>JANPWX010000026.1:2719694-2797220 GCA_024734555.1 Trochalopteron elliotii | reverse complement strand
GGGACGCTGAATCTGGAGGTTAGCTGTCAGCGGGAGCAGTTTCCCTCCATTGGCGACCTTTTTTTATTCCCCCCGATTCAGCTACCCTGTGCGATGGTGCTGAAGAGGGGAGGTTTGGCACAGACGCTGGGATGGGTGGTGCAAGAGCTCAACTCAAGGAGCTTTCAGTGGCATGTGCGAGGGTACGAGGGTATAGCGTCCATAGCTGAAGGCAGAAAAGGTCAGAGCGTGTAATCAGCCACAGTAATGCTACATTGTTAACCTTTGCAAACTGCTTGGATAGTTCTTCCTTTCTTAGATAATGGGGATTTGTATCAACCAGAACAGCATGTGGTCAGTATTTGCAGATGATACTACTTGGACTGTTGATGAAATAAGTGTAGCAGCTTACATGGCATTCTGCAAGAGTGTGACAGATCCTTCTGTGTTCCTCAATTCGGTGAAGTTAACAAAACCCTGAAAAGAGGTTTTGCAAAACACCAGATATTCTTTTTCCTACTAGCAGTAGAGACAAGCATAGTCACCTTGTCTTTGAGAAACAAAAGGTTACATATTTTTCTCCAAGACCATCAAGTGCTTTTGACCAGAGTTTGTGTGCATTTATTAGCCTTGTTCTTGTCTCTCGTGGAGAACTTTTACGATACTCAGATGCTATGTGTAGGCTGTAGACTGCAGTGGTGGACTTCAAGGATGCCATCCATGTGTTGGATTTTCCTTGGTCTGAACCTTGTCCGAGGCTTCAATTTTCAAGCAGTTTGAAGAGCTCCAAATGAAGAAATGAACGTGTACTTGTTTTTTCATCGCCTCAGTTACCAGTGATGTTTTAGTCAAGTTATCTTGTGCATTGGATTTAATTGACTACTGAAGCATGTACTAAAAATATGTACAGTATCCCTTCAATTACCTTCCCAGAAGGGTTTGGTTGGAGGACAAGTAGTTCCAAAGACAAATATTTGACGTACAAGAAGTAGAATTTAGGAGCTGATTGTAGAGCACTGCATGCAGGAATGGTTAAGAAGAATCCATCTCTTTTTTCCCCTCTATGCTTGTTCTCATTTGAAACACTGAACATTCTGCACGTTGATTTTTTAAGGGTTTTTTTTGGCTTTGTGGCTTTTTTGGGGATGGGGGGGTGTTTTGTTTTTTTTTTTTATTTCCAGAATAGTGTTCAAAGAACTTGTGCCCAAAACCAGCACTATGAAACGATGCAGGTGTGAAAGAACGTCACAGAAGTGTAGGATAATATGAATCTGAAAAAGCTTCAGTATTTACCCAGGTGTTTCACTCCAACAAGGCGATTGTCCTGTACAGAAATGAAGTGGCAGGCTTATACCATAGTAAAATTGATGACCTTTTTCTGCCCCAAATTGGCCACCAAAATATCTTGGCTCTTTATTTAAACCCCTGAGCCAGCCATGTTTGAGGCTGCAGAAGCTCTGGCTGGTGTGGCAGAGGCAAGGTGCAACCCTGCCCGCTGGTCCCGATCTGGCATGTGTAGGTGGCAGCTGGCAGCACCTGGGGTCCCCTGCGCTGCCCCACCGGGGCTCAGCCTGCCTCCCTCCCACCCCTTGTAGCCTCAGGGCAACAGCCTCTGCTTTAAAAACAAACAAGCAAACAAAAAGCCCACTGTAAAAATATGTAAAAGTCTTCAAACTCATTTTCAGCACGTACTTGGAGATTGTTGGTGGAGCAAATGGTTTTTAGATGAGCTGGTGTTGCTGGTACTGCTTTCAAATTAAGTTCCTAAATTTCAGAAAGGAGGAGATGGTCATGTACACCTGAGGAATGTTCCAAGCAGTGATACTACTCAGAAACTTAAAGGTGGCCAGAAAATAGATGTAGAAGTGGAGTGGACACTCTGTGAGTAGGTAGCCTTAACTCATGTAATGACTGGCACTTCAGTGGGTGTTTCACCTCAGCACCAAGAGATTGTATCATGATGTGTTGCCTGACAGCAAACGGGGCCACAATTCTACTGATTTTGACCAAGGTGGGTGGGCCACTTTCACATAACCTGAGACAGGAACACAAGTCAATTATGTTCAAAAAGCAGCCATAAAAAATAGTCACTTTAGTTTGTTGGACTGTTGCATCTCTGCAAAGCTGTGTTGACAGATCATTGGGAGTAGCTGTTGGAATCTAATTGCAGTTTGACACTTCTTAAGTCAGCATCACTAGGAAGCCTAGTGGTTTAGATTGAGAGTTGGTGCACGTTTTTTTCGGAGTAATGGCACAATTAAGAGCAGTGTTTACTGCCATGACTGCAGTCATACCTTTCAAGAGGAAAGGGCTGAGCTTAGCAATGTGTGAGAATTTTGGTTCATTCCAACAGAACCTCCTTGGTTGTGTTTGTTTCAACAGCTGGGGCAAAGGTACAGCATCGGAAACGGTTCATAGGGTAGAATGGAACATATCCAAACCACTGGAATATATCCAAACCACTGGACTTCATTGTCCTTCAGCACAGTGTAATTGAGTCTAGTCTAATTGAAGGAGTGTTGACCATCAGTGATACCAGATTGTTTTCAAGTTTTTAATTCTGTCAAAACAAGAAAGAAGGAAAGTGATGAAGATGAAATCCTCTTGTCTTAAATGTGCCTACCCAACAACTTCAGGGGTAGTTGTATTGTGTTCATATTTTAGAATTTAAAGGATATTGGAGTCACTTAAAGAGAGGTTTCCTATGGAGTACTATAAAACTGCCATAACGATAACAAGTTTTTTGTACAGTAGTTTGGGGACAGAGGTAATATATGTACAATCTTGGATGTTTAATCCTGCTGGCTCAAGAGTCAGCGTTGAGCTTTGCTGTTTTAAATCAAGTCTTACAGCTCTGCAGGGATCACTGCACCATGACATTGTGACAAGGGGATGCTGATTCATGCATAAACCTTAGATCCTTTCATTATATCTTCAACCAGCAGCTGTGAAAACCTATGAATATCTGGCATGTTGCAACTTGAGAGTCATGGCAAAGGTTTCCTCAACCATTTTGGAATATAATTCTATAGCTTTCATTCTTAAAGAAATAGCATTGAACATATTGCTAGCAAAATGCTTAAAGAATAAGCAAAAATAAATATCCTTTCATAGGAAGGATGGAAAAAATTTAGACATGTATATTTGAATTAAAATTACTGTGGACCAAGCCTAAATGCATTTCACAATAAATTCTTAGAACTGATTTTAAGGAGGGAGAGGATTTATTAGCTGCTTGTGTTTCAGTTCATTTGTATTCTTGGTCCTTCTTATTTCCTTTTCACTATAAGACATTTCTCAGGCTCAGTGAGCAGATGCAAAATAGGTTCTGTGCCTCCTTGTAATTAAAACGGTCAGTATCAGATGAGTTTCTGCAGTACAATGATACAATATGGCCAGGATGTAGCCTCCTGTGATTTTTCCTCTCTCTAAACATTTCTCCTCTCAGAATTGATCTCTGTAGCAAACTTTAAACATCCTTCTACTCCCGAGAGTTCTTCATAAAGAAATCTGGGGTATTTATTGTGTGACAATGCTGTCCCTGCTGTACATCTTTGTGCCTGGCTCACAGACCATTTTCACACAGCCCTGATCCAGAATACGGACAGATACAAATCCAACAGTTTCCTCTTGCCTGCTTGGCTTTCCAAATTCTTACTATGTTATTATTGCAATAACCTTGTCCATAATATCTGAAATAATTTACCGTGCAGTTTTGAATACAGTACAAATATTTGTTTTACTCTTAGAAATCTGAAAGTGAGTTATGTTTAATAGTAGTTTGTGAGTAATTTAGCAATCAAGCCTTAAATATGCCAATCAAGCTTGCAAATAAACCAATATTATCAGTCAATCGCTTCAATATACGTGTCCATATGTAATTTTATTCATATATAATATATGAAAATATATTAATTTTTTTTTTCTGTTTATGCTAATGGAAGTTTTAATATACACTGAAGTTGATGGATGTGATTGACTGCACATAGTTGGGGATGTACTTAACTCCTTGTGCACATAAGACTTCCTTTACTATCCTGTATGTGCTATGCAAACCAAGCACTGCTGCACTGAGTGATGCTGTTACTGCTGGTTTCTTAGTTATTTTCTTCAAGCTTCTCATGATCAAAATATTTTTGAAAATTAAGGCATATTTAACAGATAAAATATTCCTTTTGAACAGTTGATAATTACTAGGAAAGTATATAATACCTGGGAACATATTAGTTTGAAAATGCATTAGACACGTAAAGACTTTTCTCAGTACCTTGAAAACTCAGATTGCGTAATTTGTCAGGCATCTTATGGGAAAACACAGTTAAATAGTTGAAAACTATTTTCTTAAGGAAATTATAATTTTAAATTAATTAATTGAAGATAAAATCCTATATGCTGATAGGACTAATTTTCAGGAAACTAAAAAGAGCACATAACCCACAATAAACATAAATGTGTGTATGTACATATATAGATAGACATGCATGTGTGTATACACACATGTATATGTAAATGTACACACATATGTATTTAACAGAGTGAACAGCAGTTTGTTTTGAATGTCAGATAAATCAAAAGCAGGACATTGGTTAAACTCTACAATCCATTTTATGAGGAGGATTATCTGAGAGCACTTCCTAGTAAGCTAATTTATCTCTTTAAGTCATGTTCTCACTCCTGTGAGCCAGGTGGCTGAATTTAAAAATTTGTATGTTGGATGCTCATGCCCATATTCTGGAAACAATGTTACAACAGCTCAAGCCAAGGAATGTCAGGTTAGACTGAAAAAACTGCTGGAAACATACCCAAAAAGGTAAAAAATGCAGTTAAGTAGATCAAACTCTATATGTATATGTGAATGGGTTTTTTTTTCTGACAGTTAACTGCAACTTCTATTTCTGAAATGAACAAGATTTGTCCCATTATTTTTTTAACTGATCATTACATTTATCAGAATATGATTACAGTGGCATCTGCTTTTAGAAGACTGTGGACAAGGGATTAATTCCTTTTGCCACATTGGTTTCTGAAAAGGTATAGGACAGAAGTCTGTATGTTTTTATACAAAATATATAGGTTTGTAGAGCATCATTATTATTTTTTCTTGAAACCTGAATGTTTTCCTTTGGTGAGTTCATAAAAAGAATTTGCATTGACTGTAAGTGCATATTAAGTGTAACCTTGTTAAAACTGAAAAAAGAGCTTTTATTTAAATTAGTAAATAATTTCAATAATGAATTCTGTATGGATAAGCTATAAGGAGTGAATAAAATCATAAGATAAACGTAGTGAAGGCATACTGTGAACCAGCTCAACAGTAAAGAGAGCAAGCAGGTTTTAAATAACCACATGTTGAATAAATTCTTACTGAACTTTCTAAATCCAATAACTGTGCTTAAAATACAACTATTGTATTTATTTGGGTGAACTTACAGAGTGGTATAGATGTCTTTTGAAATACTGTTTATTTTTTTTTATTTATCTGTATATAGGACCACCACAGAACAATTTTTACTTTCTAATGCAGCACTGCTGTGCCCCTTACTTAACAATTATACCACCACAAATCTTTGATTTTTTTTCTTCTTTTTTTATTGTTTTAAGAAAGGTTCTCAGATCACTCAATTTATGGGGAGATTACCTTTCCCCCCCACAAAGTCCCCATTTGGGCAATGAATACAGAGAATTAACATTCCTGTCCTGAACCTGATTTAGTGTGCAGAGACCTAATGCATTTTTCAATGGCTAGTCACTTTATGAAAGTGTGAAAAAAATTTTACAAGACAGAGATATTCACTGTGATTCTACAGCAAGGTGTGGTTCAGCTCCAGCTATTACTATCTCCCACCACCTGCTTGCAAACCTGACTCAGAGAAATTAATGGGATTTATTTGAGGGTTGAGGTGTTTTGTACAGTTCAACTAAAGGTGACAGACTCAAGCTAAAGAAATGTCTTATTTCAATTCTAATCTACTGTTTTATTTGATATCAGAGGAAAAATATTCAGCTCTGTATTCATTATCTTGAATCAGTGTGGCTGATTTATATATTTGGGATGCTGGCTCTGTAATTGAATTACTGATCACTTCAGTTAGTCCATGAACAACTTACTGGGCTTTATTGCATATGGAAATAGCATCTTCATTACTTAAATACAGAAAATAAGTGTGTTTGCCTTTCATTGTTAAAAAAAAATAAAAGAGTAGTTTGCCATTAGTGTTTTAAAACAGGCATGTTTTTCCCCAGTTCTTCCAGTGCACAAGAGTAGGGCAAAATTCTGTAAGATGTTAAAATGCCCTGACTCATAAATGCGGTCATGCAACTGTTAGAAGAGTTTCAAAGCTCAATAAGGAACAATTTTATAAGTTGTTGGCTATAAATTGGAGGCTAATTTTATAAAATTTTCAAAATAGGTATATGAACATGAGTTTACTATGCTGTATCACCTAGTCAGTTTAATCTCCATTTTAGGTAGTTAATATTGGAAAAAAACCATAATTGATTTGATGTTGCATTTATTCAGACTGCTGTGGTTAAGACCATCACACCACTGTAATTTGTTCTCAGTACAAATGAGTTTAGATGTGTACAAACATGACTTGGGCTAGAAAAATGCCTCTGTTTATTACAAATGGTATGAACTGATTTTTTTTTCACACAATTTGAAGATTACAAACAGCAGATTGTTTCTAAGCACATGGTGTGATAGAAAATTTAAATAGCAATCTGATAGGTAATGCAGAGATTTTTTTGCTCACCATCTGTATGGGGAAGCTTTCAGGGCTCATGTCAGCAACAGGACAAGAGAGCTCAGCAGAACAATTTTGCAGCTGCTTTGCAGCATGGAGAAGGGATTTGTTTTCTTTGGTTTTCTGCCTTTTATGAATGTATTTGGAAGTTGTAGGACTCTGGTTTAGATCTATAAAATTAAAATGCTAGGCTTTACCATTCCATGTAATGTGGATCTAAATTATTTGAATGTGTTGAATTTCCTTGTATATGTGAAAATTATCTCAGAATGTCTCCAAATGTATGCTGATGAAATAGACTGTACAGCTCTGAACAAGTCAGATTAATTTGTTGAATAATCTCATAAATCTTTGAAATTGATGCTGTTGAGGGTTAGCTTGCTCAAAATGTTTCTTCCTGATGCTAGGTTATGAGTTGTTTTTGACAAAATGTCTTCCAAGCCAAAATGCTGATTTATGTATTTTTTTTTTATTTTCCCCTCTATGAAAGTCACAAATTCCATTACACTGTGCTATTACAGTCTCAGAGGGGGTTCTTTGGACAAATGTGAGTTCTGGCAAGCAGCAAAATGTTCCTGCATGGCTGTACCTTGAGCAGAGACCTACTGATATTTGAGTTTATTCCAGGTGTAATATTTGTAAAGCAGGGTGAATAATTTGCATGGTTAGTGCATACCAGGCATGTGCTTAAATAAACTACACCAATGGTACTTATAGCAAAAGCAGAATTGATCTGCAGTGGAATTTTGGGGAGTGGTTACACAGGATGGGAGAATCATACAGGATATAACTTAGTTATTTTATTTCTCATGTCCATGTCAGGCAGAAGACCTGAATTTTAACCCTTTGTCTTTAATTTTCAAGTTTAATGCCCTTAGCGCTTGTTTTGATGTCAGAATCCCTCACTGTCTCTTACTCTTCTTCATTTTTCCTGCCTCAATTAATTTTGGTTTAAAAAGCTTTAGTAATCCTACATTTTGCCTAATGCAGGGAGGAAAAAGTAACTTCGAGATTTTAGAAGCAAGAAGACAATTTCTTGCCCTTTGTTGTTATGATAAAGCATAGACAAAAAAAACACTTGTTAGGAAAATTCAGTTATATGAATTTAAACAATTGCTCAATCAACAAATATTAATGGGCCAGATTTATACACAGCTTTAAACTTTGGAAGCTATTTTAACTGAACAGTTGGAAATTTAATCATATAATTTTATTATAATGAAAGACTAGATGGATTTGAGGGATCAGGAAGATGAGAATATGAGTCACTACGTATTATATATTGCAGTATAAGTGGGGTTTTAATTTCACTCACAGCCTTACATCTGCTCCACCTGAAGGTGCTTTCATTTGGTGAGAGTGGAACATGCTGGAATTCTGCAGAGTCGTGACTGAAAAGTTGTTCATTGCTTTTACCCACTAATCGGATTTGTTGATGTATTCAGCAACCCGATCCAGTGATCTGAAGTCCAGACCAGTAAGACCAGGCTATTTTCACCCAGCCAAATAAATGCTCAAGCTTCTGCCAATGGTAGTAGGAACACAACCAGATCCAAAAAATTATATTACTTATTTTTTCAGTTTAAACACAGAAAATGGATTTGGTTCTTTCATATATGGAAAGAGGCAGGCATTAAACAATTCCTTAAAAAGACAGTAATGTTTGAGCACCCATCTGACCTGCATAATATTTTTTGCAAACTTTCTGGCACATGCTCATATAAGACCCCATGTTTCTTTGGTTGTTTGATTAGGATTTCTTATTTTACACTTTCCTTAAATTCTTTTTTAGTTTTCAGTATGGAAATCTTGGAAAATTATTAGACCGTTTCAACTCAGTCTAAGTATGTAAATAGAACTGCTAGCCAAAAATGGAAGAGTTTGGCCTATGCTTGTGTAGGTGAAGGGAAGAAACATAATGCTTACTCCTCTCTATTTTTTTTGCATTTGATCTTGGATGTTATTATTTAATGAAATATTTGCATAAACTTGAAATTTTAATTTTCTCTTAACTCCTTTTTTTACTTGTATCAAAATGTGTTTTACCTTGACTGTATAAAACCTTGACTCTATAAGAAGCATACTTCTTCTGTAGAAGTAAGCAAGCATCTGTGGGCTGCAAATACTGATTTTGTTAGCAAGTGGAGCGCTTAATGTTTCTTTGAGCTTATCTCCTTGCTTCTATCTATTTCAATATGATAAAACCAGAATATATTCTTTAAGGTCTTCATTTCTGGAGGCACTTCTAATTCACCTGCAGTTAAAATTCCTGAAGATGCAGTTTGTTGTATTCACACTATCTTGTGTGACCTCAAGGGGCAACTCCAGAAAATGTGAGTGTCCAAAGTTCTGTGGCACATCTGGCAGCCTATGAAGGTCATTCAGGTACTCCAGTGTTTGAAATGGTACTTGGAGCCTGTACTTTGTAATGTCAGTACTTTGTAATGTAACAGTTTCCTCAGTTTCATAAGAAAAGAACAAGTCTGTAAACACCCAAATGACCTTTAGGAACTCTGACATTTTTGTAAGTACTGTTGTAATTAGTTGTTTTTTGTAGAGGAAAACACAGATCATACTAAGTCGTGATTTAGTCATTCCAAATAAATAGAAGTTCAAGGATGGTATGTAGCTGTTCCAACACGCTGAGGAACCTCCAGTGTTAGTACATCTCATTTTGTTCTTCCAGGGATGCAAAAAAGATTAGTTCAAGATTTTTGTTTGCCTTTCTGTATGGAAGTGTTTCTGGCTTCCTGTTGGACCCATGACTATAGTGGTTCTGTTAGTGTTGTGACTCCTAGCATTACTTTTTATTTTCTGGTACACAGAATCCTGATTTCCTGTGCCAGTGTTTCTGGTTTTGTTTTGCATTCCAGTAACTTACAGTGTTCAATTTTTGCAGTATTTCATTGTTACATGACATCTTGAGATGTGTATGTTGCAATACATAGAAGCCATTGTGAATCTAAGTATCAACTGCCTTGAAAAATAAATGTGTTAGGAAAAATGTTCACTTGGCTTGTTCCTCTCTTCATATTGGTGATAAATTCAACAATGTAGACTTATTAATTCTGAAGTTTCTTTATTTCTTTTGTTTGTTTGGTGGGGCATTTCCTTCTTCTGTCCTCACAGTGCTAAAAGCAATTCACCAAGACTAGTGTTGCTACTACTGGATTATTAAAAAGACTGTAAAAATAATTGTGCTAATTATTTAACTGTGACATATTGGTGGTTTTGTAGCAAGAAATTTGTGTCTTTAAATTTGTCTTATTTAGTAAATGTCCTTTGAAACTTCCTGACAAAGCTAACAATGTTCACATGGTTCACTTCAGATTGCTTAGCAACTTCTGTTTTGTGCACTGCAATTGAAAAGTATTTGCTTTTGATCTAATTTTTTTCCCCTTCAAGAAAAATTCTGCCTTTTTTTTCTGTAGGGTTCTTTTTTCCTTCTTTCTTTTTTTCCAACTAGCTAAATGTACCACAAGTGGCTTTTTCAGGAACGCTAGTCCATCTCATTAGGGTTGTCTTCTGATTTCAAGGTTTGATTTTAAGAGCTCCTTGCTCAGTGACTGATTCAACTTAGCATACAGATCCATTGGATGATAGATGTAAAGTGGGGGTTTTGTTTGTTTTTCTGAATGCTTGAAGTTGTAGAACTCAAGACATCTCCTCTCATTACAGAGCAGTTTTTTAACTGTGTATGACAGACCAAAGGAGAGACTGTAATTTGACAGGCCAGAAAGAGGTGTGCCTCACTAGTTGATATGCTGGAGGAGTGTTTTGACCAAAAAAATCTCGTACTGTTCAGATTTGTCCTATACACCCTTCCAGACTTTTAAGTCGGGGCAGATGTGCGCGTTTCAATTTACATTGCTTCTGGAGTTTCTGTCAATTTCTCATTCTGTAATCCCTGGTGGGTTTATATACATTTGATGAGTTCTTACTAACTGTGGTGAATCTCCAGTTCTCTACCATACAGTAGGCCAGGACTGACCAGTTCCCCAAGTGCTTTGGAAGCTGTGGTGTGTGGCACTGTCATGTTACACATGTGAAACGGGGAACGTTCAAGAGTCCAGGTATAGGTTAAAGATGGAAGCATCTGTTTTACCCTGTCTCAGGGGTGTGAATCAGTTGCCTCTCAGTGAAATTGGCAACAGCACCTAATGGAACAAACATCAAGTCAGCCTGAGTGACAGAAAGCTCCTATTTAGAAGCTTCCAATTGAAAGGATCAAAGTTAAGTCTGCTCCTCTCTCTTCTTGGCTGACTGACTGCAGCTCTGAGGCAAAGGAATTGGGATTACTGACCAGAAGCTACTTTCTGAGCTGTAATGGCTTGAAACACTCTGGTTGTAATGGTGCTTTGGGTGCTGTGCTGATCTACCACCTTTAGGTTGAAACAGTCCAGTGGTGTAGAAACAAGTAAGAGTCAGGGAGCTCAGAGGGTGATAGAGAAGAGGAGCTGACTTTTTGCCTTATCTTTGGAACAAGTTTGGGCCAGGGTTAGAAGGATGTTTTTAAACACGTGAAAAGACAAGCAGTTATACAGTCAGGTCTCCTTTTCTCTGGGATGTACTAACCTTAGGGCTTCTCATTAGATTGAAGTGCTTCATCTTAATTTGTATTAGTAGACCTGTAGTTTTGAACCTGACACTGTAGCAGAAAATATGTGTTGTTGCCTCCCTTAGGAGAAATCGCAATGTAGGGTTTTTTTTAATTAGTTCTGTATTATGCTGGAGGTACAGTTGGTACGATCTGCTGGATATTTTAGGTGGCTATTAAGTCTGTTTGTTTTTTTTAAGTTGCATGGTACTTGCTATTCCCATGGGTCTAGTCACTTGATTCTAGATTACATTCAAGGCAGGGAGTTTAATCTCTTGAGGTCTGCACATGTTTAGTTCTGGCTATGTGGGTAAAGATTTCTTCTTGTTTAGCTGTCAGGACAGCTACATTTATGGACACTTAAGATAACAGGCACTAGATTTTTTAAAGATTAGAAACCTGTTGACAGGATGTTTTCTATGATGGATGCTGAACTTTCAATATGCTTTTCAGGATGTGTCAGACAGTCTGTTTTATCCAAAGTATTTGCTGAAGCAGCATGTCAGAAAATGAGACAATGAATTATTTTTTTAAATTTTATTTTCCTTTTGGACGTCAGGTAAAATAAGATTACCTTGCTTTTTTCTGTATAATCTTCACACAGGGAATGATTAATTAATATCATGGTCCATTTCTCTGGAAGAGAAAGTAAGAGATAGCAGTAAAGTACTCAGATATTTTTTTTCTCCCTTTTCTGGATTACTGAGCACAAAGAATGGAAGTTCAATTTGGGGTAAAGTTTATAAGAAAAGTACATTCCTATTGCCCTTTAGAGGGACATAATATGTGTTATATACTATGCTGATTTTTCTTTTCCTGTAAAAACAGGAAGGAACATTTCAAGGAAAAACATGCTTACAAACAAATAAAAGTCTTGTCAAGGTCTGAATTATTCATACATAGGATGAAAAGTGGGTGATTTAAACCTGCAAGTCTGAAAAAGAGGATGAATAATTGTAGTGCTATGCTGTTAAATAGCAAACGAGGGCATCAAAAGATAGATGAACAGAACAGCCTTGTTCTGGTGTGCCTATGCCTTTTTATGGGCAATGAAATAACAAGGATCACAAAATATTATGCAGCCCTCAGGAACAAGTTTACTAGATTTTTCTTCGCAATCTCTGTTCAACTGATGTAACTTGCTTTATCAGCTACTATAGGGCTGAATCCTGAAAGGTCCTGAGCATGCCAGCAGTAGTTATCTAGAACTGCAAAAGGTCAGCAGCACTGTGGTTCACAGGACTTGTGTTAGCCTTCCCCCTGCATCTGACTGCAGTTCATTCCATTTGTTGCTTACGCAGGTAAGTATGAAAAACAAAATAGATGGAAAATATTTGGTATTTTAAATTAAGAATAAGCATTCTACAGAGTTTACACACTGCTGAATTAAACAGTGAGTTTTCTATTACTAAATTACTACAGCTGATTTCAGATAGAGGCTGTGGTTCTAAATCTGTATCAGCTGGGTACCAGTGCACACAACCATTTTGTCTTCTGTGTGTCTGGGTTTCCTTCCCACGCAGAATGTGTTTTTGAAAGGATAGTCAGTGCTCTATCACCCTCCCAGGTATCAACAGGAACTCTTGTCCAGACCAAGGGTGCTGTCCAGGGTTCCTGGGTCTGCTGAACCAGGTACTCAAAACTGTCCTTATTAAGAGCACACCATTTGCTTAGGTAGCAGTACTAGTAGCTCTGAATGATTGATTTGGAATACATCAACTGCTTGGCCTTAAGAAACTATAAATAGTAAAAAAAAAATATAGGAACTCTGACAATTTTCCAAATGGAAATTCTGTTGAACCATTGCTTGTTCTTCAAGGCAAATATTCTTCTGAAGATTATTTGAAAACATGATGTAAGAGAAATGTTGAATATTTCTGTTCTGTTGAACAGAATAGTCTAGAGTGAAGGTCTGCATATGCACCCCTCCCTGCCCCTAAAATTATTCTTCCTGAGGTTCATTATCTTTGAATATTTAGCCATAGATTTTCCCACACAGTGAATGTAATGGAGTTTTTCTTTCTTTGAGAGATGGTTAATTTTAATCACATCTAGTTCTAATTCATAGTAAGCTGTAATTCCATTTTTAGAAAGAATAATTTCAATTAAATCATCAGCATTATGGTTGAGTTTTCTGATAAAATGGCAGGTAGTGATTCCTCTAAAATATCACCTTGATAGTATTTCTTTCAAGCTTTTGAATTATTTTCACAAACATTTTAGCAGCAAGTGAAACAAACCAAACCAAAATGTCTCTCTCCAGGAAATATGTAGGTGTATACTATCCTGGAGTGATGATAATCTACTGCATTTTAAGATACAAGCAACACATAGAGCACAGAGTGGCTTTTTTGTTCACCCTTTGGGCATGGTCGAGAAAATGTGCACAAGAAGGATTTTTTTTCCCAATGACAATTGAAGCTCGTAATGTAGTGGTTTGTTTTTTCTTTAATTTCTAATTTCATGTTTTGAAACTTGGGACGGTAGTAATTTAGCAGAACCTTAACCTATAGTTCTGTGATTAAAAGCTAGATTGTAACAGAGAAGAGAGAGAAGAGAGAGAAGAGAGCTCTTTTTCTTGCTACCATGACCTTAGACTTCCTTCTTGTGGGCAGAAGTTGCAAGAGGTTGAGTTAAAAGTAGGGAGATGTGTCAGTTTAAAAAAAACCTAATAAATGTTATGTATATTGTGAATGGATTGAGGAGATTTGTTGTAACTCTGGATGTTGTGTTTTTGGAGTCCTTCAAAATAAAAGTTGTTTTTAAAAGTGTAAGAAGAAACAAACAATTCAATTTGAAAATTTGTGAAGTCATTTTTCAATGGCATATAAAAGAATATTTGTTACAAAGCAATATGTCATGGTGATTAAAATTCTTATTACTTTCTGTGGTATAAAGTTTTAGTGAACAATGGTGTAGGATTGTCGGCTTAGCATGAGTTATTTCAGCTTTAAATAAACTTTGAGTATTTATTTTGCAACTTGCCAGTAGTCTTCTCTGACTTCTGCTAATGCCCTATAACTTGCTGTCATCTAGTAGGCTTATATCCTTTGTTACTTCAGCTGTCCCAGCACTCCAGGTTTGGATCCATACCAGTTAGGCAGAGAGGGAGAGAGGAGTCCAGGACCCATTGTATGTAGGAGGCAGTTGGATTTGGCCCCCCTGTTTCTCAGGGAAGGTTGATTGGCTGCCCCAGAGGCAGTGGGGATGGGGAGTGCATAGGAGCTCATCCTGTTTGCTGTATCACTCTTGTATTCACAGTTTTGGGACATCAGGGGCTTGACTGGAGTATTTTAGGTGACTTCCAATCTGCCTTTCTGCTTTATGTCCTGCTCCTGTGATTTTGCATATCTCCCCAGTAGAACAGATGATCTGTCAGAAGTCCATCCCAGGCAGGAGTGAATGGGGGCATGTGTTAGGAGTGCATCAGTTTGAAATTCCTCTTCACAGAGGAGAAAACCTTGTCAGCATGACAGAATTAAGGACAGGCTTGAGTTTGCACCAATGTTCCAGATTTCCTGCCATCCACTCCAGGAATTATGACTACAGAGGGCTGTCAGAAGTGTCTTTTTTACCCTTCTCCTTGTATGACTTAGCCTTTGCCCTGGAATATTTGATAATAGGAGCCAATATGCTTCTACATACATGTTTTCTGTAATGCAAAAGATGGCTTCATTTGTGCAAAAGAATATACAAAACACAAAGCAAATGTTACTGACTTGCTTTACATTTAGCTTAATAAAAGGAAGTCTCCAGAGAAAGGTGCAATGTTGCTTTCCTAGTAATATGCTAAATTCTTTTACTCTGGTTGCAATGGTCTGTGGTTTCATGTTGCATTAATTCTCAGGTTTGCTGGTTTCTAAAAAAATTGACTAGAATGAAGAAGAAAAAAATGCAGTTGCTGGGGTATCAAGAAAACTCCGTGCACTTTTTTGACAAAAGATTCTGAATGTACTGTGGTGTATCCTTCAGGGAAAGTGGGTGCAGTTTTTCCTATGCTTTTCTGGAATTCTTATTAATATTAACTTACAGCAGTGCATTAGAGTGGCATTACAAAGCCCAGAGCCTGTTTCAGATGCTCATGCTGCCAAGTTCAATCCATGTGTAAGTTTTAGACATGATAGTTTTTCTAGGAGAAAAATACATTGCTATTTTAAGAGCACTCTTGCGTTGTTTGCTTTGCTGTGTTTTTCACCTCATGAGGCATTAACAGAAGTGAAATGTTTCATATAAGAAATTGATTGTTTTAGTGGGTCTAATTTAGTCCTGAATGTGAACAGCAGTGTTTGCATTATTCTGGAATTCTGTTTAACTGTCACAGTGGTGTGTAATTCTAGTCTGGGATTTGATATTTCCCCTTAAGAAGAAACATAAATTGGATTGAAGAGTGGCTTTTTGCTACCAAGCTACAGTTTGAGGGCTTTCTAGTATCAGTCCTTCATTTACAATAGCGTTTGGTAGGTTTCAAAAGGCCTTGCATTACTTTGAAGACTGACCCTTTTTTCAAACTGTAGGCAAGGATTCCACTAGGCTTTAAAAGTGAACTGGTTTTAGAAATGGACTTGTCTTCAAGCCTCCATGATTCTTGAGGGATTATTTTGTGGTTTTATTTTCTGTGTGTGTTTCTTGGGATTTTCTGCCATTAAATTGTTCCTTTTAAATTATTTTCTGAAATATTTAGTTCACATTATGCTCAAGTTGAACAGAATATGTATGCTCTGGAATAAATGGTTTAAATATTAATCCTTAGGGAATACAATGGAAAGGCAAATGCCTCTGCCACTCAATTTGCAGCATAGCATGAATCAGTCAGTTACAAAGGTGAAGATCCTGACTTCGAATACAAGCTATTATCAGTCAGATGTAAGTTGTGGATTATCATCTCCTATAAATCCCACCATTACAACCCATGCCATTGTAAGTCAGTGTACAGAAGACTTGCAATCTGATTGTGAATCAGTGCTTTTTCTCAAGTCCTACTATTCATTCCAGGTTATTTAATTTTCCTCAAGGGTATCATACTCTCATGCTGAAGGGAGTGTTGAAGATGGTGATAGTAACAGTTCTTGAAATACTGCATTTAAGCCTGATGTCTTATCTGTCAGTAGTTTTGGGGGATTTGAATTCCATAACCTTTTTATAAATTATTTTTTTGCATCAGATGCTATAATATGAGATTGCTAATCTGAGGTGATTTTGTTTAAGGTTCCAAAAGCCTATAAGCAGGTATTGAAAGTGATGGCTGGTAACTGTTGTGATAGAGCCCCTCAGCAGCTAACTGAAAACTACCTTGTACTGCACAGCATCATCTGCATTTATTTGCATTATTAGGTATTGCACAGCTCTGTAGTGAGTGCCAGTTCTTGGCCCAAAAAGCCCAGAACTGAAGTATGCAAGGGACACTGAAGAACTTTATTGCTCCTTTCACATACAGTGCAAAAGAGGGTTGGAGGGAGATTGAATTATTTACTCAAGGTCACAATGTCGTCTACAGCAGAGCTGGAAATGAGTCTAGATTTCCTAAGGGCTGGTGAGAAAGTAAGAATGCTGTTTGACAGAAAAATTCATTGTTTTGACATTAGTTTCCTTTGTAATGAGTGAGGGAAAACAATTGATCAGAAATTTCTTATGTGTGAGGAAAAAAAGACAAAGTTGATGATTGGGAGAAGTACGATAAGATAAAATGGGCAGTAAAAAGAGAAAGAGGCATGTTAGAGCATTTTTATGAAAGGGCGAAAAATCAAAGTAATTTTTCCACTGCGTGATTTAGGTCCTTGAACTGATGTATTGTTTTAAGTAAGTTCCAGTTAGAGAACATTTGTCTTTTCTTTATGCCTGTGATCCAGAACTCTATTTTAGAACTTTGTGACCTTTTTATTTTTCTTTTTCCTCTTTTTTTTCTTTTTTCTTTTTTCTTTTTTCTTTTTTCTTTTTTCTTTTTTTTTTTTTTTNTTTTTTCTTTTTTCTTTTTTCTTTTTTCTTTTTTCTTTTTTCTTTTTTCTTTTTTCTTTTTTCTTTTTTTTCCTTTTTTTTCCTTTTTTTTTTTTTTTTTCTTTTTTTTGTGGCATGAGAGGGAAGGGGAAATGAGGAAAAGATAGACTTTGGCAAAAAGTTTCAGTTGACAGAAAATGGATATCTTCCCAAAATGTTCCTGACTACCTTCATTCAAGAATCTTAGGTCATCTCAGTCCTGTTCATTAGTGCGTTACACTGCTTTTGGATAAGAATCATTGTATTTCAGAAGGTGCATAGGTGCAGAATGAAAATTAAACTCTTATGTGTTCTCTGTTGTGGAGAAGAGTCTCATTAAGATGCAGAAAACATGGAAAAATCTTCAGATTTTTCAGACATATATGCTTTAAAGGAGTGCAAATTTGTATACATATTCTATTTATTATTGCCATTTAACACTAAATGTCCTGGTGATGATATTAAAAGGGCTTACATTTTAATGATAGAGTTACTGTTTATTTTATAATTAATGGGAATAGTTCTTTATATTCCTTCCCTTGCTGACATCTGTAACTTTCATCTTTTCCTGTTTGTACTGCTGGCTATACAGTAGTTATGAACATAAGGGAATGAGTTTTAGGGATAGGTTGCAATAACAAGATTCTGGTTCCATTTCTTACTACCTAAGAGGAACTCATATTGTTTTTGGAATTTTCATGGTGTTCTTCCACAGACGTCTGACTAGGTTAGCATTAGTCTTTGGTTGACCCTGTAAATTCTATGCTACTAACCTTGACTAATGAATGTAAAGGAGAAAGTCACAGATCTTAGCTGGTTCCTGTGTCAGCAACTTGTCAGTAGTAGGAGATTTATGTTCTCAAGTTTGTTACTTCAGCTACCAGGTTATGCTCACTCCTAAAGAAGATGAGAAGGTTGGTTCCCTAAATGGTGAAATAATTCTTCCTGCTATTTGTTACTATTTTGTATCACTGGTGTTTATTGCAGAAAGCTTGATTAAATTGTGTGCATCTGGTCTTGGGGGAAACAGAATATTCTTTAGACAATAGCATGTAGGTATTTGTCAAACTGAGATGGTCTTAAAGGACCAGAAACTTAAAATACAGTAATTCCTGCTAGTTCTAGTTGCTTTGTTGCACTCAACAAACCAAATGTTAAACTTCCACCAATAATAATTCTGTCTTAGGGAAATTAACTTTTGCTTCCTCCTTTTTAGAAAATGAAAAATTTCGCAGGGATCAGAGCAGGCTGTAAAACAAGGAGAGTGTAATGAGGAAGACCAATCCTATCCTCTTAGTATTACTATTTGTAATTGGACTTGAATTAAATGTTTCAAATCTGTGTTCCTGGGTGTCACATCAGTAATACCCACTTCTGCTGCTGTACTTCTCTCGTAAAGCTAAAAATATGATCCAAATAATCTTGACTCAATGGTCACAATTCACCTTGTGATGTTGACATGAGAAAAAGGAACAGAAGGTGCACCTGTAAATCACTTTAATCATCTATCTAAATCACCAGTCATTGATTTCCTCTAGGTCTAAGCAGGTCAGTTTCCCATATCTTTCAGAATATTTAGTCATGTTTTTCTTGGGATTTGTTTAATCTTTCCCTATTACTTCAACCTCTGCTCTCAATCCTTTTCCTACACTTGAAGTACCTCAGTAGCCTGGAAATGTGTTGTTTTTATTTATCACATCATTATTCTCTTCAAATGATTGTTTGCCTCAAGTCTCATTTACGCTGATTTTCTGCTAGTTTATTTTCAGATGCCAGCAGATATTTTGTAATAGGAAGTACACATCTCTATAGCTGGCTTTCCTTTTTATTTGGTGTGTCTAGAAAATGGGATGACTGAACATCTCAGACAGAATTTTCTCTCCAGAATATATTTCACTTTAAGGCCATATATTTGTATCTCTAAAATCATCTACCTAAAGTCTTGGCACTGAAGAAACTAGTGGTTTGCCAAGAAGGTAATCAGTAGAAATGTTGCAGAGCTGCTATGTGCATATTAATGGAATGCCAGACAACGGAGCAGTGGATATTTCTGGGTTTTAGTACCATGTTGCTGCATTGGTGTCAGTTTTCTCAGTGTATCAATGGTATTTCTATCTATAAGTATGCTGCCCTAAATCCTTCTAGCATTTGATGCTGTTTCCTAACTGTCATTTTAATACCTTACTTTGATAAAGATACAGTCTTTATATTTTGAAAATCCCTGTTAGGAAAACACTATTCCAGACTAGTCATCATTCTCTCGTTCCTTTTGCCTAGTTTGTAATTTTCATAGACTCATTGCAAATTTCTGCTAGTGTAAATAAGAACACTGACATTTCTTTTACCACTTAAGAGGGTTGATGCTCTCAGTAGCTGCTCTACTGTTTCATAATGCTTGTATCTGACCTCATAGCCTCTTTTTGTGATCTGCACTTGGTTGTGATTTGGAAAAGAACTGTCATTCATTGCCAACTCACAACCTGTGTGCTGGCATTTAAAGGGCTTTGATGGGTTCCTTTCTGAGACTGCCATGCACTGTACTATAATTCACTATGACTTCCTCTTCTGTAGGTCCTTTCAGCATTTAATACTCTTTCTTGGAATGTAGGCAATATCCCAGAAAGTACCAAATTTACTGCAAGACTTGTCTTCCCAAAGGACCATTAAAAAAATATTGCTTTTCTCCTCTGACTGATGTGCCAGTATTTGGATTGAGCATTTAGGACCTTAAGTGAACCTGTTAGAAGGGATCTCATCACAGGCATTATCTCAGGCTTTCTTGAAAGCCTTGCTCCTTTGGATCCTAATTCTATTCAAGCACATTTAGGATGTTTTTTCACTGAAACCATACAACAGTGCTTCATAAAATGAGACTGAAATGTGCATCATGAGGATGGATCCCCACTAAAGGTTATATGGTTAATTATAATAATGGTGGCTCACTGCTGCAGTTACATTTGTAAATGAGTTGATTTTGCAAAGATAAATATTTCAGGTCTTTGAACACAAAAGGAAGTATTTGTCTTTTGCAAGAATTACCCCTAGGAGGACTTCTGTTGATTTTAATGATTTCTAAGGTGTTAGCCCTGTAAGCCCAGCACTGGGTTTCAGTGCTGCTTAAGAATCTAAAATGGCTGATTGTACTCATTTCTTTGTGCTCTCATTGCCCCCACTTTGGTTTTTAATTTCCAGTGAATCTGCCAGTGTGGCCCATTTGGGATCATCTAACAGTGCACAGTTTCAGGTACTTCCAAATTCCAGTTGTCAAGGAGTGTAACCATTCAAGGGGCGAAGAACTGTAGGGCTGGGCAACTTCAGGTGCTGGAACTGAGAGTGGTTGAGGTCGTGCCATATAAAAGTGAGGCAGAAAATCAGTTTATATAGGACTTTCAGCTGGGCACCTCTGAGAATAGCAGCTTGTCAGCAATGACACAGCATTCTTTCTAGCTGTAGTACAGAAAGAGAAAAGGGACACCTTCAATGGTTAAGCTCTTTGGCATGGGAAAACAGCAAGGAATGTACAACAAAATACTTTAGCTGGATAAATTGCACTTTTCCGGTGATGATTTTGCAGTTGTTCTTTCTTGTCTTTGCCTTCACTTTTCACAGAAAATAATTTTTTTATAAATAATTGTGTCATCTGCCTCCCTCTTTCCATCTACAATTAACAATTAACAATTACAATTTTGCCTTTCTTTTCTGCCTGTTCCTTCTTTACTTCTAAAAAAATTATACGAAGTCATTCAATCTCGTCATAAAGATTCTCATACTGTGAGGATAAGTATAAGGTACATCTAAAGTTATAGGAGAAAAACAAAAAACCAGAGGTTTGTATAGTCTGCTGTGAGAACATTAGGGCACAAGTCGTCTTTGATCTACGTTGTGTGGTATTGATTTAACTTTTAGTCCACTAATTAATATTATAACTGTTTGGCCTTTAGTCAATAGTCTTTGAAGTCAAGTCTACTATTTCAGCTTTTTTGGTGGTGGTTTGTTGTTTTTTTTTTTTTCTACCAAAGGCTTTGTTTCTTAAGGAATATTCCAGAGCAAGAGCATCCACAGTAGAGCTATGCTGTCATAATCAAAGCGTCATTAAATCTGGTACAGTTTGTGCTAGTAATATGTCTAGAAATAAGAGGTTTTAGATTTGTTTCTTTTATGTTTAAATGTAACCATTATTTGAAATATTTAAGAGTTGGGGTTTTTCCCCTACAAAATACCTCTCTCTGATGTGTTACTGAGGTTTTGAACATAAAAGCCCACCCTGCAAGATGAGTTGCTGATACTGTGCAGTAGCTGCAGCTTAGTGACTAGTGATGATAAAATGGGTTAAATGACATTCCTTCTGCAGTGATGGAAACTCTGAGACTGTCTACACATGGACACAGAGCTTGTGTAGCTCTTTGACCAGCAGTGGAACACTGGGGCATGAGGGATTGCTCCCAGAGTGTCTGTGGTAGACAGCTTTTCTCCCCCTGTGAAGAAGGAGACCTCATTTTTCCCTGCACAGAGCCATTCTGTATGTTACAATGGTACCTTGAATTAATCAGATGCTATTTGCACAATGGTGAGTGAGCTTGGATTATTAAGCTTCTCATGTTTGATCTGGTTCCTTTTTCAGTAAATAGCAAAACTTCCAATGACTCCAATGAGAATAAGATTAAGCTGCTACTGTATTTCACATGTTTGCATAATAAAATGGTGGTTCTTGCAAATATTTTCGATGGCAATTTTAGGTACTGAAACATTAGCTCTGCTCAGTGTAATTTTGTAATTGACTTTAGCTGTTTTCCATGTTTCTTAGATGGTGAACTGAGGCACTTGTAGTCTTCAAGGCAAGACATTTCTCAGTATCCTCAAAAAAGGATGCTCAATGAGAAGTAAAAAAACTGGGGTGAAACGGGGAAAATGCCAATATTGTTTAATGTAATGGATTCATCCAGGTGATCAGCAGGGTTTTTAGTGTGACTTTATATAGAGAGCAGCAAAAAAGTCTTTATATGTTTCAGCCTTTTGTGATTTATGTAGTATTAAAGGGTGCCAAACTGGCAGTGTTTGAATGAAGAAGCCTTCTTGTCTTTTTATGGTCCTTTAGGGGATGAAGCCTTTTAATAAGCTCAGAGCACTTCTTGAAACAGATTTCTTGTAGTCAGGTGGAAAGCAAGGGAGAAAGACTACATTAATGGTGAGGATCAGAGGCAGAGCAGTCCTGAAAATAACAGCCTTGGACTGGGGAGAACCAGCATGCTAAAATTTTCCGGTTTGCCTCATTGACGGTTGGGCCAGAATAAATGAGATTTTGATTCCATGCTGATGGCTTTGTTCCAGAGGAAGTCGGGGAACCCATTTGCTGTTGGTCAGCCACTAGACATTTTTCTTTTAAATGCATCATTGTTCTGTGGTTTATATAACTCTCAGTGAGTTTTAGATTAGGCTTTGTTCTCCAGGGGGAAATGTTTTTAAACAGTAGTCAATGTAATTAAGTATTTTGCAGGTGTTATGCACAGTTTCTGTTTGTTTATTGTAGTAAACCCTATGTAAATTTATACAATAGAAGTGACACTGAATATGGGACTCAGAAAAGCTGAGTTGCTTGGGTCATGAATTCAAGTGAAAGAATACACACCTGTGTTTTAGTGGTGCCTGGCCACCTAGGACGAGCCATATGGCTAAATAAGTGTTAGGGAACAAACTAGGTGGCATGCCACAGCTGAGAGCTAGGCTTGTCCTTCACTGCTTTGTGTAGCATATGCTACAAAATGCTGTGTTTTGTTGCATTACAATGCTGGTCAGGTGTATTTATAGAAGCTGTTTTAAAAGCCTGAAGCATTAGAATGCTGTATGAGCAAAAACTAATTATTCTGGGCAAACAGTGTGAGGTACTAGATTACCCTGAACAAAGTTACCATAATGGAGGTTACATTTCAGTTAAATGCAGGAAGTGTGACTTAGAAAGATAAATAACATTTTCAGTCATCATCATTTTGAGTAATCTAAATGTTGTTTCTTGGTCAAACTATGGAGAAATGCTAAACCAACCAAGCATACTGCCCCCCTGACCATATCACTCAAAACTGGAAACAGCTACTGACTGTCAAGTAGGGGAAACACTAAGAAAGCATATTCTCTGCTTCATGATTAGGATACATCAAAAAATCTTAGTTGTTTCACTTGAACTTCAGCAATTGATCAAGTTGTTTCTTAGCTATGAAAATTGTGGTCCGATTTTCCAAAAGTAATGGAGAGTGTTAGAGTTGTCACAAAAATTTTTTTACCTGTAGGAGCTCAATTGTGTTTTATAACTCTGAAGTCTAATTATTCAGTACTGGACTACTCTCCCTGCATTGCACAGCAACCACTCCAGCTGGCTAGTGCTAGAAATTTGAAGCAGCTACTTGTAAGTGTAACAAATCAGTCTCCCAGATCTGTAGCATGATTTACTGTATTTTGCCAATGCCTGGTGTTTAGTTCATGAAACAGATAGCCAAATCATGACACTTGTTTGAAAGTCATGAGTTTTTAAAAATAACAGGAGAGAAGAGAGGTAATTTTTCTTTGGGAAGTGACACATTTAGCATTTTTCAATGAATTAGGACATCAAACAAGCCACCAAGCCAGATGCTAATGATAGGGCTATGCAAGATGTCAGCATGAGTAAAGAGTTTTTAATTTTTTATTTGTGGGATCTGGTGCAACATATGTGATTGTGAAAAACCAAGTATCTCTTTAGAACAGGAAGTTAAAGAAGACTTGAAGCTTAACACTTTTGGTTTTGATGTAAACTCCTTTTTAGCAAGTTGTCAGTGAAATACTGAAATACTCAAGGGACACTAAATTTATGCAGCCTAGTGTAACCAATTCTAGTGCTATCCCATCATATCAAATTTTACTTATGTTCAAATGGAAATATATTTTTCATACCATGGGAATTCATGGATGTCTCCACCTGAATAATTCAGTTTGGATTAAGAGTAGAATATTTCAAGGAAGTTTCCTGGTCAGCCCTGGCTCTGCTGCTTGTTTTGTATTCTGGAGTGGTTTAGGAGCCCAAGTAACACATTCTTTTTGAATTAACTGAACTGGAGGATGTGTTTCTCGAATTCCACCAATACAATCAAACTGCTAGTGGACATTTAGTCCACAGGGATAACCTAAAGTCAGCCCAAGGTAAAACCTCTGAAACCAATATATTCAGTCTTCAATAGCAACTCTCCATTCTGCACATGTGCTCTGAGGGCAGTGCACTGCTTGCTACCAAACTCATAAAGGCCCAATATGAATGAGCAGAGTGCAGTATGTGCTATGAGTAGGTCTCCAAGTGGCTGGAGCATTCATAGATCCTCAGTCTGGCCTTTTGATGTGTAGTGCAGGTGGTCATATTTTCTTTCTAACGTCAGTAATCAGTTTCTGGAGAGCTTATTGCCAGCTGCTTGAAGTTGATGTGTCTCCTTGAACCAACATTTTCTGGAAGGAGTCTATATTAATTTTTTTTTCTGATATTTGATACAAAGGAGAAGTGGATTTTCATTTTTATAATGTCAATGTGCCTGGAAAAGACCATTTTTTAAATTTTGCTTAATATGTGTTTAGAAGCTCTTAATAAACAAGGTCAATTTGAGGTAACTACTTGCAAGGGAAGTTGAAAAGTTTATTTGCTTTACTAGAGGAGACATAGTAAATAGTGTTGGTAAATATTTTATTGATTATTTGTGTCTGGTATATTATGGTGAAGTTTTAAAGCATAAGAACATGTGGTCCAAGGCTCATTTTCCACAAATGAATTACTGATCTTATATGCACATCGTAGAATTTCCTGACATTCAGATATGCTTTGCTCAGCTAAAGGAACAAGTATGGTTTGAAACTGTAAGGCCATAAAATGTCTTTTGCTTTGTGGGGGAGTTTGTTTGTTTGTACATTTTGGGAGAGGGGGTTTGTTGTTGTTTTGAGTTTTTTATTGTGGTGACTTGGGCTCACCACTGAAATGGCAGTGAGGGTGGTTGAATGGAATATATAAAGCCAAATCTAGTAACCCTGTAAGCCTCTGCAAAACATATATTTAGAACATACATCATTCATACATAAAGATAGAGAGAACATACGTAATGTAGCAGGAGGTTTGCAATAGAGAGCTTAAAGGCCTAGATAATGTGACTCTCTGACACTATTTCAGTACTGAGTGGGAATGTTTTTTCATACTGTTTAAGGCATTGCACAAGTTTCCTCTAGAAAATTTTATTTTTAGGTTGTAGTGTATATGCATGTCTATACATAGCATGCAGTACAATGCAGGTGCTCAAATTAACTCAGGTAATATAGGCAAAACATAGAGGTTAAACAGTGTAAAACGTCATTAAACTAATTAGCCCCATTTCCGTGAGATCTGAACAGAGACAGAAAAAATCTGCAAGTATAATCTCAGTCAAAATGAAGCATAAGGATGAATCATTGCTTTGTTAAAGTTAACTATGTTAAAGTTAACCAGTGTTAACTGGTAATGATGTGCTGTATCACATCTTTGCAAGTTTCGTTAATGACTTAATCAGCCAACCTTAAATAAAACAAAAAAACTTCAAAACTTTTAATGCATTTTGAAATGCATCAAGTTATTGAATGTTGAAGCAATTGACAAAGGAGAGGCAAGGAATGTCCTTAGTATGTTTGCAATGCATGCTCATTTTACTTTATCATTTTAAAGTTTTCCTTGCTGTTTTATTATTGAATAAGTTCTTCTCTTAATTAAATAAGTCATATAATCAGGACAAACAGCTGTTCACTAGAGTGACCTAATTAAGAGTATCTTACTGCTTTTCTGATTTGTATTACTAATAATATTTATTAAATGCTCTTTGAAAATTTCACAAATAAATGATGTTTCTCTTACTTCTACAGTCATTGAAAAATAGGGCACGCAGATAGGAAGGTGAGTGCTGGACCATTTCTAAATACAAATAAAGCCTGGCAAATTAAGTTAATAGCTGATTATCCCAATGAGTATCATAAATCTGCAAGATGTTGCAGAAAGTTGGAAGACTATGGCTGAAAGTACTGCTAAAATGTCACCAAAAGAACCACATGGGGCCATCCTTTGCTGTAGGTGAGGGGTTTAGGCTGGAACAATGCTGGGTGGAAGTTGTTACAGGTGGCAGAGATCCATCATTCTTCCTATGAGGAGTAGAAGCTGTTGGACCTGTGACAACATAGGAAATTGTCTTTATTACTGTTATATTTAGTCGTGAGTTTGTGTGAGATATTCCTCTCAGCAGAGTTGTACCAAAATTTTTAGTTAGATAATTTACTTGCAAATGAGGTTCAGCTGTCTGGAGGGAGGGGAGCTTGGGCTCAGTATGACAGGCTGTAGTACAGCTGTGTGCTGCAGTGCTGGTCATGCTGGAGTGACAAAGTGTAGGCTGCCCTGTGCAGGGTGAAGGAAATATGCTCCCAGCTGCATCATTTCAGACAGATATGAAAGCAATAAAAAGGACTAAACATTTGACTTTCTCAGAATAAGATGTATGGCAGGTCACCGGTGATCAATTTGAAAATCACAGTTTATTCCGTTAAAAATGTAATATGGAGCCTTCTTCACAAGTAATAGATCACTTTCATATCTTCCAGTGTACTTTCTCTGCCTCATGAAATCCTTTTCATTCCTTACAGCAGTTTCCTTAAGATTTGTTCCAGATTTTTTTTTTCTTTTTATCCTTAGGAGGGAACCTCAGAGTGTTTTCTTGTAGCTATTCCCATCTTTCTAACAGAGGAACTCTGTGCTGAAACCATGTTTCCTTTTAGACTGTGTTAGACAATCTGTTCAGGAGTGATGGTTGGTCCTTCTAGCTCAATTAAAGAAAAACAAGTTGATAAATTAAATCCCAATCTGTCAACATTTTAACAAAAAGTACTTTTGTCTACCAAGTTAATTTTATCTCTTTCCAAATCCTTTTATAATTTTTCAAAGACAGTTTTACACAATGACATTTTCTTGAGAACTGGAATATGATTAGTTTAATGAAATGTAGAAATGGGATGCTTCCAGCAATGCTGATTAAGGGGAAGAGGAGATGATGAGTATTCTGTTGTATATAACATTTCTGGTTTGAAAATATGTGTGAAAATGGTTATGCTAAAAATGGAGAATTATATTTTTAGTTGGGATAAATTATATTGGCTCTGTTAAATTCAGTAGAGTTATGCTGATTGAACAAAATGAGCCTGGCCCTGAAATAGATGACTTCTCCATGACTTGCAGTGTGGCTCCAAAAAGCCAGTAGCCTCTTCTTAGATTTGATTATTTGCTTCTATATCTAGGAGGTAATACTTTGTTGGACACTAAATTTTGTGTTACTGCGAAGTTGTAATTGTTGGGAAAGGTAGAAACACCATCAGAAAGGCATATTTGCAAGTTGAGTTCTTAGATCTGAAGGAAATTGATTGACTTAAAATTTGTAATCAAATGCAAACAGAATGGGTGTTGTTTGGGGTGGAAGGACAAGAGAAAGAAGCGAGGCAGGGGAGAGGAGCTTCCTGAAGAATATCTGGAGTTTGGAGACAAGACAAAGTAATATTTCTGTTATTTAATAGAGTTCCCAGGTTGCTATATTTGGGGTTCCGGAAACATTATATCTCCTTCAGATGGAGAAAATGGAGATTTAGACAAATGCACTAGGACCTTAACAGTGAAGAATTGTGTAAGAATTTTGTGGAATATGACCTTTTTTTTCTTCCTTTCATGAGGAGAATTGCATTTTAATTTTATTCCAGGGATCTTATTTGATTCGTAAAGACATAATAGTTTTAACATGATTCTTTCCAACAGTGTTTGTAATGATTTCTTTTGCATCATGGTAATTGTCCTAGCAATGAAAATTATTTTCAAATGCTTTACAGTGCACAGCCAAACAATATGTAATTGAATGCAACTGTCATTGAAACAGACTGTTTTTCTGACCTGTTGTTTCATTGTGAACATGATGTTTATTCACCACCTTCATTATTGCAGCATTAGCATATAGAGAAGCTGTGCCTATCATCATGTACTTTCCTAACAGATGGCTACTAAGTTCTTGAAGGCTTTTTTGTGCTGCTTAAAATATCCCATATTGGCACAAAGTTTCCTTCCTCAGTGTGAAGTATGATTGACCAGTTGAAATAGATTAATCTGCCTCTCTGACTTTTGAGCTTGTTTTGTACTGCAGCAAACCAGGTTTTGAGTCTAATTTTACAAAATGATCAAAGCTGCTTTTGCTAATAACAAGGTGTGGAAAGTTCCATTTAGTTGCATAATCTCTGAGCAAACAGTTCAGGTTGTAGCAACAACTGAAGATGGCATTTCTGCCAGGAAAGGTGGGGAAAAAAAAAAATTCCTTTGTATCTGCTCCGGCACAATTGTTCTCTACAGACATTCCAGTCTCGGGATTTAAATTCTTCCTTTTCCAGTCTCTGAGGCTGTGAGAATTTCCCTAGTCAGCTCTGTGAAAAACTGAGTCTCCCCCTCTTCTGGTACAGACTGATGGCCTGCCAGCTCGCTGTCTAGTGCTGTAAGTCACGTTTTGTGCATTAATGCAGAGTGTGCAGGTGAGGAGGTTCATTGCTGAGCTGTTGTGTGAGCTCAGGATTCAATGATCACCTTTCCCAATGAGGTCTGGTTTGTTTTGGGGTTTGTTTAGCCATAAAATACATGTATGAACAATCTGCAAAGAGGAAAATACACACTTTAGGTCAGTATTGAATGGCTAAAATTTTGGGCAGATTTTCTTAAATGCTTAAAATAAGATAAAACTCCACATTTATTGGGGCTGGAATTAAAACTTGCAGAGATAAAAGGGAAAAGTCTTTTCAGTGTAATTCAGTGTTTTGTTATCCAGAGGTATAGCGTATTTTTAGTTCTAATTGCCATTGAGTTTTTTAATTGGCATTGATTGCCTCTCAGCTTTGGTAAAGGGTATCTTGGAATTCTAAAATGATAGCCTTTGTTTGGGTTCTGTGCCCTATGTTTTATTGAATACTACCATGAATCTTTAGTCTGTTGTCTTTCAGTTATTATGCTCTTCTTTGAGCCTTGGGGAACTGTTTTCTTCCTAATTTCAGTTAGCCTACCATGGCCTTTAGAAAAAAGTATTTCTATCTCAGGCTGTTCTGCTTAAAACATACTTTTTTGTGGTTCTAAATATCCCTCTGTATGGACTTGGGTGATTCCTTATGCCTTAATCAATCTTCCTGAGGGGCGACTTATATCTAGGAGATAATTATAGAATCTGAATGGGTAAAATAGACCATGCAGACTATATCTATAATATTAGCTGAAAATAAAATTTAGTCTAGGAGAGTGTATGCAATATGCTGTCTGCTCTGCTGCAGTTTTTGTAATGGCTTTGGAAGCAATCCATACTGGTTTTTATTTTCACAATGATTTTCTGATACGGTTTCAATCATATGTGAATTCTTTCTTTTCTCTGTGGTTCCTGCTTATTTTTTGTTCCATCCATTGTTCCTTTCCACTGCCTGCTTATTCATAATGTGGTCTTTCAGAAGCTGAAATGATTGTGTAAATGGGGCATTCAGTTTCTGCATCTTGTTCATGGCTACTTCTGACTCATCTATCAACTTTTCAAACCAATGAGTGTTTCCTTTGTGTTTTGGTCTCATTTGGAGAGGCAGTGCTTGACTCTTTCTTTATACTTATGCTATAGTTTCTTTCTCACAGAAGTAAGAGAATTATTATTCCATGGTGTGTGATTAAATAATTGCACTGAATTCTTATTTCCCTATGCTAATATTAAAACAGTTTTGCAGCCCTAATGGTAAACCAAGGTATTACAATAAAATAATATATAAAGCCACATTAATATTGGACAGCATTTGAAATCTGAGCACTGAATGGCAAATACTTTCTCATTTTAAATTTTCATCTTTGGATAGAAGCCAAGTGTCAAAGTTCTCATAAATAAAAATTCAGAAGTATGTCATGAGTCATGATACCAGTGTTTGGAAATTTACCTGTAACCAGGTACTATTAGACATTTGTTTTTGTAAGTAATTAGCACTTTGCTAATTTTCTTTTTTCCAATTTAATTGTCTCTGAATGTAAACAATTATTAGGTTCATTACTTTCCCTTTGGAGAATACTGAAGAAAGAAAATCTTGGCTTAGGAGGAATTAATCAGAAAGAGTTTTTAAGCATATGTATTCAAATCCAACTGTTTCTGTGTGATTTAATGATTCAGTTCTTCAGTAATGCAAGCAAACTGTCATTCCTTCACTGGAGTCACTTCATTGTGTGAAGCTTAGCATATTTGTAATACGGGTGTATTTGGAATTTGCAAGTGAACTCTTCAGCTGGCACTTCCTGAGCTTTGGGTTTAGGATGATAAGCATCACAGAAATATGCTCTATATGATAAGTGGCAAAGAGTGTGGTTAGTGCTGTATTTCTTTGTTTCTGAAGAACCAGTTATGACCACAGTGGTAAATATCAGGTTATCCTGCTTACAGAGTTCATTGACAAAACAGAATAGTGAAATGAAGAAAGTTGGAAAGAGAGAAAGGTATGAATGCATTGTGGCAAAAAGGAGTTCTAAGGAAAAACAGATGTAGTTAACAATGGAAGAGTTAATAATGGAGCAAGCAGTTTTGGATGTCCTCTGACAGGACACCAATTTCTCATTGCAGGCTTAAGCATGATTTTGTTGTCGAACAAATCTAACCCCTAGTTTTTGGAAAAAACGTCTAGGGCACCTTTTTAGTGCTCTGGAAAAAAAGGCAAGCTAGGTTTGTGCCTGGCAATGTTTGTAGAACAAGAAGTCAAATATAAAATACTTAAACCATTACTATAACAAAACCTTCTGGTAATTGTTCCTTCTCAAGAATCTTTATTTACCTTATTTCTTGGAATTCACAGTTATTTGCCATTCTAGGAGAATCTCTTTAGAAAAGTGATCACAAAATGAGCTTACTATATTCTTCCTCTTATGTTGCTAAGTAAGCCATAGTCTGTTTCTAGAAAGGACTCCAATTCATATAGGAGAGCTTGAAAGAAATGAATCTTGGCAGTTGGTTTTAATGTCATAAGTGAAATAGATCTTTCATATTTCAATGACTTATGAGTCCTAATCATCATGACTTTTTTTTTACTCTAATAATTGTGAACAGCTTGTGATTCACCGTTATAAAACTAATGTCTTCCAGCAATAGTAACATGACTGTAGATGTAGTCTGAGGTGGGAATCCTGCCAAAAACAATTGCAGTTTCTGCATTATCTGCTGGGTCACCATTATATTTGGAAATAATGTCCCTTCTTTTCCCTTCTGCTCCTAAAAAACAAAAAAATACCCATAGGAATTGCAAGAATTTTTCTTTAGACAAAGTCTAAATGCTTTTTTGTATCATGTTTTTTATTACATAGCATAGGTGCCTGCCCACTTATCTTTAGTGGAATTTCACAGAGAAAAGTAGAACACTGAGGTTCTTCTATGTGACATTGTGACACTGATCACTGCTGATGAAAATTTATTTTTACCTGGATTATGGTTGATCCTGATTTTTCTGGTTGACCCAGATGTGAGTTATGTCCATACTTGAAGATTTGCATTCGAGAGATTTTATTTCACATTAAGGGAGCCCTGGTTGAATTAAATGAGACATTGTATCTGTTTGGCAGGTTTCATAGTAATTTTAAAAATTTAAAATGTTTTTCTTTTACCATATTATTTGTTGGGATTGTTTACCTGAGTGTGTGTGTAATTCAGCTTTTAAACCACAGCTCTTCTAGGTACTTAGAACTGCAGTGACATGACTTTTCCAGCTGGAGGTGGTGCTTTTTACTTGTCTTTCACTTTGTGCAGGAGAAGAGATCAAAATTCCAGTTTTACTAACCTTGCACAGAAGAAGACACGTGTGTAAGGACCGATTATTGATAAATGTGTAGAGACTGTTAAACAGAGACTTGTTCACTGTGTTAATGCAAGAGTGCTGTATTTAAGTCAGTTGTGATGAGAGGTGATATGAGTTTGTGCCTTGTCATGGAGGATGTTCAGTTTCAAGTAATAGCAGTTGTCTTCTGAAGAGAGCAGAGTGGGTGCACGTTTGTGTCACTGAAGAGGTTATAGGGGAGCACAGGCCAGTGGTATTTACAGGTCTGTCCTGTGGGTGGCAGGTGGAATAACACCTTTTTACCCTGTCATGGGATAACCCTACCAGCTGCAAAGCACTCACAGCCACTCACTCTCCCCTCTGTCCCCAGCATACAAAGAAGAAGAAAGGAAGAGCAAAAGTGAGAAAACTCATGAGTCAAGGTAAAGGTCTCCAGTGTCAGGAAGGTGAGGAGAGGATGGGTGGTGATTGTGAAAAGGCATCACCTATGGTTTTCAAATCTTCTGGTTGTTAGCTGCTATAGGGAACATTATTCCATCTAAAGAGTTGCCTAAAATCGCTGACTGGTAATAGAAGAAAAGTAGTGGGACAGGAGAAATGTATCCCAGGTGTTGGCAGTAGTGACGCAAAACATTTTTATTTTTCAGAGGTTCTTTGTTGAGACTGTTTTGGTTTCTGTCACCTTAAATGCAGTATTAAAATGGTTTAATGCAGAAGGTCACAGTAATGTACAAGTAACAGTCTTTGCAAGGTTGTCATCCAGGAATCCAGAGGTAAACTGATGTTCTATTTTTATGTGCATTTTTGAAGGTGAGTTATGAGCATTAATGTCTTTATTGTAGCGAGTTCAGACAGTATTTGCCTTCGCTGCAGATGGGAAGCAATCATTCATGACTGAGGTGGGGGGCAGGCGGGTTGGTTTTGCCTCAGCAAGAGCATAATGATGTGGAATAGAACAAGGAGTTCCAGTAACTTAAGCAGTAAAGCTATTCAGAAAATTCACAGCCTTTTTCAGAAATCTTTGTTCAACACAGCTGCCCAGAGACAGAGCTCTGATTGGAACATGCTGCCACACAGGTGTCAGGGTGGAGGGTGGAGCCTGCTCTGACCAGTACTGACCAGCAGCAGGGAGCACTGCTGTGGAAGGTGTGCCTGGGTAGGGGAGCTCCTCTGTGCTCAGTGACAGTTCTGGGAGCTGAGTGGGTTGAGGAGTAGCAGGAAGAGCGAGCGAGAGAGAGAGAGAGAGACTAAAAGCTATCTGCTTTCCTTGACACAGGCTAGACAAGCAGACTGCATACATAACACAGAGGATTCCCTTTCTGCTCTCTGCCTGGGTGAACACAGTGACTTTAGGGGTAGGGGGCAATGGTGCTGGGTTCCTGCCTGGTGTAGCTGGTGTGTCTCCTCTGTGACTGCCCCACCTTCACAGGTGCCCTCCTGTAACAGGTATGAGGTGCTGCAAGTGAAACTGAACAATAGCAAGGACAGTGCTTCATCCAGCATGGTGGTGTTGCTGAGGCTGGCAGTTTTCTCTGCATCGAAACTGCTTCCATAAAGAAAAAAGATGGGTCATTTCCATAGGAGAGTCCCCTCTGAAGGGAACAGAAGGCACCTTATGGCCTCCTTGGGGCTTGGATTTAAAACGTGAAGAGAAAGCTTCCTGCCCTGAATACTGTCTTTGATTGATTATCCTTGATTGATTTTTTTCATGTAGGCAGTAATGAAGTCTGAGCAAGTCCATGAAGACTGTCCCAAGTCCCTGAAATCTCTCTAAGAACAACCAAGAGACTTTAGGGACTTGGGACAACTGGTTGAGGGATCAGGAGCGCAAGTGACATTTTCCTCTATCCTTCCAGGTGCAGAGAAGATGAGGGAAGAAATAGAAGAAAACAGCAAGCCAGCAGATCAGTATCTGGCTCTAAGCCTGGTGTCATCAGTAGAATTTTGGTTTTTAGGGTTTTTTTTGGTCATGGGTCAGTTGACTTGACATCAGATCTGTTAGGACTGTGGAGGTCCCATTGTCTGGAAATTAGCAAAGGTGACACCCATCTACAAGAGTTGGAAGGATAACCTGGCCTGTCAGCCAAACCTTGGTGCTGGGGAAGGTCATCTTAAATGCTGTCACTAGGCACATGCAGGTCAAACAATTGATCAGGCCCAGCCAGCACAGATTTGTGAAAGGCAGGTTCTGCTCATGCCACCTGATCTCCTTCTACGGCAAGACAGCCTGCTTGGTGGGTGAGGGTCTTGAGGTGACTGTGAGTCTTGTCTACCTGGCTTTAGTAAAGCCTTTGACAGCATTTTTCACAGCATTCTCCTGGAGAAACCGACTGCTTATGGCTTGGAGGAGTAAAAAGCTGTCTGGATGGTCAGCGTAGAGAGCAGTGATAAATGGAGTTGCATCCAGCTGGCAGCCAGTCACAAGTGGTGTCTCCCAGGACACAGTGTTGGGGCCAGCCCTGTTTGATGTATTTATCAGCCATCAGGATGAGAGGATCAAGTGTACCCTTGGTCAGTTTGCAGAGGACACCAAGTTGGGTGGTGTGTTGATCTGCTGGGGGGCTGGAAGGCTCCACAGAGGGGTCTGGACAGGCTGAATTATGGACCAAGGCCAATTGTATGAGGCTCAAAAAGGCCAAACGCCAGGTCCTGTGCTTGGATCACAACAACCTCATGTGGCACTACAGGCTGGGGGAAGAGCAGCTGGAAATCTGCCCTGTGGAAAAGGACATGGGGGTGCTGGTCAACAGTCAGCTGAACATGATCCCGCTTGTGCCCAGGTGTCCAAGAAGGCCAATGGCATCCTGGCCTGTGTCAGCAATAGTGTGACCAGCAGGACCAGGGCAGTGACTGTCCCCCTGTACTCAGCACTGGTGAGGCCACACTTTGAATCCTGTGTTCAGTTCTGGGCCCCTCACTACAGGAAGGACATTGAGGTGCTGGAGCATGTCCGGGAAAGGGAAATGGAGCTGGGGAAGAGTCTGGAGCACAAGTCTTGTGAGGACCTGTTGGGGGAGATGGGGATATTTAGTGTGGAGCAAAGGAAGCTCAGGGCAGACCTTATCAGTCTCTATAGCTGCCTGGAAGGAGGGTGTAGCAATGTGGAAGTTGATCTCCTCTCAGATAACAAGTAATAGAAGAGGAAATGGCCTCAAGTTAGGATAGGGGATATTTAGACTGGATATTAGGAAAAATTTCTTCATGGGAGGTGTTGGGAAGCATTGGAACAATTATCCCAGGGAAGCTGTTGAGCAAGTATCATGGATGTCTTTAAAAGATGTTGAAATGTAGCACCTGGGGACATGGTTTAGTGATGGACTTTACAGTGCTAAGTTAATGGTTGGACTGTGATCTTAAAGATCTTTTTCACTCAAAACAATTCTATGATTCTGTAATGATTTGTAGTTAGAATGGAAAAGGTTTGACCATCTTGTACTCCAGCCCTGTAAAACCTGCAGCATCCTTTTATAAAGAGGTGTTACTCATCAAGTTTTTTAATCAGTTGTATTTTCTCACCTGAGGCAAAATTCTGACCTAATTAAAGTTAATGGGTGAAAACTTAAAACTGGCAGACTCAGAATTTCACTCATCCTGTTTAGGTGCTTTTAATTGGAGTATAGGAATAATTAGGGCATGAGAGATGAGTGGTAGCATAGATACATAGGCAAAGCCATGAAAAGAAGATAGCAATGAGTAGTAACAGGCATAAAGGCATAATATTCCTTTTAAAAAAAGAAACACATTTTTAAAAATAAAGATACAATAAATTTGAAAGATAAAAATGTATGATTAGTTCAAATTTAGGAAATTCTAAAAATAAACCAACTTATTTTTGCCCTTATATGAATTGTATTCAAGGATTAGTGCACTAAATGGCTGGGCAAAATTAGCATCAATTACATGGTGATTTCTATCTATAAGCAGGTCAGGTGTCTCTAGAAGGTTGTGTCTTGTTCAAGGTGACTCTGCAAACCAAAGAATGCATAAGTGATAGTGTGAATTAATCAGAGATTAATATTTCCTTATTGTACCCTGGGTGTAGAAATTAGGCACTAGTATACCCTGCAGTCTCAAAGAAAAGAGCACCTCAGAAGAACAGCTCTTTTGCACAGGCTGTCCTGGTCAGTCACATTCATCAACTGGCCTGAATTGTCTCCACAGATAAAAAATGAATGATCAGCATGTTATTTACACCTATGAGGTTATTCTTCCTGCAACATGACCGCAAGTGTCATCCAGAAGGACCAGCTTTTGCTGAGTCCTACAAAACAGGAATTAAAATAATGCTTTGATACAGGAGAGTTTTAAAGCAAACAGACTTCTTACTGCTCTTGATAGATTTGGGTTTAGTTTTGGCTTTGTGAGTCCACAAATGGAAAGTTATTTAAAGTATTTTGCAAAAAGCTCAGTGTATCTTGACCTCAGAGGCAGTTTATCTTTGACTTGGCCAAACATTATCCATTTCCATAATGCTATGTGTGGTCATAATGTTTCATTTTTTGAATTGCAACTGCCATGATGTCTGTCATCACTGCTCTTTCCAACATAAATTGAATTTAAGAATAAGTTGGTGAGTTTTATCATCTAGGAGTGTGCACCACATATCTGATACTTTCTTTTTTGTTGTTTCTTCTAGTGTAAGTTTTATATTACTTATTGATAATGGTAACAGATTATCTCCATAGCAGAGTATTACTTTTTTGCCTGGTATTTATGTGATCAGACAGTTTTCAGACACACATTTCTCATAAATATATACATTATAGAGTTGTCAATAATTTTTTTAAATAAATTCTTCCTCTGATTTTCTGTTTTTCTTCTTTCTAGTCTGCTCCCAGTTTTCAAGAGGAGTCTTTGCTATTTTTGGATTCTATGACAAGAAGTCTGTAAATACCATAACATCATTCTGTGGGACTCTCCATGTCTCCTTCATAACTCCCAGCTTCCCAACAGATGGAACACATCCCTTTGTCATCCAGATGAGACCTGACCTCAAGGGAGCTCTTCTTAGCTTGATTGAATACTATCAATGGACCAAGTTTGCATATTTGTATGACAGTGACAGAGGTAAGGTGTGGTACTTTTGACCTGCACCCTGTTTGGCAGGTGTATCTCATTGAAATTTGGAACTCATATTAGATAAGTAGATAATGGAAGAAATATTTACCTCCAACAAGTGTAAGTGTAATTGAATCAAGTGTTTCTTGAATTTAGAAATGAGCTTTTGGGACAGAAACAAAATTGTTTAAATGAGAATGAAATTGTTATGGTATGCATTAATAGAATTGCAACTGTTAAGCAATGTGAGATTAGTCACATGCTGTAAACAGTTTCTATGTAAAGTTTTTTCTTTTTTTGTTAAAGAAATATCTAAGGAAAAAAAAAATCTGGGCATGCAGGGGTATCTGCTACCACATATGCAAAATCCATAGTTGGGCACCAAGAAAGCAATACATCTTGGATGCAGTCAGTCCCTGCTTCTTTGGAGGCTGCTTTTGGTATCGAGTTCCTTGCCTCTGTTGAGCTTAGATTTTATTGTTGATATTGTTAAACACAAACCCATTGCTTAGAATCAATTAACTCCACCATAGAGCTTTCTCATGCCCTTTTATGCTGTAGTAGTAATAATGTAACAGTTTATGAACTTGAAAATGTCACTGGCAAATTCTGGTATATCAGTTAGTTTTCTGAGAAGAAGCAGCTTTATCCAGAAAAGGTGGGATTTTTGATGTTTTTTTCTGGAATTCCATTATTATCATTCCATTTTCAGGTTGTCCTCACCTAGTAGGCCTTGGCTAACTTTCTTCTATTCGTACCTGCTCTTGCTCCCTTTAAAGAGGCTATTTTGTAGCTTGTTTGCATGTTCACTGCTCAGAGTTAAATACTGAATGCCTTTTAAATTATAAAACGCTAATAGAGTTAAAGCATGGTTATAACCAGTCCATGGTTTGTTGAGTAGTGGGGTGACTTTAAATTCCCTGCATTCTGATGCCATTTTATACACGATGTTCAGAAGCTGAAGGGGTCTCCTCGGGAGAGTTCTGTATCACTTTGGTAAGCACTCACTCAAGTTAGAAGAACTAATCCTGGTGTAATGTCAAAAGGTAATGTCACATGGAACAGTGAATCCTAAGCTCATTTCTCTGGCAGTTCCTTTTCGAATCCACATTAGAATCAGAAACACTCGCTGTCTTTTTAGAAGGGACAGATGTAAAACTACTTTCTTAGCCAGTACTCCGTCAATCATTTAGCAGTGGGCAGAATGTGACCTGCATGTGATTTATATTTAGGAAGTACTGAAAAACACCTAGTTCTTGTGAGCTGCACTCTCTGGACCTGGCCAGGAATAACAGCATGAGATTGTTCTTTCTAGCCACCCTTTGGTTCTTCCTTTTTTTCTTACCTGTTGGTTTTATTTGTGCAAGGCACCCCAGTGATAACAAGCTCCCAGGCATGAAGCTTCTACCCTTATGTGGAGTAAATTGTTGCTGCTCAGTGTTCCCCACAGATTGTGTGAGGTCAACCTGCAGAGTCAAGCAGTTTGTAGCCAGCTACGTTGATATCAAATCCCAGATATACAAGTCCACAGTTCCTTTAAGCACTTTTGCCTGTTAATGTAGTAACAGTGATGTATATTTAAGGCATTATATAGAATTGAAGATGCTTCCACCTTCAGGGATGAGATAAAAACGACAAAGAGACTTATTCTTCATGGAATCTATAAAGGCTAATAAGAATTAGTTTGATGACTTATTCCTAAAGAATTTTTTATTGCTAGTGTTAGAGCACCTCTGTGGTTAGGGATTGACTGGCTAAAGTACAGGGCAATTTCCTATCATTCCTGTCCATAAGGAGTGAGGCCATTTAGTATATGTGCCCAAGCTATTACTGTCTTAATACACTAGTTATGCTCATGTAATGTGGAGTAGTGTCCTTTATCATCCTTACCTCCTCTCTGCCATTAGCAACAGTGAGTTTTAGAAAAAGTAGTTGCATTATTTTAAGGTTCTATCTGTAAAAGAATTGTTAAGTTATTCGGCCTCTCTTCTGTCATCCATTTTAATGCTCACTGCTTTAAAAGTTTGTCTCATGATAACCAAAAGAGGTGCAGGACATGAGTTTCCCAAGCAGAAGTCCTTCTGCAGCTTGAAAAATAGCAACTGGAGTTGCTGGAGTTTTCTCTTCTGCAGAGTCTTCCACTTTTGTTACTACTCTCCAGAAAATTTCACTTTCATGGAAGTATTCCTGCAAATGCTTTTTGTTCAGTTGTTTTTGTTTGATGATTTTGCAGTATGTTACTGCTATCAGAATAAACTAAGCTCTATGGGGATGACAAATCTGCCACCAAAAAAAAAAAAAAAAAAAAGCAAGCGATCCAGGCAGCCATTTGATATCTCCACAGAGAATACCTCAAGAAAAGAGAAACCCTCAGAAAAATAGAAGGTCAGAGGAGTAAAATATGGGAACCCTTTGCAATGGGTAGTATTAGCATTAATAGTCCTTATTAATTTGTGCCTAGTTGAGATTGTTTAACTCAGAGGAAGTTTAGACAGGTTGGAGGACCTGAAATCTGCTAAATGAGATTTAAAACAATTATTCAGAATAAAAATACGTTTCAGTTTGGCTGATCTGTCTTTTTTGTAAAATTTTAATTTGTAATTTCAGGGAGCATTTTGAGGTTTAAACATACTTTAATATTTTTTAGTGTTTTAACATGCTCCCTGCATCTCTTAGTTTGCTTATATTGCTAATCTTTCCCTTTTAACACAAGTTCTCCAGATTCATCTTTAGTGTTTGAAATAGTTTGTATGTACCAGTGGTCTGTAGTTATCTGTGATTTTAAAATAAATATTAATTATATGACATACAAAACTTAATATCAATCTTTCTTAAAGAGACTTGGAAAACCAGAATTATATAAGACAATAATTCAATTTATGGTTTTGGAAGCCTGCCATTTTCTACCTCTGCTGATGACCAGTCTTGTGAAATGCTGTATGTCATTACCATTTTCACTGATGAAGCTGAATTGCTAAACACTGACCAATCTTAATTTAATATTATACCTACAGACTGTGAGACAAATTAATTCTTAGTGCTCTCCTTCTATGTTTATGGGCATAACCACTATTATTTTTCATAAGAGTTGTACCTGAAGCTGCCTTTACATACCACATCAGAATTTGTCTCAAAGAAAGGACTCCTGATGTTTGACAGTTTCAGGAGAGAAGAACGTGCAAAAATGTCAATTCATTCATAAGAAAGTCTAATTTTTTTTCCTGTAATAGTATCTGGTATCCCTAAAACTGCTCTCTAGAATCATGTAGAATTCTCTGGTAGGAATTGAAACATGGTAAGTCTCATTACCATCACTGCAGAACATGGGGATTCTGCCACAGACTTCAGTGAGGTGTGGGTTTAAACACAGTACTGCTCAAGTGCTGGGAACAAAGGCTATTCAATAGCTTTTGTTTAAGCAGCTGATCTTTTAATAAGGCTGATCCTTTTGCTCTAATTGGATCACTCCTCTCCTAGATCTCTTTCCCACTATGTAGAATTTCAGCAGTAGATCAGTGAAACCAGCAAAATCCAATTCTGAAGAGGGTTAAGCCAAACCCAAAGGCTGTACTTACGAGGCTTTACCTCGATGCCTTGCAGTGATGCAAATGGAAATTTCATGCAATAATAATTGATTGGGACCACATATATCTTATCTTTTGACTTCTACCTACTTGTGACAGGTCAACCAAGTTACAGGAGATCTTAAATAAGTGATCACACAAATGACATTGTGGAAGCTTGTTAATTCCTCAAACTTTGTCAGTCATATCTTCTGTTTTCTCCTGTATTTCACTAGGCTTATCAACATTGCAAGCTGTGCTGGATTCTGCTGCTGAAAAGAAGTGGCAGGTGACTGCTATCAATGTAGGAAATATTAACAATGAGAGAAAAGATGAAACTTACCGTTCACTGTTTCAAGATCTAGAGGTAAAAAAGGAAAGACGAGTGATTTTGGACTGTGAACGCGATAAAGTCAACGACATTGTTGATCAGGTTTGCTATTCTCCTTTTTTCAGTGACAACAGTTAGCAGTATTCTATAAGTAAATGTAATGAGTTAATTTGTTTTGATGGTATTTTTGTGATTATTATGAATCATTTGACAGTGACTAGTTTGTATGGAGGACCATATACATGACAGGCAGAAAGTGAACATGCAAATCCTATAATCCCTCCCTTTGTTCAAAGGCAAGATAATTCTATCTGGATGATCCTGTATAGTTTTCTATCCTGGTTATTTGAAATAAAAACAGAAATTTGCAAAATACCTTGTTCAGGCTATTTCACAACCTAAGTAGTATACTGTGTTATACATGGTTGATAAACTATTATATCTGGTCCACTCTAGGTAGTTATGTATAAGGATTAGTTCTTTTTACACCCAGAAGGTATTTTCTCCCTCTAGTGCATTTTCTGAGAACCTTTTATGTCTTGGGAAGACTGTATCACAGCTTCTCTTTCTCATTTAATGCCCTTTGAAATTCGTGTTTTGAAGCTCTTTGTCATTTGTACTTTCCTTGCTTGTCTCTTCATTTCGTGTCACTCTTAAAGTGTGTTAACCAAAATCGGATGCTGTTTTTCATAGCTTTAAAAAGAACTATGAAAAAAGCTTTAAAAAGAGCAGCAAAATCTGTCTTCTCTCCACCCATGCAAATTATTTGCCAAAATGATTTTTTTAAAAAGTTTTCTTTTTAAAAGCATTATTGCAGTGCTCTGATTCAAATTACTGCATTACTTTGAAATCCAGCACTTCAGTCCTAGTGTCTGGGAAGGTCTTACTGGCCCTGTACCTTACCACTTTTCATGCATGCAGAGCACAATGGAAAATTGTAAGGATAGCTCCCTGTTGGCTTAAGCTTCATCATGTGAGACTGTGCAGCATCAGTAGGGATGTATCATCAGAGTATGAATGTATTTGTTTGAAGGTTTTTTGAAAGGCTTGTTATTTTGGTCTTTGTTTTGAAGGTCGTTATATTTTGAAGAGGCTCCAGACAATGAGCAGTGTCCTTAATGGAGTACATTCTGTTTGGGTGTTTTATTTGGAGTTCATATCCACAAACTTTTTCTAATTTTCAAGATGAATTTGAATTTGATCTTGCTCTCAAGAACATTTGATGTCTGAGAGTGTGATCTCTCTATCCTCTGCAGTTTTGCGAAATCATATTTTCTGACTTATCAATGTGAAAAAATTTACAGTGTAGAGCAATGTTTGACATAAGGAGTCCTTATAGGTCCTCTTCAGTTAGTTCTGTGTGGCTTTTCAAATGGTTCTTTACTTACCTTACAGTGACTTTTTTCTTGTCCATGTCTTTTGTGAGTTTCTAATGATGTCCTACAGAACAATCACCTTTTCAGACTCAAGATCTGTCACATCTGCTGTTTCCGGATTATCAGGCCAGATAAAAGAAAGACACTGCTTTGACATATTTCAATCTTGACAAGACTATTTTTAGCATTTATCTTACTATCCTATACATTCTTTTTAAAATAAGTATGTAATATTCATTATAATCTCTGATACGAAACTTTGGCTGACTATAATTTTCTTCAGTTTCACCTTTTAGCCACTTTTTATAGACAAGAAACCTCTTTACCCTTCAGTTACCACTCATTTTTACAGTCTTTGTTTCATAATCGACCTCTTTTCATCTTTGTCTGCTTCTTATTTTGATTGCAGTTTTGGGATATTTTTCTTGCTCTAATTGCACTTTGATAGATTCAGCCTTTTTTAGATGCTTAGAGTTTCTCAGCTTATCCCCACAGACTTGTGCTACTCCTTAAGCATACAGATGGCTAAGCTTTTGTTTCTGCTGTTTTGATTTGTAAGTCACTGAAGAATCCTAGATAAGCGAATCAGCCTCACAGGTCAGTTAATATAACTCTAGTTCATTGTTCTCCTCTAAATAGTTTACTGCTATGCCCTGGAATATGTTCTCTTAAGCTGTCCCATATGGGTTTCGTCTTGGAATTCTCTTCACAAGATGGCCTGGTTGTTTCTGGACTTAGGTCTCTTTTTTAAGCCCTTGCATTAGCCTTATCATTACAAGTCAGTAACGTCCCTTCCTTACATTTAAAGGTAAACCCACTTTCAATTTCTCAAATACCATAGAATAAAGTCTAAATCACTGATTCTCTATTAATTTTCTCCATCTCTCAAAATGAAGTGCTGAACAATGGATTTCTTGGCCTGTGAGCATCTTTTGAGTGTGTTCTTCTGATACACTTTTCTGATAGCAGCATACTTTAGGTCTTGCTTTGCTACCAGATTTATTTTTTGAAAAATTATTTTAATTCCTGCCCTGCAAAAAAACCCTCAGAAATTTCCTCCATTTCATGAGGATGTCTGAAGTAGACACGTCATACTACTATCCCTTTTTCTGTGTATTTTTGCTGCAAGAAATGCAATAGGCTTTCTGTTAACCAGATTTTCCTTGAACACCAAAGTACTATTTGCACGCTCAGTACATAAAGGAACAACTTCTTCACTTTTTTCCTTGCCTTCTGTTGTTGAACAAATCTTCCATTTTAGTGCTTTGATTTATCCTGCAAATATTTTAAGCTGAGGTGACAGCCTCAGGTTCACTCAGTTACTCTTTGTAGCCCTTGCATCTTTGTATAGCCACAACATGTATTTGCAAAGTTGCTTCATTATTCTTGGTTTTTGTCTCATGTTATAGTTGCTCTTCCAGATTTCAGCAATTCATGTAAGTTGAAAAATATTTCAGTTTCCCAGCTCCCCTTAGACTAGTTTATATCCCTCTTCTCTGATCTGGCAGGTCTGTGTTACCATGCTCTTCATTATACAGCTTCTGTCTCTTCTCAGGCAGCTTTCTTTGCAGAATCTCATTTCACCCTGATAACACCCTTTGGGCAACTCTGTAATTACTGCTACTACTTGTCTATCCCCTCTAGAGAAGATCCTCTAAACTGCTGAATAGCTTTTGTGTGCACAGCTCCTTCATCATGGCTTTTGGTACTACTACTGAATTTTCTCAGTTTTTATTGCCAGCATACATGGACAAGTGGCAAATTTTAGCAAGCTGGGTTAATGAAGGAGTACCCAGTAGCAGCTAAAGCAGAGTTACTGAGCATTGATCCAGAGGCTTGCAGCTACTGGTTGTCTTCTCAGATACCAATGATGAAGAAATATTTCATACAGAAGAACTAATGTATTTGGTCTAACAGAAGTTTCTTTGGAAGCAGCAGCTACATAAGAAATACATCTGAAAATAGTTGTTAAACCTCTTTATAAGTATTTAGTTTTAAGTAGTCTGATCCAAGTAATTATTTTAGGATACTTAAATTCATATATCATATATATATTGACCTCAAAAAAGGAACAATTTAATTACTTCCATGGCCTGTATTATGTGGTCCCTCTCAGTCTCAAACTCTAGTAATGTAAACTCAGTGTTAAAACTGCTTTCAATTACATTTCTGTAACTTTATTAAACCAAGTATGTGGAATGTTGCTCACTAGTACCCTGATATAAGTTTCATGATACCTAGTCTGAATATTTTAGTTATATGTTAAATGAGGAAATGAATGAGTCATCCTGTCTTAATTTAAGTTCATTGTTCTCATTGCTCAAAAGATGGAATAAACCTCTAGACTTCTCTTATCTGCACATCCTTCCTCTGGAGAAATGCTTAGCTTCAAATTGCAGACTTCCCCATGCAGACATAGTCTTAATTAGGCTTATTTGGGAGAAGAATCCATGCTACAGGTCTGCCAGCAGGGACTGTTAAGAAACCACCAGCTGGCTTTGAGGGAGATTATGAGGAAGACCTAGAGCAATAAACAATTTGAACTTTACAAGGCTCCCTCATAATTCATTACTGTCAGTAGGCAGAATCTAGCAGGAGTCTATGAGGCAAAGTGTTTCTAATGCATGATGCCAACTCTCTCCTGGCTGGGTTGTGCCTTTAATACACAGCATAGTAATTAATTAGCATTCAGCTCCTGTGTCTGGAGGGACTCTCCCTCTTGGGACTTGGACTTCAACATGGCTAATTTCTACCAGCAAAGAGTATGTTCAGTGGTGCATTAGGTAAAATAAAGGATAAAGCATCACACAAGCTCAGTATTGTGTACCATAAAACTCTCAATTAGCTTTTACATCATACTGTATTTTGTACCTTTCAAGTTGTTGTCTGTATACCAGGTGAACATTCTCCAATATGGAGGTATTCTTTTTTTTACAGGTTATCACAATTGGTAAACATGTTAAAGGATACCACTATATCATTGCAAATCTAGTAAGTATTCTTAGTATTTAAAATACTTGTATTGCTCATTTGACTGTTTATGGAGGCACATCAACTAGTATTTTGGTTAAAATACATTTTAGAAAACAGAAAAAAAGCTAGATGTCTTTATCCTTGCTAAATGAATGCATGTGTTGGGATTATACTTGTTTATTGGCTGAGTTTTTTCCAGGATTTAAATGCCTCTTACCATATTCCCATCAATGAGAATGAAGGTTGCTCAGTACCTACAAGAGAACTTTTCTATGTACTTTAGAAAAAGAGGGTATGTAAAATAGAAAAATAACTTCCTGCATGATAGGATGATACATTCATTCAGCAAAGTGATTATTTCTCTCTCACAACTTTTAAACTATTTAAGAATCACGGTTCTCATTTTTCATTCTGCTAGACTAGTGAGTCTCGGATTTCTACATTTCATCCCTCAGATTGGCTGGATAATCAGTTTGAATTCATGTTTTCTTGAATATAGGTTATCAGACAGTATAGCTAATAGTGTTCCTGCAGGGGAAGTTCAGAAAACTCACTAAATTCTGTCAACGTAATTTTTTTGAAATTGTGACTAAAGGTGAAGTGATATTAAAGTCTATAAACACTTACTTACTGAAGCTAGGAGAACTAATCAAGTTGGTTTTTTGTACTAGACAAATCAAATTCGGCATGCTCAAATCTTAGTTACCCTGTTCAAAAAAGGTTTTTGGGGGTTGTATAGTGTGAGTGCCACCAAGCCATTTTTTTCACCACTTATTCTTGAACTGTGATAGTGCTTGATATAAATTCCAGCAGGGCCCAGAGTGCCCCAATTGACACTGTCTTCCGTAGTCCTTTGAGGAGCCTGAGGAGACAGAAGGACCATGGTGTGTCTCGGGCACCTGAGGCATAACCCCTGTCTCCTCCCAGCCTTTGATTAGAACACTTCTCCCTCCAGGCAGGCAGTGCTCTGAAGAGTCATGTGGGTGCCACAGTGTGAAGAAGCCTGGTGCTTTAAAGGCCTCTTTAAAAGCTGAACACTGGGGTTTCATTCTTATGTCTTAATAACTAATTCTTGGATAAAGAAGTTGAGGTGCTGATATTCATAAAGCAGGCATAAAAGTCTTATGAAATGTGAAAAATCATCTGTTAGACATCTGTGGTTTGCATTGCAAATGTTGGATAAACAGTATTTTGAGTCTTAAGGGAAATCTTAGAAAATGTGCCCAGTGGATTTCATTATGTTAACTGGTTGCTATCTTAGCCATTGCTTTAAATCTGTAACAGTAAGTCCATAAGATCTAAAAATTACTGAATCTTGGTGTTTTAAATCTGTTTAATGTTATGTATAAACTGGTTATGGTAGTGATTTTAAAAGTTTGTTTTTCTCTGTCAGAAAACTTACCTAGCATTTGAATCATATCTCATCTTCACTGAATCCACCTGCTTTCTTCTTTATGGCCTGTAGTAATATTCTCCCCCAGTCTGATCAGTCATTCAAGAAATTGATCTATTTTGAGAATAAAAAGGTGCTGATAGATGGAGAAGAGTTTTGAATATAAAATGAATGTTCCTGTTCAACTGTCAAGTTACATCATCCATGTAGAAGAGTCTGTATTAGCAGGCAACAGCACATGAGGATCATTAATACACAATAATTAAAAAGCATCTAGTGTAGCAATTGTAGCAACTTATGATGATGTGGTTTGAAGCTGCTGCTTCTTTTTGTATTCACTCACAACATTTATAATGAAGTGTCTGACATCATTATTTCATGTAAATGCATTTGTATGGTTATTTGGGTGATGTTAAATCACCAAACACAGAAAACAGAACACAACAACTGTCTGTAAGAGAAGTAGTTCTCTATGTCAGAGAGAGGAGGCAGTGAAGATGGTAAGTCCTTCCACATGCTTTAGACCTCCTAAAAAAGAGGATACAGCTGTGGCTGTAAGTATTCCTGCCTAAAACTTGCTTGCCTGTTACTCATGTCCAGTGTTTCCTTTCTCATTTAAATGGTCCCCTGAAATTAACAGGATGTTTAGGAAGTTAGGAAGGCAAGGACAGTTCCACTCAGCCCTTGCTCTCTATAAAAGCATTCGTCTAGTGGGCGGCAAGAAGCATTGCTGGCTGATGGAGCTGACGACTTAATCCTGGCAGCCCAGGATTTAAGTTGGATCCAGTTGGAGGAAAATGTTGGCTTACTCTTCTGCAGTAGAGGTCATATGGTAACTCTTTCTTTTTATACACTATTGAGAGAACTGCCAAAACTATTAAAATAACAGACATAATTTTTTTTGTGCTCAGGGATTTACTGATGGAGATTTGTCAAAAATTCAGTTTGGAGGAGCTAATGTCTCAGGATTTCAGATAGTTGACTATGATGATCCTCTGGTGTCAAAATTTATACAACGTTGGTCAACACTGGAGGAGAAAGAATATCCTGGTGCACACACTAGTACTATCAAGGTATGTCTTATGTTTGTTTTAACTGCACTAGAAGTACAGGAAGTTAAGAGTTTGGAATAGAAACACAAGAGACAGAGAAAGCTCTTGAAAATCAACAGTGCCAACACAATTTTATATTTCTCTGGGGTACTTTTAACATTCACTGTCATAAGACTGATTGAGCAAAGATGCTACACTCTTAAAAATGTTCAAGACAATTTTATCTTGTGTCACTGTAAATCTGTGCCTGACAGCTTGTTAGGTATTTGGTTTAGATATGATGATAGATTAACAAGATCTACTGACTATTTTTTATTTTTCTCTTTCTCTGTTTTGAAATGTTTCTCTTTCTCAGTATTTTGAAATGTTTAAAGACAAATATTAATCATGCTTCTGGGGAGCACAGCACTTTTTTGATGTAGCATAATATCCCAAAGAAATGGTTAGACAGTTCCTTTGAGACAGATGCCTAAGTCCTACAAAGACTTACAAAATTAAATGCTACGCCTGACGTACAGAATCATGATCTGATTTCAGGCCTGCTAATGATGTGACACCAGGCAAGTGATGTAGCTTTTTTACCTCAGTTTTACTTCTGAATAAGATTAGGTTAGTAGTACCTTCTAACTTTCTCTAACCATCATGAGGATCAATTAGTGGCTGCAAGATATTAAAAAGAGGAATTCAATTTTAATGCTAGATAATTTTTTATTTTGAATGAGACAATCAGAAATTTTAATAGGAGCACATTCTTAAATAGCTCTAAAAGACAAAAAAAATAAGTTGCAAATGTTCTAGCTATAACTTATTTTGTGCTACAGTTTGAATGTGAAGCATGTTCATAATTTATAATGAAATGAATTAGAAGTTTCAGCATTGAAGGAAGAACCATTTTTTTAAATGCCTGGTAGAAAAATCCTTTAAAACACACAACCTTAATTTTAATTTTAAAAAAATTATAGATTCCTTTTTTATGAGGCCACGTTTGGTGGTAACTTAGTCAAAGTGATTTTTTTCTGTGGTTATTTTTTGTAGTTTAAAGTCTTTATGACAGATGAAGTGATAGTGAATTTCTTACTCGATGTTTGAAAAAGTAAACTGGAGTCTGTGTCAGGTCTTTAGGTACCTTTATATTACAGATGCATAGGATATGTAATCTGTATTGCTCTCATTTAGGAAAAAGGGAAGGAATGTTGCTGTGGGGAATTAATAGAATCCTTTTGTCTCTCTGATTCTTGCGTGCACATGCCTACCTACATATTCCTGTTGCAGAATCATAGTCTGGAAGTAATAATAGGGAGATACATAAAACAGATGAATATAGTGAAGAGCTCAAACTGAAACCAAGATGCAGTTTTTATCAGTGATGGAAGAATAAATGGGTGAGACTAAGTTATAAGGTCACTGGCTTTACTTACACTGGGGGGAAATTATATGTGTGTTAGATAACATGAAGTGGTTACAATGTTGTATTAAAGCCCTACAATCTCTAACTCTGTGGAAGGTATTCCCTTTATTTCTTCCAAGGTAAGTCCTTTCAAGTCTGGGAGAAATTGAACGAGTTGAGTTGAAGGGAGAGTATTTGAAATATGTTTTGCTTTTGAGGTTTATTTTGTTGTCGATAGGAGAAGTAAAGTAATTGAAACATTTATTTTCCTGAATTTCATTAATTTAGAACACATTTTATATTCAGTTTAAAAGGCTAACCTCTCTTCCTTTTTATCTTGTTTGCTCAAGATATATATAGATATAGATATATATATATATATATTGGACTGCTCTGGACTGCAATTTCTCACACAAGGAATTGAGGCCTGTGTTAGATTATCAGATAATTTATAAATGCCACAGGTATTGATGGTGAGGAAAGTGTGTGTACTGCAGTTTTTGGTGACATTGATTGTATCAGTTACTGTTTCTTTGTGTAGTGTTCTGTCTCTTGCCCTTATACACGTATTGCTTGTCATTTTTGCTTGTCATTACATGTAGGGTTAGAGAGATGTCACATTTCATTCCCATCCTTGAGGGAGCTAGAGGCAGGACAGAATCATGGAAACCATAGAAACAGGGCAAGAATGGTCTTTGAACAGTCAGTCACCCGGTTTGTCCTCCTCACCTGAAGGCAGAATCAGATAAACCTGTGCAGTTGCTGTGAGTAGTGATTTCACAACTTCTCCAATCTTCTATTTCAGCACTTAGATGATCTTGTTTTTGGCTTTTGTCTAACCTTAATCAGCCTTTATATCACTTAATCCATTACTCCTTAATGTATTTCTAATGGCTGTGAGAGGGTTCTGCTTTTTTGTTGTCCTTCAGTATTTGAAAATGGCTGGCACTCTTCTTGCCTTGCTTTCCTCCCTGCAAAACCAAATTATTCCTTTTTCCTTTGAATTTTCTGCTCTCAGATCCTGTTTGTCATTTTTCTCTGGAACCTTTGTTTTTGGTACCTCTTTGAAATGCCAGACTGGCTACTGCAACACATCTGAGTGCTATGCTGAGGGAACAGAAATAATGGTTTCACATGTCTCAGACAGTACTCATTTCAGGGGGCTCTTTTGTATGAGTTTCTTTCTTCTTTTTTTTTTTTTTTCCCTCTCCTCACCACCATGACACTAGTGAGATATATTTCTCATGGGATACATGCTAAAAGCCAAACCTTTTTCTGCATTGCTTTCTTATGCTGCTGCTGATTTAGATGGGCTCATACCATATCTGTCCACTTAATCATTACTTTTAAATACAGGATTTTTTCACTGACTCGTGCTGAATTGCATTCCTTGCCTGCCCTATGTGAGCATTTCATTCCTTCTTATATTGTTATTCTAGCTGTGTTACCCTCTGCTTCTTGGAATACTGGATAAACATCTAAGTTACTGAACAGGTTAATGCACTGATCTCCCACTTGTCCTTAAGTGATCTTAAAAATGACCTTTCTCCCCTTTTGATTTTGAGGTAGTTATCCAAATTGCCAGTGCTGATAAATGAACTTTTGCTCCCAGTCCTGTGGAATCTAGGAAACTCTCACAGCAGATTCTGTATGAAACAGATAGGGAGGCTGACAAAAGTCCTGCATCATCACTATAGAAATGAGAGGCGGTTACATGCCCCTCACAGGTAATATTGTCTCTGGGATTGCAAGTGTTCTGTCACTGCAGACAAAAACATTGCAACTCTTTTGTATTATCTTCATTTTGTAATCCAAAAGTAAATGTACATTCATTTCACATTACAAAATGCAAGTCAATGGACTATGACTGAGCTGATAAGACATATCACAGCATCCAAGTACAGCCCTGAAAATGGAGAAGGACACCCTTTCTAAGAAAAAGTGCATTTCAAAGGAGCATGCTCTTCAAGAAAGAAGAGCATTGCTAAAAACCTCTTCCACAGATGCGATGCCCAGAAGGGGACCTATATCAAATTGCTTTAAAAATGTATCTTTACAATTTATAAAATATTAATTATAATAACATTGCTGTCTTAGGACATAGATGAGAGAAGACACTGAGCTCATTTGTTGCTGCACTGTACCTGTACTGACAAAAGCACAAGATTTAGAGATTAGGTAGGGTGCTTAAAACAAGTGCTTTGCAGACGTTTTACAGAATATTTTTACATCTTTCAAAATTAATGCTGATACGTGGTTTACTTCAGATTAAATTTAAAACATCTCTGTTGTAATAAAGGGTTACGGTTATGTTGGCAGTGCATGCATGCAGTTCTAGAAGAGCTAATGTGTAGATCGTGAAACATAGAATTGAGCATCCTGGCTAAGTTTTTGCCAAGTAGCAAAAAGAAAAAGACATGTTTAATTTTATAAAGACCTAATAATAACAAGTTGCAATTTTCTTTCTGTCTGGTATTGTGTATTTATAAATATGCTGGGCTTTCCTGAGCCTTAATGTTGAACTGTGAATTCCAACATTGAACCAGACTGTAATGTTTAAGGCAAGCTTCTTGATCTTGTGGGAGGACACTGAAGGACCACACATCCGTCCACATCCAGCTGCTCCAATTTGTTAATCTGATGAACCCATTCTCTTGAGGGGCAGCCTTTAATCTGTTTGCCAAAAGAAGCTCGATCTGTATCTCTTGAAGGCTAGTGAGACATAAGGTGTATTGCCTTTGTGTGACAGGGTTTTGGTGGAAGGGGACCACAGGGGTGGCTTTTGTGACAAGCTTCTGGAAGCTTCCCCCATGTCCAGTGAAGCCAATACCAGCCAGCTCCAAGGCTGACCCACTGCTGGCCAAGGCTGAGCTCATCAGCAAAGGTGGGGCTGCCTCTGATAACACACTCAAGAAAGAAGAGGAAAAAGCTGCTGCACAACAGCAGCCACAGGGAGGAATGGCAACATATGAGAGAAACAGCCCTTCAGACAGTCAGTGCAGAAGGAAGGGCAGGAAGTGGACCAGGTGCCAGAGAAGAAGTTTCCCTGCAGGGGAAGAGTGTGAGGAGTCCACCCTAGGAGGAGGGAACAGTGGCAGAGATGGGTGCTGAACAAACTGAAACCCCTTCCCTGTCCCACTGTGCCACTGTGGGAACAGAGTATAAAGAATTTGTGAGTGAAATTGACCCCAGGAAGAAGGGAGAAGTGGGTTGAGATGTTTGGAGATTTTTTTTTTTATTTTCTCATTAACCTACTTTGGTTTGATTGGTAATTAAATTTTTTCTGAGTTGAGTCTGTTCTTCCTGTTATGGTTGTTGCCAAGTGATCTCTCACTGCTCTTATCCCAACCCATGAGCCTTTCATTATATTTTCTCTTCCCTGTCCCTCTAAGGAAGGGAGTGACCGAACAGCTTTGGTGGCTCCCAGTGTCCAGCCAGAGCCAACCCCCTGCCTAAGTACTAGGCTTCAAGTAGGCATGTCCTGTGAGAGACAGCTAAGGACTCTGAGCTTGTCTCCTTTGGAGAAGAGGAGGCTGAAGAGTGATGCCATTGCTCTCTAGAGCTTTCTAAGGAGGGGGAGTGGAGAGGACGGTGCTGAGATCTACTCCCTGGTATCCAGTGACATGGGGATGTGTGGGAATGGTTCAGAGCTGCACCAGAGCAGGGTCAGACTGGATCTTTGGAAGCATTTATTTACATTTCTTTCATTTTTTTAGGGTGGTCAGAGGAACAGTCCTCCATGAGAGCTGGTCGATGCCCCTATCCTGTCTGTTTTAGACACATTTGGACACTTCTGTTAAAAAAACACTTTAGAGTTGGTCAGCCCAGAATTGTTCAGGCAGTTGGACTAGATAATCACTGTAGGTATGTTCAACTGAAATAGTCTATTCTACAAGCCATCCTACTCTGGGATAAGCTTTTCTAAGAGCAACCTGAGGCTTGAAGTGCCTGAAACAACTTCCATATGGTGTATACAGAAATTATGTGCAGCACGCAGAAAAAAATTTGGGGCTGCCTGGTTGAAGACCTAGTTCAGCTCAGACTCATAGAGAATCCCATTGTGTCAGAAGATGATAACAGCCCTGGTACTCATTGCAGCTATTTTGGATGGGTGTAACTGTTTCTTACTGGAACATAATGTTTCAGATGTTCTCTTTTCATGATTGTATTTCTGGCTTCATAATCGCTTTGCCCACCCAACCAATGCATAGCTAAGATCCAAAATACTAGATTGTTTTTACTTCCTGATTTTTTCTTCAGTAGTTTCACATTTTCAAGTTTCTTCTTTATAGTCAAGTCATATAGTCTTTTAGGCGATTGTTATGAAACCATAAGTCAGGAGTAATGATGCTTGTAACTGAAAGATGCTGGTTTAACTATACTGGTGCTAATTAACCTCAAGGATGCAATACAGATAACATGCAGAAGAAAAAATACAAAATACGTAGCACACAATTATGTACCTTGCAGAAATAATTAACATTTAGATGACTCACTTGTAATAAGGAGCAAAGAAGAAAACAGTGTGAGCAGAGAGGAAAACACTGAAAACAATAATTCACACTGAAAATTCAGAAGGCAGTTTGTCTAGGTATAGATGACAAAGCAAAAGCGTACAGTTGATGAATTAGACAATACCTTCATTTTGGGCCATGCCTCTTATGATTGCAGTGTGTTGGAAAATGGTTTTATAAAGCAATGAATTTTAAAAAGTTATAAGGGATATTCTGTTTCACCTGCTACAGTTTTAATAGAAAAAAATGATTGAATATGCCTTGATTCAAGTAGACCGTAATGATTTATAAATAAGATTTTTTTAAAAAATAGATATGTTTTAGTATTTGTTACAAGGTTGAACCAGGAACTGATCAGGACTATTTTTGTTTTTTCCTAAATTCCCTTATAAAACTGTAGATTTTTGAGATTGTTCTGCCTGTTTTCAGTCCTTGCATTTTGGTTTCCTGGCCATAAAAAAAAATGCATCTAGCAATTGATGTTCCGGCTACCTGGTTTCACTGGGCTTTCAAATCCCAGTATTCAGTCTTCTCTATTTGAAAAAATAAATACAAAAAATGTGAGCATAAGAAATTTTAGTGTTAAACTTTGTGATTCTTTTTAATAGCTTAAGGCCGTTTTGCATAATAATCACTCGTTCCAGCATAGTTGGTTTGGGTTGTTTTTGTGGTTTTTTTTTTTTTAGAAAACTCAATTAAAGGATGGAATGTTTAGCCACTGAAAGCAGTGGGTGGTTTGAGGCAATATCTGTAGATTTGTCTCAGACATGCAAAAGGCCAATTGACCCAGATCCTTCGATCCTGAAAGTAAAAGTGGCTGAACTGTGCTAAAGCAGACTTCAGAAAACTACAGAGCCAAGTCCTGATGTCTCTATGAAGCTTTGTTTCTTTGAATTTGGATCCATTTATTCTTAGTAATTACAAATTTGGTAAGGATCTTCAGCCAGCAGAGTACAGTGGATTCCTCCTGCCTGTTTTCCCAGGAACTCTGCATTGCTTTTTCTCAACCAGCAATTCATCTGGATATGGTGGATATAAACAGGAAAACCTACTATTCCTTCATGATTAAAGTGTTCATCAAGGTCAGACATAACCCTGGCCTCACAAAGATCAATGTCATTTAGGACAGTAGAGCTTGATGGAGAAATGGGGATAAGAGGAGAAGAGGGAGCCATAGACAAAGATGAAAGTAGTAGTAGTAGGAGGAATGATGTCATGCAGAAAAGGGGTCAGCCAAGTGAAAAGAGGCTGTTGAAATGTGAGTGAAAGACACAGAAAAGTGGTGCAGCTCAGGGCTGGAGAAGCATCTGTGACTGAAAGTTTCTTGGGTCAGGGGAATAAGGGAGGAGAAGAAGCACTGGGGATACTTAAATGAACAAGGAGGGGAGGCATGCAGGTTTTTTTTCTGGGGCAGGTCTGATATTAAGGACTAATTAATGTAGGTAGCTGCCCATATTACCTAACATGGGGTGGCAGAAAAATAAAAACTAAGTGTTTATTATTCTTTGACAATAGCTATGTCTTGGTGAAATCAGCAGCCTGGTAAGAATGGTGTATTCAATTCTATTAAGTATTCTGTTTGGAAATTAGATTGGGGCAAACAGGAGAAAGCTTTTCATCTTGATACAACAGGTATCTTGTTGCTTATTAGCGTAGATAAAGAGTGATAATGAAAATGGGTTATTGTGGTTTAGGAGTTGTGGTTCATGTTTTTTGTGTTTCTTTTTTTTCCCTATTGTTTTAAATTTAAGATTTGATTTATTATTATTAGTTTTTAATGGCATATTTCAAAAATGCTTAGAACACCACAGTGTATATGATGAGAATTGCTGATTGGGGTTTTTTCTCCCTCTCCTCTCCTGGAAAAAAGAAAAAAAAAAAACCAACAAAAACCAAACCAAATAAACAAAAATCCCAACAAAACAACAAACACCAAAAAAATGCCAAAACCCACACTCACAAGAAAAAGGCAAAGAACTCCACACACACTTCAACACTTCAAACACTCACATTAACTCTTCCAAATCCATTTCCTGAGCGTATTTTTTTCAGAGAATTCTTTTGCCTTTCTATTTGTATATTTTGTTCTCATCCTGTGGGATATTCCTGCCTGGTCTGTTTTCACTACTGTGACCAAAGGCTTCAGTTTTGTTGCTAGATCCTGCTGATTTTTAATACTATGAAGAGTTACATACTTTGCTCTGGCTTAGCCTTGACAAAAAGGTTTTGTGTATTTATGTGGTGAAAATTAAAAAGTTGTATATTCTTTGTGTTTTACTGTGAATTCAAGGTGACATTATCATTAATGGCATTGCTGTTTTGCATGTTTATCCTAAGTTAGAAGTAAGATTACACAAATCATTCTAGAACTTTATTTATTTTGTTAGTATGTATATTTTCCATAGACAGTGGCATGATTAGAATATAACCGCATCTTTTATAATATAAATGCTGGGTGTTCAAATCCAAATAATTGTTTTTGTTATTTCTGTAAAGCTTTTTGAATTCAAATCCAGGTAAATGGTTTTCATTTACTGTAATGGAACACCAAACTTTTTTAAAACCTCTGTTCTCAGTGTAAAATAACAAAAAAAAAAAAAGGTAGGTACCTGCAGTCTTTTTCTTCTGCTGCATTAGCACCTCTGATGACTCTAGTGAGAAGATTGTTCTGTACTGGAAGCAATCTTGAGGAAGAAATTACAGTTCAGGAATCTCATTTCTATTAGAGTAGTAGATAAAATAGGTAGAAAGGCCAAGCACTTTGGGCTTTATAAATCTTGTGATCTTTGCTATATTCTGTTCTTAAAAGAATGAAAGAAGGTCACTTTCTCCTATAAATATCCTACAGTGGGAGCATTAAGATAAATCCAGTGGCCCAGTCTTGTCAGTCACTGCTAGATGTGCTGTGAGTTTGTCTTTCAAATAAGAGTTAGACTTCCAGGGATTTAGGCTATGAGAAGTGCCTGCTACTGCGCTAACTGTTCTGTGTGTGCCCAGAAAACAGCCTTTCTTAAACCAAACAAAGAGATAATTAAAACATATAAACATGTCAAAAAATTAGCAGATTTTCTGGATAGCAGTTCTGGAGCTGAACACAAGTTTTTCTAAAGTGACAGGTTGCTTAAGATGTTCTTTGCATGTCCTGTCAGTATGGCACTTCAAAGGAAAAATGCCTGTTTATTTAGTTTTTCTGTGCACACAGAGTGCTGCAGTTGTGTTTGAATAAAGGCTCTTATCAAAGTGTAAGTTGATGTGACTGTACAACTTTGGGAAACAAAATTCAATAAAGATAGTATATTCATTAAGATAAATACAGCTTGGTCTCTAACCCCGTCTTTACTGACATCAATCTAATGATTTTTTTAAACTATCAGGTAATTTTACATTTTATTAATCTCTCTTCCCCTTTTAGTCATGACTGGGATTGTTATTAAAAAAATTTGCAATTGTTATTTCCAAATACCCTGTGTATATGTGCAATTATTCTCAGCTGGAAGAAAGTCTGTTGCTAAGACCACCTATTTTCACAAAAGCATCATCCTAACAAAGAGGAAGAGCCATGCACTGTCTTTTCTGGCCTCCCTTGCAGTATTTGAAACATGGGCATAGGTAATGAAGGTGCTCGGGTGCTGAAGGCCCATTTGCACTTTGAATGGCAGCCGGCTCAGCACTGCTATGTACACACACCCATTCATGCTAATGCCTGCACAAAACGGGAGAACAGGGCATGGTTATGGACACAGTCAAAGGCCATCTCCGCTTCCAATTATACTCGTGTACAGGATTTGAGAGTGTCTCTTGTTTCTATTGGAAGTAGCTCTTTGCAATTGCTTGTCCTGTCAGGATGCTGTGCCAGCCATGTGCCGTGAGCTTCAGAAGGAAATAGCCACTTCCAATCAGTTAGGTAATTTTCTATTACCTCTCTTATCTGTCAGACCACCTTCAGGTATTTTCCAAAGCGTATGTGTAATACTGTCTGTTTCAAAATAGCTCCTAGGTACATTAAAGACCCTTAAGAAATAGGTATCCAATGTTGCATCAGTTTGACTACACTGGAAGTAAAAGAGACAGTTGCCCAGTTCCTTCACTGGTTCTTGACAAATAGCTTTGTGTCTCATTTCCTTTTTGTTTGTGTGTTTACCTATGTATATACCTATGTTTTATATGTCCTTTATAAAGATGTAGGAATGTTTTATATTAATCTTTCTGCTTTTGTTATATATACTAACATTCAAGTAGAGAAGTACTTTGTTGAGAGAAAAATGCGCAAACATCAGATGAGAGATTTTATTATTGTTTATTTTGTGTATTTGCTGATATTAAAATTGTTTAAATATAAGGAAATGGTGAAAGTGTATTTATACTGATTGATTCTACCCTTCTGCTCTTGCAACAAAGACCATTTCCTGTATTTCCTCTCTCAGAATTTCACTGCTCTCCAGGGGAAAAATATTTGTATCAGATTTTAGGCCCCCTTTCTCTTAGCCTCTGTTAGTGATGCAGTGTCCCTTCTCCTGCTGCTCCAACAGCAGCCCCCCATACATGGTGAGGAACCTCCACCTCTGCCTGTTGCAGACTGATTTCTCCCTTCTTGAAAGCTGCTGCAGCTGGATCTGCCATTCTGGCTGAGGTCTCCCTAGGGTCTTGTACAACAGCACTGCATTCTTTGACATAGCTGGTAGAGTCCTGTCAAAATTTTCCTGTTACTTTGTTTGTCTTACTCTCTGTTGTGTTGGATTAGGGATGAATGGCTAGTTCATAGTCCTTCTGAGTGGTTTGTTACTAGTGTGTCTACAGTGTAAACATCTGGACCTGAGATGATCACCCTAGATTCCTCCCGAGTCTCAGGAGTCACTGGAGATCAAATGAGTGGAATCTAAAGCACAACTAATTTCATCTTCCAAGAACGTGTCTAACCGGTCATATGGATCACACCTTAGAATGCTTATTGTCTCCTCTGACTGTAAAAAAAACCCAACAAAACAAAACAAACACAAAAAAAACCCACAAAAAAAAAACAACCCCAAACTCACGCTAATTTGTCAAGGATAGATTTAGACATTGCAGATATCCAAATCAAGAGGAAAAGAATTTGATTTCTTGTGACTCAGAATACTTTCCTTTTTTTCATTTTTTCTCCTTTTTTTGCATTTATGTCTTCATATTTTTATTTCTTTTCCACTGCTTAAGTGGAAAGTTACTGTCCTAATTATTTTAGATGTCGTCATGTCTCTCAGCTTTGTGATGAGCAGATGGACAGGCATTGAGTTAAATGCAGGTCTAACTGGCTAACTTACCTTTCTTATATCTTACAACTTTGAAATATATGTGTGACAAAATCTTATGCTTCTGGGGTAGTGTTCTGCAATTTCACCTTCAGAAGATTCAGTCACTGATTGCCAAAAATAGGATCTTGGTCCTTTTGGCTAAGGATTTCTGGTATCTCCTGAGTTACTGGAAAACATCTGAAGTTACGAAAGGCAACATCTTGCCAGTTTTTCTTGAACAGCACATGTAATAACTTCTGCTGAGTCTGGGATGACTTTATTTTGTCTTTACTTTTCAAATTCATCTTTGCAATTGCAGCTTACATATTTTACTACAGTCTGCAGAGCGTTTAAATTGAAGGTAGAAACTTAAGTTAGAAATTTAAGTTGAAGAAAATTACATGGGCCTTGTGTTTTCTCTGCTTGGCAATTAAAGCATCTACTTAGAGAAAATTATTTTCATTTGACATTCATGCAATCCATGTTTCATAGCAAATGCCATAAAATCTTTAGGCAATTTATATTACCAGCTTATTATTGTAGTTCTAAAATTGTGAGCTGCAGGATTTTTTGCATATTCTTTCCTATGCTTTAATTAATGCAAGGGATGCTGTAAGAACTCAAGTGTAGCACCTATTTCATTTTGTAGTAAAATTGCTGATCTTATCATATAAAATTGAAAGGAACTGAAATGATGTTGGGAGATTTACACTGCCATAAAATTGTAAGATCTAGGACCCCATCTCCCTTCCACAGAATAATGTTCCAAATAGTGCTCCCATTTATTTTAATAGTGCAAATCAGAATGTGAATGAATCTTCAGAAAAACAAAGTGAATCAAGGCAGGGCTAATGCATCCTTTAACTTATGACCATTTTATTTATTATGCAGACACACACACACCTCTGCATGAGCAGGTTATTGGTCTGTCATTTCATGTTTATGGTAATGAGTTCACTTTGGTTTAGTTTGTCAACTTTACATCAATTTATGAAGCTGTAGATAGTTTTAATGAGCCCCATGAAGGTTGTTAGGAGTTGAAAGTGTATGCACAATAAAGCAGTAAGAAATGATTCATGGGCTGTTTGCTTTCATGGCATCTCCAACAGTGCTTTTAAAATATTTTGGGATCCTTAGATTAAAGCTGTCTTAATCTAAATTATGACATGTAGATTTTATATATGTGATGACACGTATGCACATGCAGATTAGCATTGATAAGCAAAGCTCTACATAATCCTCACGTATGATTGAGCTATGAATATTCAGGCCAGTAATTATATACTGTAGAAATAATATTCTTGAGATAATACATTAAATATATCTCAATGATCCAGTGAATCATAGAATAACTGAATTAGACAGCATTATAACCTAATTCCAAGCCCTTACTTTCTCTGCTACCCAGTGTTTCAATGGTTAATGACAGTGCTGTGTCCCAAGTTTCTCAGAACACTTAGTGTGGCACAATGTGTTTCTGTACTGCAAAGCACAATGTTTAAAGAAGTACCGCTACTCAGAGTTCTTTCTTCTCCTCATCTCCAAATTCATGTACACCACTTAAGCACTGCTGCTCCAGTAGAAGGAAGTAGTAGTGGCTCCAGCCAGTCTTTCACTTCATTTCTTCTGCTGTTCTCATCCCTTTAAATATTTCTGTACAAGTCACTGAGAAAACTATTGAGAAGATTGACACCAATCACTGCACTTACTGATCTTTAAAAAAGAGAGTTCGACTTTCCTTTTCTTCCTTTTCTAAGGTCTAACAGTTGGATGCAAAAATTAATCTCAATTCAGGACCTTGCTTTCGTTACAATTACAAGAGCCTTCTGCATGACTTGAGCTAACTAATTAAAATTCTCATTAAAGTCTGAGCCATTGAAGCAAAGAGCTAATACATCATTTCTCTCCACTTTACAATTTATATATTTTCATCATCTAATAGCCTTCACAGGGATCATTCTATTCATTCATATGCTTCTAAGTAGTTATATTCTGGCCCATATTTCCAAAAATGGCTCTTATATTTGTCATAATTGCTGTGTTCCAGACTCAAAAAGCCCATCCAGCAAAGTCCTCAGTGTATGTGCACATGTGGTTTCAGTTCAGTTAGTTAGTTGAGATGTAAAGTTTTCCAGTGACTGAAGATAAATGCTTTTGATCATTTAGCCCCATGCATGTGATGACAGGATTCCTCTCGGATATCTCAGAAGTTGTAAAGCTCCTTATATTATGTCAGTTTAGGAACATGGGGGTCTTCCTCACCTATATGAGTCTTTGAGGGGCACCACTTCTTCCAGGCGTCTCAGCCCCAAAACTTTTTTTGTGTGGTGTTGACAGGGTATTGCATACTTGAAAATAGCTACCCCTGAGATTTTATATTTAATGGGAAAAAGTTAAACACGTGTATACAAATACATGCTCTTTGGGTTTTTTGTGTATAAGTCTGGGAGGACATGAAATCTTGAGGTCTGTGAATAAATGTTTCTCCATCAAGAGTGTAATCAGAGGAACAACTTCTTACTTTTACAGGCTAGCTCAGGTTAAACACTGAAAATTATTTCTTTTTTTGCCTTTCACCTGCATGGACTTCCAGCCATACCTGCACACAGGACTGTTACACAGCTGTAAGTGAGAAAAAACATAACTCACTCTGAAAACAGTGTGACTATTCTGGTGAACACTTGATTAATTTTCATAGATGCGCCTCAAAGGAAAACTGAAGAAAAAATTGACTGATTTCAAGTATATCTTACTATCCTTTCTAGTGTTTCATGGATTACCAAGTGGAATGGAAGATGTAGTGAAGCTGAAGACAGTTTTTAATTAAATATTTTCACTTCTTTTCAGTATACCTCTGCTCTGACCTATGATGCTGTTCAAGTGATGACAGAAGCTTTCCGAAATTTGCGTAAACAGAGGATTGAGATCTCCAGAAGAGGAAATGCTGGAGACTGTCTTGCAAATCCAGCTGTACCCTGGGGTCATGGTGTAGAAATAGAAAGGGCATTGAAACAGGTAGCTTCCCTGGACTGGATGCTGGGATGAGTGCATGTGTGGAGTTTTCTATAAATGCTTGAAAAAATCTAGTCTCCTAACCTGTCTGGATCTTGCTGGGAATAATGTGGAAGTGAAGTCCTCAGGAACCTGGCTAAGATAAAATATTGCATATGAAAATGACCCTAAAGTGAAAGTTTTTGAAGTATCAATAATCATTTGTGGAAATAAAAAACACATTTTCTAAAAAGAAGCAAACCTAATTCTTCTACCACTTTCATCTTCATCTATTATAGGTTCAGGTGGAAGGGCTAACAGGAAATATAAAGTTTGATCAGAATGGAAAGAGAATCAATTTTACAATAAATGTCATGGAACTCAAAAGTACTGGTCCTCGGAAGGTAATTTGAATTGCCTTATAGTGTCTTTAAAGGTTTTACCGTTCTAAGCAATGGGTTAAGGTAGGTACTGAAACATTAGATTCATTAAAGCATGAGTTGTGATAATATTTATTCATTGGTGTATTCTACAGTGGTCTTGCAGAGTGAAGTAAACATATGTAATATTTCTTTCTAACAAATATGAATTATTATTTCTGGTAAGTACTACGTAAGAGTGTTTTCCTTTTGGTTTTGTGGATAAAACTTTTTGCTTTCTGATCTGAATTGCTAAATGTAAACCAGGATTTGGAAAAATATGCTTTTGAATGACAGAAGCTGGATACAGCTTTTTAGTGGTTTTTATAAATGTGTTAGTGTTTCTGCTCTAATTTCAAATCTTTCAGGGAAAAACAGTTTCTCATGTTTTGCTAATCTGGAATATTTCAGTTTTACAGTGCATGATGTTTATTCTAAAAACTGTTAATATGTGAATAAAAACCTGTTCGAGACAAAGTAATATAACCAAATGTCATTAGTTCAATCTTTTTATTGTTTTTTGTAGTCTTTCACTATATAAATAGAAATTCTTACAGTGGTAAATCCATAGCTGAAATAGTTCTCTGTGAGCACAAATCAAGGGCATAGTAATAACATGCTTTAGCTTTTCCAGAAAAGTTCATATTCACTGGTGTCTGTGCATCCTATACCTCTCTTTAGATTGGATATTGGAGTGAAGTGGACAAAATGGTTGTGAATCCTCTTGATGGCCCTCTTGGAAACGAATCTTCAGGACTAGAGAATAAGACTATTATTGTCACCACTATTTTGGTAATTAACCTCCTATTTTGTCAGAAGACCATCTGTCCTACAATGATTTGTTTCTCAACATTATGTTAGTCTAAATATACTTTCTTTTTATTATTTGAGGTTGTAAGCTGTTACTTATTGTGATACATAATAAAATCCAGAAATTAGGGAAATGTATGGGAATCAGTATGTGGTTTTGATTTGTAGAGGATGAACGGTCTTTGACTGAACATCCTAGAAAGTTACGGTTTTTAAACCTGAAAATGAAAATTAAATACCTGCTTACAAAGGAGAGGAACTTTCTAAGAGGCAGAACCATAGTATTCATTTTAGAGAATAGGTTTTGACAAATAGCAAAGAGACTGCTTCTTATGCTTCAAGATTGTAGCTGCTCTGGATTGGTAAAGTGTAAAATTAAATGATAAATGTTATATTCCAGTTGTTTAGAAAATTAAATTGTACATTATTATAGAAGTGCATAAAATTATAGAATTTTTCTGTAAATTACACAGCTTGTTTATCGGTTTGGACAAGCCATAGGTTAGCATAGGAATTTCTCTGGATGCAAGAACAGTTCTGTAGCAAGTGAGCGAAGAGGTAATGCATTAATACAACTTATGACTCATCACCAATTTTACTGATGATAGAACTTTAGTGCATAGTTATAGGTATCTTACCTGTTGTTTGTATAGCAATTTAATAAAAATATAGTCTTGAGAGCCTCAAGTGTTTTCTCAGGGAGAGATGTGGTTGTGAAATAGAAAATAATTTTCTTCTATAAGACAGCAACAAAAGGAACTAAATACCTTTGCCTTCTTCCATCCAAACTGTATGAGAGAAAGAAACTGATTTTGGAATTTACTCTTTCTTCTCTGAATGCGTAACTCCTGTTAACATTCATGGTCATTATTAACATACTTCTGGGAATCACTGTGCCTGTAAGTATTGTCATTTGTGTATGACTCTGGAGAATGCAGCTTTTAAATGTGTTAAAGACATGTCCCATTAATAATTAACAACTAACGTATACATAGCATGTATGATTCAGATGGTATCTGCTCTCTTTTTTGACATGTAAAAGGGAACATACTAATCTGTGAAGTGTACAACTGATGCACCTGTCTCTATCAAGTATCTAAGCCAAGTTCTTTCTGTGCAGGAGTCGCCATATGTCATGATGAAGAAAAATCATGAAATGCTTGAAGGAAATGATCGATATGAGGGCTATTGTGTGGACTTAGCTACAGAAATTGCTAAGCACTGTGGATTCAAATATAAGCTCACAATTGTTGGGGATGGCAAGTATGGGGCAAGGGATGCAGACACGAAAATCTGGAATGGGATGGTTGGAGAACTTGTTTATGGGGTAAGAAAATTTTGTATAATGAAGCTATTAAAGATGACTAATGGAAGGAGTGGGATTCGGTTTTGTTTTCTCTGTAGAGTGTAGGAAAGCTACCTAATTAATTTTATAGGAATTAATAACCTCTAATGACATGAAAAATTTTGAAAGTAAAACATTAAGTTACATTTCAAATGCAAATGAAATTGGGGGAACATGAATGCATATTTCATCCTTCTGACCAGGTGAAAAACAAAGTACTTTGCTAAAGTTTTAAATGCCATATGCTGTTAAAAGGTCATATATAAAAACAAAAGCTTTGAATACACCAACCATATGGCTATATGTATTTCAGTATGAGTTCAACTAAAAATTTCTAAAATTCTCCACAGGATGTTCTCGGTGAAACAAATGTTGCTGGTGTCTCTACTATCCTATTTTCTTTTTGTGAAATGCCACAGAAACGAAACCATTTTTTGCTCTGTTCATTACATTAGCTATTATTTGCTTTTTTTTTTCCTTTACAGAAAGCCGATATTGCAATCGCTCCATTAACTATAACATTGGTGAGAGAAGAGGTGATTGACTTCTCAAAGCCCTTTATGAGCCTGGGGATATCAATAATGATCAAGAAGCCTCAGAAGTCCAAGCCAGGAGTGTTTTCATTTCTTGATCCGTTAGCATATGAAATCTGGATGTGCATTGTTTTTGCCTACATTGGGGTCAGTGTAGTTTTGTTCCTGGTCAGCAGATTTAGCCCATACGAGTGGCACACTGAGGAATTTGAAGATGGAAGAGAAACGCAAACTAATGAATCAACTAATGAATTTGGGATATTTAATAGTCTCTGGTTTTCCTTGGGTGCCTTTATGCAGCAAGGATGCGATATTTCGCCAAGGTTGGTTACTCACTCATTTCAACTTTGTGCATTTTTGGTCTCAGCCATCTCAGCCAGAAGAGGTTCGTGGTGCATATATTTTCATTCTTGGAGAGAAATTAATTGCAATGATTTTTCCCTCCCTAAAGTCACAGAAGTCCTTGAAGTAAAAGCACTTGTCTGTGACATAGGGTCAGGATGTAGTTGATCGAATTTGTCTTTATGTCGATCATAAATTTGCCAAGTGAAGTTATATACACCATGGAGAGACTGTAAAATGCATAAGGTTCACGTCATTCCATGCCTTCTTGGAGGGGTACCGTGTTTTTGCTGCATATTCCCATTTTACAGTTGACAGTGCATATGGTTCACCACAACTGTAATGGGAAAAAAGGAAGACATGCTAGTCACGAATTACATAGGCAGCACTTTCCCCCTAAAACTGACTACATATCATAACATGATTATTAGCACACTCTTATTCCCCAAGGGAGCCTTGAACTGAAGTCCTGTGATGGCTCTAATTTCATGTGGATAGTTGCAAGACACTGCTGTTTTTCCATGGCCTAGTTCTAGAAAAGTCACAAAGGAAATTATGAAAATGAATCTGAAGGTCCAGTTTATAAGTGCTTAATTCCTCATGGATCTTCTTCTACGTTATTAGGGACAACTGTAAAGCACTTAAGTTAATTCCTTTGCAGCTCATTAAATATTCTATTTTGCTTGTGCACAAGCAGTTCTAACCTTGATTCAGCAAAGTGGTAAGTAAGTAGGTAAATAGCTGCTTTCCCCATGAAGGAAATACAGTAACAATTTAAATAGGACAACTGGGTTTAAGGAAATCAAACCAGAGGACTTAGTTAAAACTCCTTAGTATAATTACATTTCTTGTAAACATCCTGAAGTAAGATGGGGAACAGGTCAGTTTCTAGTGAGTCTAGTGGTTCGTGATCAAAAGAAATCAAACCAGGGGAGCATTTCTTATATTAAGTCATGCATCCCAAAAGGCAACAGCAGGTTTTCAGTCTGTTCTACCACAGAAATAACAGCATTTATTGTGTGAGAACTTAAGCAATTCTCTGTAAAGGCTGCTGTATCACAGTGGGAGATGCCAGCCTTTATGGTGAAGGATGCAATGCATTTGGCATGTAACCCAGTAAGAATTGTATACAAGAGACAGTGAAGAGGGCAAATTGTTGCAGATCATGAGAAGTTGTGTTAATTTCACTCCTGTAGGGTTTTTGTATCGATTACACACTTCACAGTTGGAGTTGCCTGCTAAGTCACCTATTAGTACAAAATTATTTTTATTGAATCAAGGCTGTAGTAGAATTATGATCTTTTTCTTGTTATCATTATTTTACTATCTATGAAAGCACAATGGCTATTTTATATGGTTTGATAGGTTCTGAAAGGTTAGTACAAGAATACTGATAGCAAATGGTCATCATAAAAGGTGCATGAAACTCAATTTTGGATATTTAGTATTTAGTTTCAGTGAATCATTTAACTTTATTTCATCGAAACCATAATTTTGAGGAAGGTGGTTAGTTTGTATATTATCTGAAATAGAAAAGGGCTAAAAAACCCACTTGTTTCTGATTTTGTACCAAAACATTTCACTGTGGAATTTGAACTGCCTGCAGATGAATCAGAGTAAATATAAAAAGGACTTTCTTCTGGCATCAACAAAACGCCTTTCTGAAATTAATTTTTGCACTACTGCAATAATTTCTCTAATGAAAATGACAACTGATCTCAAGACTTTTAGAGTAGACAAGTTACTAGGCTTCCTTGACTCTGGAATAGAATGTGGTGCTAAGACTGGACCACGGGGAAATGGTCTGTAGTAGCAGTCCCTATGTTACCTCATGGGTAGTAGAGGAACAATAGAGTAGAATAATATATTATGTAATAATCATAATTTAGAGCAAGGTTTTCCTCATCTTTTCTGAGATGTGAGTGTGCTCTCTGTTCTGACAGATAATACCTTTCTAAGTACAAAATATGGTGCACAAATTTATGTAATTGTGCACAGAAATTTTTATTTTAGTACTTAAAGGTCTAGTAAATTAGGTTCTTCTAAAGTAAGGGTTTATGCTAACACATTTTGGAAAATTTTCAAAATGTACATTAAAAAAAAAAAAAAAGGAAACTACTCATTTAACTGTGATGGACTGCCTGGGGAAATTTTGAATACAAATGACACCCCAAATAATTTTACTTGTAAAATGCCATGTGGGAGCATAATTTCTGGATTGGTATTGAGCTTATTCTTTTTTCACAAAGTCAGTGGCAACTTTGCTCACAGATCATGGACATTTGAAAATTATTGTCACTTACAGAAGGTGTCATCAATACAGTGTAAAGTGCCATAAAGTTGGCAGCTGTTGAATACATATTGACAGATTTTACCTTGTGAATATGTAATATAATATATTCAGTGTATCTTATAACGCAATATTTTACTTCTAGAATTATTTTATATTCCAATTAACTCCATTTCAAAATAAGTATGTGATGTTTTCTCAAAGGTGATGGAAAGCATTTTTGCAGAATACATCTCACTTTAGAATGAGCTTGAAATGATTTTTTTTCTATGGTCCTTTGAATAACAGATTTTGGGTCTTATCTAACTCCATTTTCATGTAGTAGAGTGAATTAGTGAGTCTGTTGTGACATGGAATACATCGTTTAATGTCAGAATTATGACAGAGATTTTATGCAATAGCAGTTACAAAAAAATAATTTGCCCAGAATTGGTTCTATTCAATTTTGTTCCTAGCTTGCTAAATCTACTTTGCATAAATATAATCTTTAAATGTATGTATATCTAGATATAGTTATAGCCATATATATTCTATATCAGAGTTAGTTTGTGTTCTCATTTACAGTACAGTAAGCTGCGTGAGTGATTCCTAATTTGCTTACTTAATAAATAGAGGAGACACACCAAGATATACCTAAAGTACTGCAGTGCCCTAGTACTAGACTTTTAACTACATGCACATTTCTGCCAGATAATTAAGCATGTCTCCAAAGATTTTGTACTGCTTCCTGTAATGTCGCTTGGAAACAAAGTGGTAATTAATTTCAAACTTTAAAGGATCATGAAAAAAAAAAAAAAGCCAAGTTTGACAATAATGTAATATCAATATTTCTTTACATTAGTTTTCTATTATTGAAAATTACTGAGTTGAGTTGTGTGCTTTATGCTGTTCTGTATATTTTCTTGAGTTCTCTTTTCTTCTTTCTTCTTGAGCAGGAGAAGCAAAACACAGATCCATAAGAGCCCACCTGCTGCAGTTATAAACATCAGATTATTATTATTATTATTATTTTTAAAAATCTATTTTCTTCACCATTTTTCTGTATTATCACTGATTGTTTCATGTCCAGTCCTCAGTTTGTTAAATGCTTGTATCTTTCAAAAGTTGTGTGCACTTTTTAGCCTACAGATATTCCCTGGGCAAGCTTTTTTTACAAACAGTGCTTTTTGTTTCTCAGTACAGATTGTGCACAGCAGCATAAGCCATTGTTTTGTGGAAATCTGTCTTTGTCTGAATGTCTTAGGAAGACAATCAAGGCCCTTGATTTTAAAGTGCATACTGGTTTATCTGAAAGCGCTGTTTTGCTGATTTTGTTTGATCCTCATCATAATGTCACACAAAATCACTTCAGAGGGAACAAAAAGTTTGTCTTAAATATAGCACATTATGATGGGAGCAGTCTCCTTCAAGGGTTGTCAAAACTTTGAAGAACTGGATCACTAAGTTCTTCCAAAAGTAAACTCTGGAGTCCTGATTTCAGCAGAGTCCCAGGAGATCCAGTGGAGAATGTCTTGATTTCCCATCTGATGCATATGCAAAGCTGGACTCTGTGATAGCCTGAAATGCTTCCCTGTATTATAATGCATAAAACTGATAGCGTGTTCCTTTTTAGGACTTCCATTTCACTTTACAAATCCATTTCATACTTGTTACTAGATCCCTGTCGGGGCGCATTGTTGGAGGTGTGTGGTGGTTCTTTACCCTCATCATAATCTCATCCTACACGGCTAACTTAGCTGCCTTCCTGACGGTTGAGAGGATGGTGTCTCCCATTGAAAGTGCAGAGGATCTTTCCAAGCAAACAGAAATTGCTTATGGGACATTAGATTCTGGCTCCACTAAAGAGTTTTTTAGGGTAAGACTCTCTACCTTTTTAGCTATTTTTTTTTAGATTATTTTAAGTAGGTCTTCACTCATGTAAATGTGTTTTCCCTTGGCTTTATTAAAAGATTGCTATGAACATGTGATTTACGTAGCTCAGCTCACAAATATAAGAGTTCCTGTTTATTTGTAATTATTACTTTTTTTATATATATACAAATATAAGGGTCTTGGCATAAATATGCAAAGCAAAATTACCTACAAAAATATTCCACTATACAGTGAAAAACAAGGTATGTTTGAAGAAGGAAGTTGATGTAATTTGTCTGTTTAATAGCTCTGCTATGTTTTAGGTACCCATACAGTGAATAAGAACATGGGAAAGGTGCACATTCATGTCTCAATAAGTATTCTACATGATTTTTCAAGTTTGCAGATGGGGAATGGGATGTAATCTTGCTGGCTGTTGTAGGATATACATGCCTGCTTTTGAAAACAGTTCTTACTTGTATTTGCATTACATTAATGCCTTGGAAGCCTGACAGTCCTCACCCTCTACCTCTGGGTATTGCAGTTTTAAAAATACATGAAACTTTCAGTGCGTGAGTCTCAGACTGCCCTTGAGACATCAGCTGGCCTGGTGAAATCCATCCAGCAAATGAGTGAGAGACTAAGGCTGCTGATAAAAAAAGCCCAGAATGGCCTTGCTTTGTCTGTGCGCTCTGTGTCTCTCACTGTACGAAGAAAGTGCATCTGGAGTGCTAAAATAGAAAGAAACTTCTGTTTTCATGTTTTTAGTGCATGATGTTACATTTAACAAAATGTGTTTTAAAATAGTTATAAATAGTTCATTTACATATCAAGCATACACTGACATGAAAATTAAATGAAACAGGTTCTCACAGATATTTTATAAGCTTTTTATATTTTTATATAATTAGAGCAGTAACTGCTAGGTTATAGTTTTCAGTGGATCCTGTAATACGTACTTAACTGGGAGTGGACTAAATAGGAATAATACTTGTCTCAACTGTAGAAATTTTCTGGTTTTGAAGATAGGTTCAGTAATAATACCTGCTGCTGATTCCATTCGTGTTGGCTCAACCAAAGCTAACATCAGGTGTACAAGCTAATAAAAATGAGATTGGTTTTGTGCTAAGAGTGTTTAGAAGCATTTAGAAGTATACAGGCACGTTTCCAGTTTTGTTAACCTAAACCTTTTAGATCATGGCTGTACTCGGGACTGACGGTGAATTAACAGTAGGTCACTTCTTCTGAATGGTTTATCTTTAGAGATTTTTAAGTGTTTCTTTTTTAAACAAAAAATATTTGTATGTGCATGCATTAGTATCTAATTATACTCCTAGCACATATGTACATATTTCCATATTTACACAACTAGTGTTCCTCACGACAGCTTGTGCATTAAAATCTTACTTTTGTAAAAATTAGGTGGAGGCTTTGTGAGGGTATATTCTTCATCTTTGCTTAAGTTATCTTTGGCTTTGCACAAACAAAACTCTAATGAGCTCTGGAAATTTCTACTCAGCAATTTCTATCACAATTTGGTACATTATGTGCAAAACAACTTCTTAACCTGATGCCTCTATCTACTATTTGCTAAAAATCCCTTAAACTTGTCCATTGACTTTTAAAGAAGTAACAACTGTCAGAATTTCTTTTTAAGAGGCCTGAAACTCAAGTTCCAAGAATGATACTCTCTGCTGAAGACAATATGAAAGAAATCTCTAACACTAAGGAGCCTAAAATTTCACATAGAGTATGTCTTTATTCTGACTGGATTGGACTGGATGTGTGAATTTTTATATAACCTGAAATTAGCACTCAAATTCTTTGAGTAGCCGGAAACAACCTGAGTATATTTTTAGCAGCAAGCTAAAATGGTCTGGTGGTCTGGCTTCTTCTCTGTCACTCTCAGGAATTAAAAAAAACATATGGGGTGTTTTAGTCAGTCTGTTTTCAGGAAATAGTGTTATTTACAAGTTTGTTTTCGATCAATGGAATGTATACTGAATCTTTACCAGTAGAGCCCTGATTCCTGGGGCAGCACAAAATAAAGGGTGGTTGGGTACTGGGAATGAGAACAGCGCACTGAATTATCATTGCTACAAAAACATGTTTTGTGATAATATGTTACACAATTGAAAAAGAATTTTTTCAAAAAGGCATTCTCAGTAATTGCCTGGATGGTGAAAGTTAGCTGAAAAATCCTATTCTGAATAGCTGAATATAAATATATGCAATGTTAATTGAAGGAGGTGGGATTAGGCCTATTTCTAGCTCCTGTGACTGCTCATCACATATCCTACAGACAGTAGGCATACAAGCTAGTCCTTATCACCTGGGGATAACATCCTTGGCATTCATGACAAAAAGATGTGTTTTCTTTGCACTTTACCCCAATGTAGGTAGGCTTCCTAGCTTTAAAGGTAGCATGGACCAGTAGGAGATATTCTTGCCAGCACCCTGTAGAGCAGCAGTTGGCACTGCATCAAGAGACATAACAGAAAAAGGAATGAAAAGGAATTGTACTCTGGTATTTCTTGTGCTGCTTTAAGATGAGAAGCAGAAACGGTACATCCTATATAGGAAATATTGGTACAAAAATAATGGATTTTAAAATATTTTTAAAAGAAGTAAAGTGATACATAAAAATTATTGACACAAACATCAGCAAGATACTATTATTTGTTAGTAATAATCTTAGAGATAATTTTATAGCTATAAATCCACAGAGACAGCATTTTTTTCTTTCATGGCACATCTGTCAGGTCTCTGTAAACACCAGAATGTGTAGTAGTTTTCCTCAGGAGATCTGAGTCAGAACTAGTAGAATCACAAGTACAATCCCAGTCTAAAGAGCTCTGTTCCACTGAGTTGGGATATTTATCACTTCTGATATTTGCTAATGCTTCTACTTTATAAATAGTCCTTGTAGAGTTCTTAGTGCAACTGAAAGCCTAAACAAAGGTGTATATTGCATTTCTTTTGCATTTTCTTTTGAGTTATGGGCAGAACAACACAGTATATGTGGCCATGGTTTCCCCAAAATGCATCGTTTTTCTCAAATCAGTAGTGGATTGTAGTGGTGAGATGTGAGTAAGTCTGCAAATACCACTGAGAAGATTCAGGAGTCATTTCAGTTGGTCTTGTGCAAGTGCATCAACATCTCTGTAACTGCTGGGTCCCGGGTACCACTTGATGGAGGGGTGAATGGTGGGCAGTGCAATGTCATCCCTCTGGTGCGTCCTAGCGGCACTGTCCACTGTCACACACTGTCCTCGCCTTCGGTGGTTTCACAGTGGGTACCTGCATTAGCCAGGCCACATAGCTGAACTTTGGAGGGAAGAAAAGTCACTAACCCAAGAAGACAGTCTACTGCTCACCTGCCACTGCAGAAGCTAATTTTAAAGCATTATCTATATGTGTTAACTCCTGAAGTTGCCTTGCTTACTTTCATGGGCTACGACACTGGAAGAAGGAATCAAAGTAAGTATGCAAGCATTCACTGGAATATTTCCTTGCTTTTCACCTGCTTGAAGGCATAATGAAAATTAATATCAAAATGATACAACGAGAACAAAAGTTAATTATTTTTACAGCTCAGTCATATTTTTGCTGTATGCCTAGCTCTGTTCATTAAAGATATGTACAAATTGACTAGACAAATGAAATCAATCATCCTACCTCTTTTTCTGTTCCAGAAGATGAATTGTAACTAGTCCTATAAGTAAGGTAATAAGGCATCTCAAAAATAAAATTATGTGCAGGGCAATAACTAGATTAATTTATTGTCTCTCTGTATTAATTTTTATTTAAAATATCTTCATATGTACCTATTGTTGAACCAACAGTGTGACATAGACAGACCAATCTGTTTCATTGTAACTGTTTTGGTCGCCTTTAAGGATAGATCCTCTGCCAAAATAAAAGCAAGCAGAACTGCTCTATAACAAAGAAGTATCCTTTACCTTTCACTGAGAAGACTGTTCATGAGTTGCTTATTTTTGTTGAAGAGGCAAGAGTTGCAGAATGAAAAGGTGGGCATTGGAAACATTCTGGAAGGATGACAATTGTTACAATCTTTTAGAGGAATCCTCTCACACACACTGGAAAGCCAGAAACAAACATAAGAGCTGACAAGACCTCTTGAGTCATTTCTCCTGTGAAAGTGTTGTCTGTTGGGAGGCAAAGAAAATTTGTCCTGAAAGAAAATAGCAATGTCTTTTCTGAGTATCTTCAACAAAGTCCAGTGCCTCTACTTCTATAAGTACTTTGAAATATTTTTCAATTTGTAAAAGTATTTATGTTAACAATTGCATTACAAGAGGGGATGCAAAAAAAAAAAAGACATACAGCAGTCTATGAACTTTAATCTGTCTTCAGGCACATCAAGATACTGAAATTTCTAATAGAATAAAAAACCAAAACCACAGAAAATGTTTAGTGATAAGAAAAATGATTTTTTTTAAATTAAATTGAAGTAAAAAACTATGAATTATACCTCAGCCTCGCTTTTCGAAGTTTGAGATGTAGAAGAATTATAGAACATAAATTTCCAGAGTTTTATTAGGACTAGCTCCACAGAAGCCTCTGAGAGGTGAAGGAGTGGAAGGACTTGGGCATGAAATATCCTGTAACACTTACCATGGACTTTGGTTGATACCTTAAGAGGCAGAGGGAGTGTGGGACTGGTACTTCATGGATCTGCAAAACAGATGTGGATGGAAAGTGCACGTTTGGCTCCTTAGTTTGACAGGAGAAAAAGGTCCATAGCTGGAATAGTGAGAGTCAGATCTGAGCACTGAGTTAGTGCAAGGACTGCTTTTGTACCCAGTAGCATACTACTGAAGATATGCTTGTACTTTTCTGCAATAGACGATGTTCAAGTGATTCATTTTCACTTGTCTCTTGTTTTTTGAGGTCTTTGCATCTGGACAACACAGAAGAATTGATTTAGGCCATTTTGAAAGTTATTTTAAAAGAAAGAAAGAAGTAATCAGTACTTTTTTTTTCCCTCAAAGCATTTCTTTTTGTTATTTTTCAGGTTTAATATTTTTTCTCTTTCCACATTACACTTAATCTGGTTAGAAACATCTTGTATTTTCCAGCCTATATGTATTTATAACTAGTTTATTCTCAATTGTTACAGTGCATTAATAATTATGTAGATTTTTTTCTTCTCAGTGTTTATTTTCCTGATGCGTTAATCCTGAAGGATCAGAAGTGTACTTTGTTTGCCATCCAAGATCTTAGTTTGCTTCTTAAAAAGGCTTTAATATTCCCTTATGCTTTCTGGAAATAATTTTCTCCCAATTCTATCACACTGTTTTCTGGTAACCATTTTGATCACAATGACAGATCTGTGTTTCTTTTGTTTTTATCAGCTGATGATCTCCAATTTTATTGCAGATTTTCTTATTGGTCTCAAATTGCTGGATCAGGCTTTTGAACTAGAAAGTTTCATTTCTATCATTCTAGTGATCAGAATTTTCCACTTCTCATAATAAATAAATAAATAAATAAATAAATAAATTCTCATCATCTGTGTTTTGGCATCCCAATTTCATTTCCTACTAATCCTAGTCATTTCTGTCTTGTAATGTTTTCACTTTAAAGTGTCATCTGAAGCTGTGCATGCTGTGCAGTATTTACACCGAAAGAGCAGTAGTTTGAGTGCCTTTTCATTCCTCAGTTCAGGCAGTGTGTTTGTGGTTCTAGACTCCAAGAACAGCATTTGCAGTTCTCTACAGATTTGTAACTGCTTGAGAAAGTACTTTTGTGTTTTGGGATTTAGTTTATTCCCTCTTCTCCAGTATGGGTGTAATGAGTTCTTTTTCAGAACTGTAGAAATTAGTTTTTTGTGACATTTATCTGAATTTTTAAAGAAATGACATTGAATTGATCTATTTTGATTTTATGAATATGCTGAATGGTGGGGAGGAATTTCAGTTCTGAGGAAACTGAAATTAGTAAATCTCAAAGGAGGAGTCATTTCAGCAGTTATTTTAATGAAAGTTAAATTATTTGGGAAGCTTTGTAAGGACAACCTTGGTCACTTAACTCCTTAAACTACATGAAGAATATGATGATTATATAAGGCCATTGTCCTGCACATTTCTGAAGAAAATTATTTTAAGTACACTTTTGAGGAATTAATTCATGAAGTAGAATATTTTAAATTTTTTATTAGTAAGACCAAATATATAAAAGATATTTTTGGTAGCTCAATTAAGTAATGGAAACTGAAAAGCCATAAAACTGCATCTTAAGAAGATGTAACTAATTTTTACCATTACTGAATAAATATATCCATATATTACAAAATTTAGAACTTACATTTATTTGAACTTACTCACCTTAGGTATTCACTCAGTATAAACAATGGTGTCTTAAAGTACCTAATCTTCAGCTAATTAAATGAAAAATATAGTTCTGTTCTTTTCTGTGTGGTATTTTTACTAATATTTGATTTACTGACTAAATTAATAAGTTTTGGCATTTGTTACACTTTTTAACTACTGGTGACATTGTGACTTCCCATCCTTTTGTTCAGTATGGAAGGTCAACAACATGGATTCACAAATCATGTTTGAGAATTGGAGATCTGCTCCCACAGTATAAGATCATTGTCTAGTAGAATGTTAGTAGCTTGAGGAGCTATTTCTGTCAAAGGCATACTAGTTACAGCACCCCAGTTTTAAGAATAATAGGTCTTTGAATGTCAAAATAGAAAAGTTATCTGATGACCCACAAAATAAAGTTGATAAAGTTGATTTAAGCTTTGCATAAATTAATTTCCTAATTAGTTTCTTAATGAAGGTAGTATTCTACATTTGAATTGGATGTGTACTCTGTAATAATAATCATAAAATAAATTTTAGATATAATAATAAAGTTATCCCAATATATTGCAATTATATATGAAATAATGATTAATATTTATTAGTTTCTATTAATTTTATACTTATAATTTTTAAAGCTTATATAATGAATTTTATATTGTTGTTGATATTATTTTCATAGTCAGAATGCCCAGTGGTGGCATGATACTTATAAAAAAAGTGTCACTTCCTGGGACATTTTTATATCCTTGTATTGTTGTAGAAGGCGTAAATAAAAGAAAATGTTCATTGTGAGTATTAGGGTCTTGTGTTGGTGTTCATTGCAATACCAAAATTTCCATACTCTTGCATTCTTGTAGTCATTATGGCAGTCTAGAATGGTTCTATTATTTGTAGTGTGTGATAGCTAGTGTGGGAGCCCAACTTGCACTTGGGCATCCTGTGTGTACACAGAATGCTAGATGGCCTCTTAGCACTGGTATATTCTACATCTACAGCTCTGCCTTTCAAATAAATACAAATTCTGAAAATAATGAAATAAAATGGCACAGTTCTGAAAACACAATGTATTGCTAAATATATTATATAGTAATATAAAAAAGAATCCAGAAGTCATCTGCATTTCCTACAGAGTTGCTTGCTGCTCTTATTTTTTAGGAATCTAGACAAGGGCAAGGACTAGGTAGGGATCCAGACTCGAAATGGTATGAATTCCACCTTGACGTTTTTAAATGTTCCTTGTGCAGAGGACTGCATGGTCATGGCCAACCCTGAGTGTCATTACCTGGTGACATTCTTAGGGAATGTCTTACAGATTTTCATTTGCATGATTGCTGGGTCAGATACTCCTGCCTTCATCCATACAGCAAGGGCCTTGTGAGCCATCTAGTGGGAGGTTTTTTCTTAACACTTGACCCTTTGGGAAACCTGTTCTTTGCAACCTTTTCCTGTTCAGCTGCCCAGCTGATAGTATACAGTGATGGTTTACTTTGTGAACCGGTTCTTCAAAAACGGTGCAATAATTTTTTTAGGATT
>JANPWX010000026.1:2464694-2714694 GCA_024734555.1 Trochalopteron elliotii | reverse complement strand
AGTGTGACTGATCTCTCGTGATTGATAAGAACCTTTTGAGTGCCTTACACAATGGTTTCCTTGTGCGTTTATTGTCAAAGTGATGAGAGGCATCCAGTATCTTGAAGACTTTTCTTTCAGCCAAGAATTCTTGTATTTGTGGAGTTCATCTTGGATTGTAATGAATGCTTGGTTCAAAACACAACACCATTTTCTACACAAGTTCAAGATGAAGCTTGACTGACATGCACAGCTAACATGGAAGTACTGTAATCTAACTGAAGTCGTTGTACAGGCAACACACCAGTTTCTGCAGCCACTGTTGTTAGTCCCTTGGTTCATATTGACTTAAGCACACTTGACATCAATTGCATCAAGATGTGACATGTTTTATAAGAAAAAAAAAGTATAAAATAAAAAAAAATATTTTTAGGTATTTTCACAAACAAAAACTGGCTTTTAAATAAATTTGCTTCCATAATGGTTGGATATGACAAGAAAAAAAAAAAGAAAAAAAAAGAAAAAAATCTAGACTGCGGGGAAGTGGAATATGAAAATAAGGCTTAAGGCATCAGTTCCGTATTTTTCAAAGCCAAATATGTAATGTTGAGAAGAGAAAAAATAATGATTAAAAGGTTCAAATCTTGTAATTTAATATTGTTATTAAAACTTTGCTGTATATCCTATTCTTTAACATTTGGTGTCAATATAAAATTTACTTGGCAATGCTTGACATTTGAAATAAACTTTTTTCTATGGTTTTATTTGCAAGTGTTCCATTAATTTTACTAGCTACAGTTGGGTTATAAAGAGTCTGAAATCTAAAAGGACACTGTCAAGGTTGGGTCAATGTTTCAGTTTTTGGCAGTGTCGCCAAAACATTCCAGCTCACTCGAATCTGTTCAATAGTTTTTCTGCAGACGAGCCCAAGCTGTGATGCTCAGATACGCTTGTTGAACTCTGAAGATCAAGGTTGTTCTGGGTTGGAGCGGTACTTGATACTGGCACATGAGAAGTCAGATGGGTGCTGTTTTAGAGCTCTTCTTAACTCTGAAATGCAGAGACTTAATGATCCAAAGATTTGGTTGATGCCTATCTCTACTTTTGTACAATTGAGTTCATAAATATGTGTACAGAGAGAGAAGAGTAATGATAAAAGCTGATAAAGAGCAAGCAGTAAAATGGTGTTAAGTATTTTTTTGAAAGAATGAAAAAAAGAGAGTTGTCAAATTGTTTCTTTAAGAAAGCAGTTTTCAAACTGTTAAAAGATAATTCTAAGCAGCAGCTAGTGAAGCTTTTATGAAAAGAAAAACCCAAAACCTTGGCAATGTCTTTTTGAATTAAGATTGATAACTCGAATTAGATACGAGTCTGTACTGATGGAAACTTCCTGAATCTTAATCATTATGAATATTCTTTGCTAGCTGAAGTTACCATACTTTTTAATTGTGTGTATTTAAAAACAATAACCACTTAAAAAGCAAAAAGGAATCCTAAGAGGGGTGCAATAATATTAATTTAAATGCTAATGCACATCAAAGTAACATCGTGTTTCTCTAGCTTTCCCTGTAGATACAATTCTGTACATTTGGTTGAAAAGCTTACGTTTTTCTGCATTGTGGATACATTGCCTCATGCAGTATCGGTAAACCGCTTTTATTTTGGAATTAAATAAAATTTTAAATATGACTTGCAGTTTTAGTTGGAATCCATTTCTTAGACTCAAGTATAATGTTTGCTGAGCATTGGAGAAGGCAGTGCATTTATCAGAAACTTGAAGTCCCTTCTTGTGGTACAAACTCTGAGCCTGTTTCTGCAGGCATGTGAACACAGTGTATACTCTCAGTGTGGGCAGCAAAAGGGGTGTATACAGTGTTTTCAATGTCTATCTTACCAATACTTCCCCCTAATTAAACGAAATAATTTCTTGATACGTCTGGGTATCATGGTATTCATGGGTGTTTTGTGCATTACTACTCATCAGGAATGTTGGGGAATGCATTTGGATTTTTAATGTTCAATGCTAGAATGACCAAACTAAAATAATATTCATGTGGTAATATAAGTTTTTTTAAAAAGTAGAAATGCATTACTGTATACAGTGGAAAGCTATTTATTGTACCTCTGGGCTTATTCCTCTGAAAATCATAGCATAAAAAAATCTTTGTCAAGCCTGAACTGATGTATATAACTGAAATAATGTAAAGTTATATTTTCATGTTTTTATACTTAACAACATGATGGGAATACATAATGTATGAGTATTTCAATTCAGATAATATTGATTGGATAATACACATCTCAGTTTAAAAAAGCAGTAATAATAGTTTAATATCCATGTTAACAGTACATCAGTATATTGCTATATAAAGTATGTCTGTGTGCATTTAAGTGAAAAGTAGTCAAGAGTGATGAAAGCTGTCCAAGGGTTTTTTATTCCTTTTTTTATGACAACTGTTATGGAGCAACCAAAATGTTTATGAACTCAAACTTGTGTAAATTTCAAAATGTCCTTTTACTGTAGCTTTTTGTTTACAGTACAGTATCTTCTTTTCTGCTTTGTTAAATGAGTAACAGTACAAAGCTGGACATACACTTTCTAAGACATTAACTTTCTCGTTTTTTCATGTATACTTATATGACAGAAAATGCTTCTGATTTTATTTTTCAATCTAACACATGGCTTTTCTGGAGTGTTGTATAAACTTCTATCATACATAAAAAATCTTCTCAAAAAAGGTAAAAGACTTTTAATGTCTGCTTAGTATTATTGAAATCTGGTTTATTATTTATTATAAATGTATTTTTCTAAGATTGTACATAGAGCATACCTGTTTGTCCCCACAGACGTGAAATTTCCTTGAAGAGTTTATGAAGTTTCTTCTTTTCTTGAATGAAGTTTCAATGAAGAGTATAAATCTCCTCCCAGATCATCTTGTCACTCAAGGATAGATTTACTGTAGTTTTCATCATTAAATGAAGTAATGAGACTTTTTTCCCAACAATATAATTGTATCTCTGGACTGTAACCTTCCTGATTATAGTTAAAATGGCAATGTGATATGTTCGTAAAGACAGGAGGTTAAGTATCTATTCAGTAACGCTACCTAAAAAATTTGAGTTTAAACCAGTACATTTTTAATTGAACAGATTGTTGATGTGTCCAAAGCAGAGAAAGAACCTGAGAAATGGCAAGCAATTCAGGGGTCACTCAAAGAGATCTAGTACAGCAGGTAGTTTACTGTAATGGCAGACAGAGTGTGAAGAGGCTCACAATGTGAAAGGTTCAACATTTTCATCTAAACAGGTATTGCACCTGTTAACAGAGTGTGTTTCTGTGGTGTCAGCCTCCTCTTTGGCTGATTGATGTAGACAATATCTTTACATGAAACCTTGCACCAATAATTGTATTTTAAAATTCAAATAGATAGTTTCAGCTATCCTTTGGTGCAGTTAATTGTAAGAATACAGTGGTCACCAGCAAAATAGAATCAGCAGCAGCTGTTCCACATGATTTTCCTGGAGGCTACTCAGGTCTGTTTTCACAGCATCAAAGCTTATTATTCATTGAATCTTTTCATTTAAGCTGTCAAGGGATCACAAAAATTTGCTGTGAGAGATCCATCAGGTCTAAATTATCTTAGAAATTTGTATTAAGCACTTAGAATGAAATTAAGCAAGTGACTCAACTGTGGACTTTATTTGGAACATTTTCCCTTGCATCAATTTCTGTAGATAGTAGAGAACACTATACACCTGTGTGAACAAAGAATTGAATAGAAGAAATTTATTTTGTAAACAAGTAGCAAAAAATGGAACAAAGTAAGATAAAATACAAAAAACCTGAGAATTATAGGTCTAACTGCCCTGCAGCTTTCATGTGTCATGAGGCCAGTCCCTAATCTTATTGTTAGGGCATATTACATGATGTGTTCTCTTTCTTTCTTTTCTTCTTGCCCCACTACATGCAGTTAGTTCTAATGCATACTTTCTTAGCTTGGTAGGCTGACAGGAAATTTAATTACTATATATAATATTTGCTATAATTGATTTGGCAGTCATTAAAAATGTTTATTATAGGTCATGTCATAAGTGTCTGTATTACAGCAGCAGTGATGATAAAGATAGGAAAAGTTATCTAAGCTAATCCCTTTATCCAAGTGGCATCCACTGAACTAGTTCTTGTGTCAGTCTCCTTTATACATCTTTTACTGCTATTGAAAGTTAAGCTACCTCTGTAAACAGCTCAGTGCTTTACTTACCTCAGTGATGAGAAAATTCTTTATACATAGAAGAAAAGCACGTAATTTCGTGAAGTTGTCAGGTGAATGACTTTGTAGCATTTGCCCAAAGTTCTTCCTCCTTTTACACTTGCAACTCCCACTCTACAAGAAAGGACCATTACCTGCTGGGCATAGAGAAAAAGTTTACGTGTAATTTGTCATCATTTTTAACAAATGCCAAATTTTTGAGGCTGACTCATCTGTGTTAAATAAAGCATTTAATCCTACTAGTCTTCCAACTGCAGAATGAGATTTAAAATACAATTTTAAATTAAAATTAGTTTTATTTATTTGCTTTAAATATCCCAAGCCTGATTTTGAAAATGTATCTTATTATACAGTAGGAAAGGGCTGCTAAACTAATGCCTAGACCACCCCCTTGGAATTTTTTTCATCTAGTTCCTATCTGGAGGTGTGGGAACCACAAATAAAGGGGTTCCAGTGGATTCCATGAGCTGTGCAGGACCATGCTGCTTCCTTTACATCTTTCCATGCACAGAAGGCAAGCAGGTGGGAAAAACTGAAACAGGACTTGGAGAGGTAGTTTTATGCCATTCTTCTGTCCCCCCTCAATCCTTTAATGTGAAGGCCTCTTCAAAAGTGACACTGGGGAGGGTTTATACCTGTTTTCTAAGGATAGAAAATAACAAATAGAGTTATTTTTTTTCTAAAAACTCACTTTTTGTAGAGTTTTGAAATGATAATGTCATGTTTCAGTTTATGGTAAATAGATCTTAAAATTGGGGAATAAAATCTCCTTCAGAGCCTTTACTGTTAGTAGTCATAGAATCATAGAAGACTGTGGGTTGGGAGGACCTTAAAGATCACCTTAAAATTCCTGCTGTGGGCAGGAACACCTTCCCCTAGGCCAGGTTTCAAGCTTCGTAGAAGGAGACAGCCCTGAATACTTCTGGCATGTTGATGCTTTACTGAAGCATCAAGAGCATCTTGTTAAATATGTACTGGAGGCTATTATATAACAACTTTTAACCTAATTTTCAAGTTCTGTTGTTACTGCCTACCCTTCAGCACCATATTCTGTGAATTTAGAGAAAAATGTAATTAGAGATGTCAAGCTATAGTTCTTTCAATTAATAGTGTGCATTACAAATAATGTAATATTTTTCAGTAGTTGCTTTTCTTACGAATTTCAGTATGGAAGGCAAACACATTTTGGGTTACCTCAAACTAATAAATAGCAGAATATCCACTGACTTTTTTTTTCTGGTTTTCTGCGAGAAGATTTTTTATACTGTCAAGATGACTAAGGATACAATACAAACAACACAATTTTTACTTAGGTGTTTGCCTTTGTGTTGCTTACTGTTGTTCTTAATCATTTCACGTGATTGTTAGATAAGTATTTTCATAAATTTGGAACTAAGTGTCTTGGCAGCTTATCCAAGTTACCTGTAGGTGGAATTCTTAATTCAGCTTCAGCTACTTTGTGTGAATAGATAGGCAGAGATACTAATATATGAAAGTGAAGATTGTGGGTGTTCCAGTGTATATGTATGTATACATATCCCTACACAATGCAATAGTAAAACTAGTGCTGGTTTTGATAAGGCCATAGTCAAGAGTGATGATAACCACAGCAATAATTCATATTAGGGCCAGTAACAACAGGAAGGTTCATAAGCAAGTGCCTTACCACCTCTTGTTTGAATAAATACGGAATTTTGCATTTCCATAGAACAATATGAGTCCCCATGGGACTCAATCAACAGCAAATGCTATAACTTCAAAATCTGGGGTAACTCCTGTGATCCGTCTCACTGATGGGATTAAGTTCTACAGAACTCCTGTGAGATAAACAGGCTCTCCCACACTACCTTTGGCCTACACAGAAAGGTCAAATGAAAGCTATTGCATGTGTCATTGTCATTGCCTCTCACTCCTGCAGCAAGCTTGATGGGTTTATGTATATGCATGTATATGCTTAATTTCTCAAACTGCAGTCTTTGCTGTTTAAAAATCCACATGGTGGATCCAAGAGGTTCAGGTTTAGTTAAATCTAACATTACATGGACAAACAAAACAGTGCTCTTTGCAGCTATTACTTGATTTTCTAAACCAGAACTTCTATAAGACTTAATGCCTCGAAAACAAAATGCTGGGCATTGACAGGGCTGGATACTATGCTACCTACTTTGAACATTGTGCAATAAAATATACTGCTATGGTGCTGTGGCAGAATTCTGCCCACATTTTATATTGTTTTGTTGGGATTTTTTTTCTTTTTACTTGCATAGACAAATGAGTAGTATAAGTTGTAGGAAATAACTCTCATGGTGTAGGCTTGACAGACAATTTATAGGCAATTTCTTTTGGTTGGTTTTATCTGTGGCATTACCACGTTTTAAATCTGCACCTTCTGAATATATTAGAAAAACGTGATAAACTGTTTTTATGAAGCCATTATTCTTAGTGAGAGCAGCTTTCTGCTTGACATGTTTTCTTTATCCTGATGGGTATACTTGCCTAGGGTTTATTCTTGTTTATTCTAGGAGATTTAAAAATATGTAAGTTTTTTTTTAATCATCACAGATCCAAAATCATATTGGGACATATTCATCAGTTCTGCTTAGTCCACATTATAAGCTGCTTTCTATAGGAGATCTTTGTCCTTTTATGCTTGTAATTTACTTTTTGATCTTTTGTCATTGGAGAGATTTTTAGCACATTGAGGAAAAAAAATAACATTGCATACCCTGCTTGCTGATGTAAGATGCTGCCCAAGTCCTTCAAAGTGATTCAGCTGATAAGTATGTCCCGTGACTCACACCTCTTAAAGAATCTTTCTGAAACAGCAGGGGCAAAGACTGCTCTGAGGAGACCAAAGTAATTAATATGCTTCTGTCAGACCCTGCCTCGCTGGAGTCCAGGGAATCTGGGGAGTCAGGACCAAGCCTGAACCTCTCACCTGCCTGTGTGCAGTCACGCAGTGATGTCCTCAGGCATCACCACAATTGGCAGTCATGCTAGCAAAACAGAATTGTTAGCATGGTCAAGATGCAAAAACGAATTCTCTGCTCTCAACGTGGTGCCAGAGTGGGGAGGAGAGAGCTCTCCCCCTCCTTCCCCTATCTGAAAGGCTTTTTTCCTTCCCTGAACTACAGCCATCCATATTCAGCAAATTCAGGATGTAATTTTAGAAAAAAATTGCTTTAATATAAAATAATAATGGACTTCTTAGCATAGGGGAAACTTGGCATTTACCCTCAAGAGAAATAAGCACAGCCAGCACAGGCTGGCTGAACAATTTTGTGGAGATTTTTCTTACAGGGAAAAAAAGTCATTGCTTTATGAATTATGACATCATATAGTGCCGTAAAATGTGGGCTTCCCAAATGACAGGATCATGGGATTGGTTTGGTGGGGTTTTTTTGTTTGTTTGGGTTTTTTGTTTTTGGTTTGTTGGTTTTTTGGGTTTTTTTGTAAGATGCTAGCTAAGATTATATTATGGGGACAGCCTTTCTTATGCATGTTGTAATATACTGTGTAAATATGGGTTTGCCAAGTGGTTTTTCTGTGGTGTCATACTGTGTATGTATGTGTATATATATATATATATATGCACACATACAAATAAAAGGGGGGTTTTACTTTTTTAAAGGGTATCCTTTCATCACTTACACAAACCTAAGTTAGGAGCAATACAAATTATAGAAGCGTGAAGCAAAATTGCTCAATACGACAATATAACCTGATCTATACTACGTTCTTTTTTCTCTTTTTTAAATATCTGCAGAAAAAAAAAAAACAACGTCTTCCTAGAAGGAATAGGCAATAAAAGAGTTGGTAAGAGAATGCAAGCCATGCCTCCGTGGGACTATAGCATGGGATTTTGAAGCCATGACTTAAAACTACAATGCTGAGTTAGAACTTTAGTTCTAATTTAAGTTAGAAAATTAGAAGAGATTCAGTAGACATTTCTGGTGTAGTTAAATCAGGAATGTGTCATAGTGAGTGTAGACACTGGATATAGCCTTTGGCAGTTAAAACTTAGACCCACCCAGCTTCCAGGTATTCTCTATTTTAGGCTACTTTGTGGAAGTTTTACAGGCAGACTTACTGCTTAGCTAAATCTGGATTCCATTCTGGCTACTGGCATCAATTCAGATTTTGGGGTATCTAACATATAAGACTTCATGCAATAGCAAAATAGAAAAATATGAGGAATTGTTGCTACAGGTTTTAGGTGAAATTTTGTTTGGTTTAGTTTTTCTGAAAAAAAAATCTATTTGCTTGTTTTCCTTTCACTACAGCTTTTGAAAAACAAAAACAAAAACAAAAATGAAAGAAACTTAGTTTTCTCTATAACTTCCCTCTGCTATTACATGCTCTGATGACATTAGTTGGCAACCTGAATACCTTGGAAAATAGTCTCATGTTTGTGTAGATAGATGGTAGAACTGCCCAATGTAGTAATAGATGTCTTCTGTCTGACCTCATTTCATTGTGGATGTTATTGTTCACTTGTTTTGTACAGTTCTGGTGCAGCTACAGATACAGAGATCAGTAGATTAAAAAAAAGTAAATACAGACTTACTCTTCTTAAAAGAGTAGTGCAGAATGACAGAGCACTCCTGAAGATTGCAGAAAAATGTTTGTGAAAAAAAAGTTATTTTTAAAGAACTGACTTGCCTCTGAGCATCCCTTAATGAGGAAGAAAACTAAGTGGCTTCTGTGTCCTGCAACTATATTCCCATGAGTAGAAAATCCTATTCTAAAGGTCAAGAGTGTACAGAGGTATTTTTGCAGAATCAACTCTAAGGGACTGAATTCTATTTAAAGATGTCAGGATTGGTATTGAGAATGCAATGAAATGCACAAAGGATTTTTTTTTTTAAGTAGCTGTCATGATTTTTTTTTCATTTCAGTTACATCTTCAAACCTAGCACTGTCAGGGTTTTTTTTCTAGGTCAGTACAAAATGCACATGAGTTCAGGCACTGTGTCCTCCTTGTGCAGAATTCCATCACCATTACATAGCATTTGCAATTTCTAGTAAGAACAGATCATCTACGGGAGATGCCCTCATCAAAGGCTGCACCTTAAAGGGCTTAACTCATGTTTTATGTCAGATTCTGAAGAATTAATCATATACATAAGTCCTATCATCAAAGTGCCTGAAAAAGAGCTGGTTTTGATAATAGACTGTGCGATGGACTATGACACTTCTCATGGCAAAGAAGTGTCACCAAATCATGTGGAGTCCTTTCCCTGCCTGGTCACTGGAAATAGTATGCTGTTACTACTTTATTTTAATGTGACTTTTCATCCATTATTGTCTTTGTGTCTGAAACATCCTCCATGCTGGTTTTTCCCCTCTTAGGAACAAAATGGTGATGAATAGGATACTCCAGGTATATCTCTGAAACCCTCTGCAGATACTGTCATTTTTATTTATAGGTGCTTGGGTGTTTCTCATCTTAATTCCTCTGAGATCTTTATGACTGATAATGTTTAAATCTTCCAGATTTTGTATATATGTCTTTTTGTTGGAAACCTGTTTTGTAACCTTCTACCATTTCCTCAGTGGTCATTAACTACTGATTTAATTATGCCATTCAGGTACAACATTTAATTTATATAAGACCTTGAGGCATATTACAGTGTTTTACAAGTAATTTATGGCTTATGGTACTCTAAAGTGAAGATTTAAGCATGCAAGTTAGGATGCTGAGGATGATAAATGAAAAAATGTATAGGAAAAATAAAGTGTGAGATGTGGCAGGCCAGTTGTGTTGATGTAAACATATATTCTGCTTTGTTTTTAACACTAAGGCTTTAAAATTTGATTCCAATTTGTCTTCATGAAAAATGGAGTAAGGTGTAGAAAAACATATACATATTGTGACTTCCATCTGGAGATCCTTATTCCAACTAAATGAATTTTGACTCTAATTGTGATAACTGGGGAAAAGAAAACCTTTTCCTCTAAGCATCTTATGCTGCTGATTTTATTTAGCATAGCATTGCTGCTGCTTGGAATATTTCCTTCATTTCTTTTTGGAAGCTCATCCTTCAGAGACACATGCAGCTGCAGACATAAAATGCTTATTTTGCAAGTGCCTGGAACTTGCTGAATCATTCTGTCTTTGCCAAATAAGATTTTTTTTTTATGTTTCTACTCTGAACATGAGGAGGTTCTGGTAGCATTTGAGTTCTGAAATCAAGCTTTGATACCTAGATGCATGAAATTTAACTCTTAAATTAGTTCCTTGCCATGACTTAGCTTAGAAGCTTCTATGTTGTCTGCAATATGGATTGCCCTTTGTGTTGTTTTACATGTTAGTGATTGTTATAAATGATAGTAGGAGCCACAAAATTTAAACTTTCTGTGTTAAAAAAACTTTCCAGTTCCATTTGTCTGTGTGTTCATGTTCAATCAGCCATGTGATGTGTCTTATTTCAGGTACATTCAATTGTAGTCAGGCCTGTAATTTCCATGCTTATTTGGAGACTTTATTGAATAAATTATGTAGCATTCACTAAACATGGAGTTAATCTTTCTGTTGTTCCTTCAAATTGATTCAGACTTGAAACCTGCTTTAATCATGGTATTCTTTAGAGGAGTTGTTCATAGAAATTATGGATAATGTACTGCCATTCCTCTTGGATAGCAGCCATTTAGCTGTCTATCTAACCTAAATGTCACTTCAAGAAAAATAAGCTGACATAAGCAAAAAGGTGTTTTACAAGTTCAAAAACTTGTGTCTTCTACTGCTTCATAATCTGCATCACATTCACCTTAAAACTACTTCTAACCTGATTGCTAATAAAATAATAATAATTATTTTAGGAAGAATAATTTTTATCTATGGATTACAGTATGTAGAGCTGCAGAAAAGGCCTATTGTTCTTTACTTAAAATGCCTGCATTCACAGTTTGGATGAAAATGTACTTTTGCACAAGTAAGCACAATTAAGTACGTAATAGTGCAGGGCTGGATGACTGTCACTTTTTATATAAAGGACCCCAATGAACACAAGTTCTTTTTGAAGCAGAAAATGTCCTGGCACAGAGTTCAAGACATTTCCTGCTTCCAGACACCAGATTTAAAGGCAGAGTGATCCATGTATGAAATAATAGATTATAAAAACAGTACAAGGACTGGAGCTGGGCCATTCCTTTTCCCAAAGTGTAAACACTCATATGTAGGAGTGATAACAGTAACCCATTGGAAATTGTAGCTTTTCCTGTACCCTCCTGCCTATCCATTTCTTCATTTCACTCTTTTCCAGAAAAAAAAAATAGAAAATACAATCATCCATTTTCTTATGCTGGAAAAAAAAATAATAAAAAAAGACCACCATCTCACTTCAGACATCAGACATGGCCTATAAAAGCAAATCAGGTTGGTGAAAGCATTCTGCATAGTCTTACTATGAATGTTTTTTTTTTTTTTGAATGTTTGATGTGCCTAGTATTAAGGGGGGAAAATCTCTTATAGGCCATTTATCAGATTTTTGCTCCACATGCCTTTGTCAATTTAGATTTCCCTGGTGATTTCCAAGTCTCATCAAAAGATTTTTACAAAGGAAAATGTTAACCTGGCATAAAGATGTTTAAGATATCCTACTTACAGGACTATCTGTGCCACTAATGACTTGCAGAATACCCCAAATAGCAGTCTTCTGGGACAGCTGCCGAGTTTATTTTTCACAGTCACTGTGAAATGAGACAGGAGGAGACAAAAGAAAAAGGCTTCAAATGCACAACGGCTAAAATATGTCTAGGATACAAAAATGCTATCCTAGCCAAAAAAAAAAGAAAAAAAACAGATTAGCATTAAAACACTTTAAACCCATGGGGCATTTCCAGGATCATTGGATCACAGTTAGATGATGATTGCTGTGCAAAGATTTCTCCAATGAAAGCTCTGAGAACACTAGCTTGTAGAAAGTGACCTTGTACTGCATGATGGTGAGTTGATTCAGTATAAATTTAGGGTAAAAATATCCAAAAGTAGCCTTATAGTTAAGGATCCCTCTTTCAAGCTGTGACACAGCAAGGCTGGCTCTACACTCATACATAACCAGCAGTGCCTGGCGTGTTCCCAAGCACCAGACTCATCATCTATCCCATTAAGCTGCTACAGCCATCCCTGGTGTGCTGTTGGCTGATGCCAACCAAGGATGTTCCCAGGCACTTCCCAGGGACAGTTTAGGGATGTCCCAGCAATGATTTTCAGCATTTAGTAAGTTGTCACAACATTTTGGTGTCTAGGAAAGTTCCCTGTCATAAGCAGGGAATATTGCATGCTCATTAGCTTGAGTACACAGGAATATTTGGGGGCATTTTGTTGGATGTCACCTGTGGGAACTAATTAGAGTTTCAGGAATGAAGTCTTGAATTTGGAGGAGTTCACAAAATGTCTTTGGGTAAAGAAGTTATATTTGGCAGAGATTTTTATTAAAAGTCTTTGCTTCAGTCCCCACTGCTGGAATACTCACACTAGGAGACACGTCTGAAATTAGTGAAGAGATCACCAGAAACACAAAGTAATGAGACTGCTTATCTGAAGAAGTTTCAAGAGAGGCCAGAAAGAGTCAGAACATTTAAACATGAACAGTTTAAGAAGAGTAAAACTGCAGTAGATTTTCCAAAATATATTAAAGACCTTTTTTTTAATGTATAAATATATAAATACCAAACATAAAGATGTGGGATTGTTCACAGTTTTGTTGTAACTCATAAAGTCAATGCATATTTTAGTTCTGCTTTGCCAAGAAGCCGGGTGAATAAATTGCAGAAGGTTTCCTCCCTAAAGCAAAGGATCTGTTTGGTAAGCAGGAATTTGGATAAAGGACGTGGCATTACCTAAGGAAATTTTATACTGGAAGAGTAAGCCCAAAACTGCATTTTTAAGTGATCAGTATTAGGGTCAGTTCTATTTTTATAGACAAATTGTCACCCTGACACAAGGAGTGAAAAATGCCTGGTGAAATTAACTTGATGATTTGAGGTTAAGATAAAAATGAGACAGTGAAAGAACTGGATGTGCTTGTGGATTGGGAATAAATCTGAACAGCATAAAAAGAAAGGCACTTAGAAAAAATTTAGGCCAGCAGCAGATCAAAGCCATTGTTTTTCTTCCAACACTGTCCAACAGTGAATGCCCTGCAAAGCCTGAAGATTGCATCTACAGTGGGTTTTGCTGGGGTGGTGGTGTGGCCTCCAGCAGCTTGTGCATCAGGGACTCCCTTAGACACAGATGATGTCTTTGTATTTCATATCCTTTTAAGCAATTTATCTAATCACTTTGAACTCATCTCAACTTTGGCAGCCATAATATCCTGTGGCAGGAATTGTCATGGCTGAACTCAACACTGTGTTAAGAATCACCTTTTTTTTCCTTAATCCTGTTACCTCTTAATTTCCTTTGCTGTCTCTTCATTCTTATACTATGAAACATAGTTAGAAGTTACTCATTAATTTCTTTTTCTGAACTGAGAGGCTCATAATCTATCATGTGGGAGAAAGCTTTAAAAAATGCAACAAAATGGAAGTTAATGTCATATGTTACTGTTGTTAATAAATGCAAGTGGGAGAAGAACCTATTCCCAAGGAGAAAAGCTACTTATAAAAAAAAAAAACAAAAAAAACCCCAACCAAAACTGGCAGCAAAACAAGTTGAGAAAATTGGCAAGGCATAAATTTAGGGTGAATTGTGAACCTTTTTGGCTTCAGGGCAGCAGATCCTCTTGGCAGTCAAGTCAGAAGTCTGCACCTTGCACAGGCATTGCCTTGGTCAGAGTGGTTGTGAAACAGCCATTTTTACAGGAAGCAACCCCTCAGAGGACCACTAGTTCCTCATTTACAGATGATCACCTAAAGCAAGTGTTCAAGCATTCAGAAACATGCCTTTACATCATGCTATTAGCAAAACCATGAACATGCATTTTTATGTGTGAAAGATGATGATGGAGTCAGCAGTCCAGGAGGTCCCTCTGCACTGATCACTCCTACATGGTCTGGCTGCGGAGATGCACTTTGTTCTCATACAGATTCATAGTCCTGTGTGATCTGGATTTAGGTGTCCTTTTGCAAAAAGATAAAAATGCATATTGTGCCGTCTATCCCCTAGTTCAGGGGATAATTAAACCAAAACCCAAACAAACAAAAAAAGGAAAAATATTGACAACAACAACAAAAAACCAAAATTTCCTGTCCAAACTAGATTTTTTGTGAAAAATCCCTTTTCCATCCTGCGAGTGAAACTTTCATCACTAGTGTTTACTGCACAATACTAGTAGTTGCAGAAATTAAATGTCTCCTGGAAAACCAGCTCTGTTTTGCAAGAAACAGATAAGCAGCCACCGGGTAAGTGCAGCAGGGTTGGTCACTAACACTGGAACAAAACTAGACTCGCTCCCGTTCCAGTGGCTCTAAGGACAGGACAGACAACTCTAATGTAGTCAGCAAAAGAAGAACTGGAATCCAAGTCTGCTTCTCTCCTTTTGTCATCTTGTACAGTCAGGCTTCAGCTTTCCCCACCAGAGAATTGACTCCATGGAAATTGGAGCAGCTGCATTAGGGGCGCATAACCAGTCAATTTGGATTATTCTCTGGTTAGTTCTGGAGCTCTTACTGCCTCATTGCCCAACCCCTACACACATTTTGGATTTTTGTCTACAGGCCAAAGAGCTCCCTCTGAAAAAAAACCCTAGGCATTGTTCAGAAGGTATCTTGAACCCACAGTTCCTTCCTGACAGACAGTAGACATGCAGTATGACCAGACTGCTTTGTGTACATATTTAGGCAGCTCTGAAAGGTGGTGGCTTTGAAGAGTTTAAAAGTGTATCAGGCCTTGATTTCTAAGACAAGCTGTCAGGATGGGATAGGTGTGCACCGAAGTGCCATAGTTATGCAGAAGGCATATCCCAAGAAAGGGATCCACTAGGGAGAGAGGAATGTGATTCAGATCTCCTGCTACCTGCGTGAGGGGGCAAAACTATACTGCTGTTGCCAATGTTTCTTAAGTGGCTGGGCTTGGTGATGGTAATCTGAGAAGGGTACTCAGACTCACACTGAGAGGATGTAAATTATTACAGACAGATTCAAGCTCCCCATTTTGAAGCTCAGGCTAATTCAAATTTACATGTTTTGTGCTGTGTCCCAAGCCAGGGGTTCCCAGTGAAAGGTGCTTCACAAACTGGAACAGCTCCTAGAAGTGGGTGATAGTAAGTGCTAAGGCTGAAAAGTGCTGAAGCATTTTATCTTAGATGTAGACACCTTTTACAGAGCTGAGAGATTTTCTTGGTAAATTCTTTCAAATTACCTTGAGTTGACTGGATAAGTTACAAATGAGGTGTGAGTAACCTCTGGCTTAGTACTGATGTCCATGAGAATAACCTTGGTAGGGAGCCACAATCTGTTTTTTTATTCTCTCCAAAGTCAATGCACTTGATGTGGTAAAGTATGAAACTTGCAGAACAGGAAGGTCTAAGGGAAGTTATCTTAAATAGAATAGCTTGTGCCAAGACATGTGAGCTGGCATTGCAGAATTTTTTAAGGTCTCTGATCATTAGCTTCTGATTTATTTTTTTAATAGGAAGAGGGGAAATGTGTAAAAACCCAAGCTGCTCAGCCTTGATTACTGGTATTTTATGCTAGATGTGGTTGTTCCTGCCAAAAATATTAAACTGGCAAAGAGAAGCTTAGATGTCTCATTATACTATTGCCAAGAAAGACATGATTTTGAAAGCTCTGCAGGGCGGACCCAGAGGCTCTTGCTGCCAATCTGTTCTGCTATTCACTGCAGAATGAGCAGAATCAGTGCTTTTTTGAAGAAATGATGCTTCAGGCTACTCTGGATGTGCACTGAATAGATTTTAACAATGATTTTTTTTACGTAACAACTCTGTGGAGTTTCATTTTGCTTTATGGCACAGGCTGGACTAGATTTTAAACAAACCAATACAGTTCAGGATATGGGTTTGTCTCTAAAAGCATATGTAAGAAAAATTGTCAAGTAGTGCTTCTAGTCCATGAAGGAAAAAATGAAGACCTTAAATCCTGTAGTATTCTACAAGAGGATGCACTAGTTTTTCTAGAGGAATGAGCCAGCTATTTTAGATTTAATAATCATTTTTGTCCTGAGGGCATGTTTAGCGAAAGGCATAAAATTATATCAAGTACTTTGGCAAAAATTATAGCCAGTGCATGTGTTTCATTTTGTGATTCATAATCAAGTCATAAAAGTGTAGAAATAGACCACTGAATGTCAGATTACTGACATTTCACAAATTAATATATATTGTAAGTTTCTTCCATAGTGGACTATAAATCAGTCAAGAGTGAGAGAAAGTAGAAAAAGTTCTAATGGGTGAGAGCATTTACTCACCCCACCAAACAGGAATGAGCTTGCCATTCCTGGAGCCAGAAATAATAAAAGATGAGAAACAAAACAACAACAACAACAACAGAAGCATCCACCCACCCACTTTCCCGGTCCTCCCAAACAAAAATACAAGGAAATAGAAGTGCTTGTTGAGATAAACAATGTTTTATCCACATTTCCCTGTGTACCTCATGAGACGTATTTTTAAAGAGAAGTTGGAGTCCAAAACCATAAAGAAACTGTCCTCTGTACTTACGTTAAAAAGATATATCTCTCAGTCCAGGAGGATGATATCATAGGATCATAGATCTCAAGTGAAAAGGAACTTTTGATTACTTACTCTTGACCTGCATGTCAGGAAACCATCTTTGGAGGTCTCCATATTGAGCCAACTCAGCAGAAATTTAGCACATTCCTTCATAATCTATTCTCGCAGTTTGTTAATTTCATTTCAAATACATAATCTTAAAAAATGCAACCTCATCCTTACTCAAGCACTCAAGTGCCTCTTGGATAGCTCAAATTGGCTAGATTGAAAAGTCTGCTGAAGTGAGATATATTTCTTCCATATGGAACAAATGGATCATGACTCAATTGCTTCTTAAGCCTCTTCACTTGAGGTGCCTTAATCTTTTATTTAGTCTTTCACTGGACAGAACAAGGTCATTTTCAAGGCCAGTCTTGCACTTCTATTGTATATTGTGTACAATATGCATTAGTTTGTCATCATTGTTTTCAAAACAATGTCAGATTTTTACACAGATTATGCCATTTCTCCATTCTTTTTGGATAATAATAAAAACAACCTCATTTCTTAGATCTTCTTAGATCTTCTTCAGGTAATGAAACTTCTGTGAACAAATTTAATACAAGTGGGATACCTCATATTTCTCCATATTTTTACATGGATAAAAAGAAAAGAAAAGAAAAGAAAAGAAAAGAAAAGAAAAGAAAAGAAAAGAAAAGAAAAGAAAAGAGAAAAGAAAACACACCTCAGTGTCTTCCATTTCTCAATCTCTTTCAATATCATTTCACTAGAAGTCTGCCGAAGACAGCAAGGTTGCATGAGTTCACCAGGAACTTCCATGTTCCCATTCTGCCATTTGGAGACAACACCTTTAGTAGACCTTATACATTGGGGTTCTGTGGGAAAGACAAATGAGTGCACAAATTGCAGCTGTAGTTACTTGATGTGAATGTTCATTGCCCACCATCAGAGTAAACTCTGAGAGAGTATTTTATATCAGGAGAAGGACCCTGCAGGAGCTGTGCATGCTGAGAAGATTGCTAATAAGCAGTGGGGAAATAGTGCATGGTGGAATTTCTAGCTATGATGGAGTCTGATTCCTAGGTCAGAAAAAGCACATTTTTTACTCACTCTTAAGGACTTGGGATAGGAAACTGACACGTCTGCTGGCTGTTATGTCAGAAGCTGTAGGAGAGAATAATTTGGGTGTGGTTCTTAAGGCAATATATTTTTCTGTGCAGCACTGAACTTGTAGCCTTTTGATGACAAGCTACTGGGAAGTTAGGTGAGCCCTACCCGGCCTTTCCAGTTTGCTTTTTCCTCTCTGACAATTCAGATCTGAGACCCATAACTGGGACATTGCAATGTCCACTGAGAGGAATAAATAACTCAGAATAGGGAGCATGTCAAAGCAAAGAGTCCTTAAAACACCTTAGTTCATTTGTTTGCCAGTGACGTCATCTCAGCCCTTAAAAGTGCTGTTCTAAATCCTCCTCCTCCTCTAAATCCTCCTCCTCCTCTATTGTGGAGAATATTGTGCCGTTCAGAAGTGCGAATGTCAACTGAAAAAGAGGAGTCATGTTTTCCTTGAGAACCCCTTTTGGCTTTGTAAGACTGGTAGCTCTTTGCAGACACACTATACATGTGGCAGTTGTCAAAGCCAGCAGAATTTGATTCTAACACTGTGTACTCACAGTGGGGCAGCCAAAGCTGAGATACTTTGTCAGTTTAAATATCAGCCAGCTAAAGTCTACTAAACAGCCAACTACACATCTCTTTAGGAGTATTCTAATTCATGTACTGTAATTAGGCTTGAATACAAAATATTGATTTAGTAGTAATTACATTTGTGCAAACATTAAGATAATGTTTTGGGAAATCTGCCTAGGTTCAGCATGAGGTTCCAGATAATGAAATATTCAGTCTATTGCTGTGAAAAAGAGCTTTTAAATGAAACTTAGTCTATACTCCAACTAATACAAATTTATTAGATTCCATACTCTGATGATTTTGGCTTGAGACTCTCCTCCAAAACTGAAATATCTTCCAGCGGTCAATTCTAGCTAACTAGAATATACCAGCTTTTTGAATGTGTTCTGAGATGATTCAGAGAAAGGATGTGTGAGACCTGTTAGAAATAAGGCAGCATTTAAAGAGCAGTGATTTATAGCCATAAACCCCATTTGTTGTAATGCTAAAAGTACTGCAGATTTGTAACTACTCTGTTAGCCTTAAATATTGCACAAGCAACACATTCACTCTGAGAGAACATGAAATCTTGTGATTCCTAGGCAACAAGTTATTTTCCTCTTTCACTCTTCTTACAGTATTTTTGGTATTTTTCATCTCAAGATGTACATAAACACATGTTTTATACATTCACATTTATACACACTAATAGGCAGACTTATTTATGGCATCTACAAGTATATACACATGTAAGTTCTGGGCATACACAAACATTTAGTCTTAACTTGTTTTTAATCTAAATGGCTGCTCGATAAACTTTACTCCAAAGATCTTTTACTTAGAAAAGGGGAACCAGCTAGGAAATGGCAGATATCCAGAGCATGGCTTAGTTAAGGATCATCATGGCAATGAAATCACTCAGGACTGAAGTAATGACTATATAAATTGGACTTTCAGAAGGAATTCTTGTATTAGCAGTCCAGGTGGTTCTGCATGCAATTTGTACCTTGATATATGTTTCATATTAGGGTAGATATTCTGTCTCTTCCAGGGGGAAATGAAATCTTATTTGATTTTTAATTTGAAACATGGTATTTGAGCACTCCCACCAGGAACAGCTATTTAACAGATCCCCTGCTCTCTGCTTGTTATACTGCAGGGGAAGAGGAATTCAGGAGGAGAAATATGTATGGATAGATAGATATATAGATAGACAGACACACACACACACACACACACATATATATATATGCATCTATCTATGTAGGTGTGGATACATATATAAATATAGATACAAATACATAAAATAAATCTGGTTTATATAAGCCCCACTTCCATTCAAGGCAAAAAAGATCTGAAGCCTGGACTAGCCAGGCTTCTTTGTCAAGCTTGGAATATCCCAAGGACAAGGGAATTTGTTTGATCTGAGCTTTGTAAAATATAGAGATGGTTGATTCTCCTGCCCTCTGTGCCTCTTCAGTTAGAGAACAGTTTTAGGCAACTGATAGTGAAAATCCGGGCCTAGCTCTATCCTGCCATAAGTTGGGAAAGCTGGAGAAATGATGCAAATGTGCAGATGAAGCCAATAACTCAGCTCACCTGGGAAACTCCTTTAGCAATATTTATGGCAAGTTTCTATTTTAATTATGCTTTTCAAGGCGGGATCAAATTGAGGAACTATTAACCTCTGTCTGGTGCCACAGCTGTCTTACTCACACAGTAATATCGAATTTGCTGTGCCTAATCATATCTAACATCCACCAATGAGTCTCCCATGTTGGATGGTACTCAGATCTAGAGCTCTCAGAGGAGAAAATTAATTCCCATAGTTGGCACACTTAAGCTGACCTACTCAGTCCCTGTAACAAGTTTCATTTTCATGGCTATCTATTAGCATAATTCTTAATACTTGAAGCATCAGGTGAAATATTTCTTTAAAATAAGAACTACACCTTCATACAATATCTATGAATTGCCTTGAAATATAGAAGATATTTGTTACTGGGATAAATATTAAATGTGCTAAGCATATTTCCAGAAATAGCATTAGCTAGGAAACCACATATTCAAATAAATATCTCTTTGGATATTCTTTGTGAGTGTATGTTCAAAACCAGTTATGTGAGTAATATATGGAACTAGATTACTTCATAGCAATAAGGAATATGTATTTTAAAGGCACTTCTACATTTAAAAAGGGTCTAATAGCCCTGGTGAGAAACACATTTATCGCTCTACATTGTATCTCCACGTGAAACTTTGCTTTATCATGAATACCATCTTAGATCCTCCTGAACAGCGATAACAAAGAAGGTAGATTAAACTTCCTAAAATTCAGTTTGAGAAACCCTGAAGAGCCCACTTCTGTGCATATCTCTGTGTGCCAGATTCTGCTGTCATTGCCCTCCTTTGCCTTCCTAGTCCTGCTGCATTAACAGTGGCCATTTTGATTTTTTCACAGTTAGACATCATTAATTTTTCTACAGAAAAAAGCCTTGGCTGGAATACCTCTTGCAATATGCCAGATATGTTTTATAAAGGTTGCTGCATAGAGGGTTTCTCACTGTTATCATTAATCCCACAACACTGAAAATCCCTACTTTGGGATAAGGCTCTTTCCAGATGCATGAGAGCACTTCCTCCAAACAGGTTATTCAGAAAATGAGAGGGGAGGAGGGAGATTTTTTTTTTTTTTTGTGAGACAAAGACTATATCATGAATTGAAAGTAGCTAAAGAAAACACTTCTAAAATACAATTTACACCATGACTCACTTTTCAGACACATCTCACAGCATACTGAGGTACAACACTATGCTATTACAGCAACAATATTGCAATGTAAGAGCTGGAAAAATATAGTGGGAGAGGCAAGTGTTAAAATCCCTGGCAGGGGATTGTCAGACATCTTTCTAGCTGGGAAGAACAAATGAAATATCCTTCCCAGAGTGTCAGTGCCACAGAGGCAAACATCAGTTAAAATCAGGTTTGGGATCTTGAGTGTCCCATGGGTGCAATCCTCTGATGTGCTGAACACATCTGGATCTGATCAAGTCCTCCCTCGGCTACTGAAAAAAAAGGAGGCTCTTCTTGTCCTTGTTTGATATCTGCTGGACTATGTGGAACACAGCAGTTCTGTGGGAGCAAACCCTACCAAGATATTGTCTCTTGTGCATCCCTTGAGCTGTCCCAGGCAGCCCAGCTGTGGCAACGAGAGAGAATGAAGTTCCCTTGGTGGTCAGCTTAGTCTGTCCCATGCAGCTTTCTGTGCCTGGAGAGACACAAAACCAGCAGACTGCCACTTGCTTTTGTGTTACACTGTAGTGCAGGAGAGCACCAAAGATGTCAGTGTACCCCAGCACCCCAAGAAGGTGCTCCGGCCCCCTCAACATCTGCACAAGGAAGCACCTGATTTCCCCAAGCACATCTTCATGGCATTAACTCCAGGGAAAATTGTCCTTGCACATATCCTCTGCATGGGGAGGGGCATTTCCCTGTTGAGCTTTGAGCTGGGGCCAGGTACAGATGACACCTGAATCTGGTTGTGCCGATGACAGGCAGCTTCTCTCCTGCAGTGAAAGGGGGTGTGTGGGATGAGTGCTCCCCTCTGGGCCTCGTGGCTCCCTCTGAAGGAGCACAGCACTGCATGGCTGAATCTGAGGCCCTGCAAAATCCCTAACTGCAGCCTCCATACAGCAGGATGAAGAGTTTTATCTGCTCCAGTGAGTCCCTTAGGCTCACCTCAAGACAGAATTGCTAATATCTGTCTCGTTGCTCCCTACCTTATTAGCCCCCCTCCCTAGCACTGGGGAGCAAAAAAGCTCAAAAGTCTCCATGTTTTTTGTCTTGGCTTGACCTAGGAATCACCATCCTCAGGTCACCTGGGTCTGTATATGCATCCACCAGAATTCTCATGTTTTGCAGGTAATATCTAGGGGAACCCAATCCTTGCACTGACAGGCTGCAGTTTGCATCAAGCAGAGAGAGCCAGAGGCAGCTGTTTGGGAAGAATGAGCCTGAGGCTCCATTTGCAGAAGGAATTATGCACCAGCACATTTTGTCAGAGGATATGATTTTTTCCCTTCTCTGTCCAATGGCATAAATGCATTCCCTCAGGTGTACACAACTGTATCAGTATGAAGGTGCTGACGTCGTTATAGTTTGCATCTTGCTGTAATTAAGGTAGCAGAGTTTATGTTCCTTAATTAGGAGGAGAATGTCTCCAACTCTCGAGCCAACTATAAGAAAGCAGACACATTGATGGCCCAGCTTCTTGTAGCTAACCCACGAGATTTTCAGCATCTTTTCAGTGCTGATTAGGGAACAGAGACAATGAGGAAGTCTGTTTCTCATTATTTTCATGAACAGTCTAGGCACTCAAAAGCATGCCACAAACGAATAGCAAAATGCACAGTAAAATATAAATAAGGCCTGGCTGAGAGTACATGGTGCTTGGTAAAACCAGGAGGGAGCTCAGACTGTGGGAGAGGGGGATAAAGAAGGAGCTGCAGGGCAGTGCCCAGTCCTCTGGCTGGGAGGTTGCCAGAGAAAGAGGGAGTCAGACAAAAAGAGCAATGGGGTGAAATGTAGTGGGAAGAAGACTTAGTTAAGCTGACCCACACAGACTACTTTCCTTTGATAGCAGCAGTAGGTTACTTATGGTGACACTCAACACTCCCTTTTTTTTAAATTTGTGACCCAAAATCCACTTCTGAGTCATTACAAGCAGAAGAGAATTGTGCGTTTACCCTCTGCTGTGCTGACAGCTCTTCACACCCAGGCAATTCTCAACAGCATCTCTTTTGATGAACAAGTACCCACTGTTCAGAGTCAGCAGAGGTAAAGGTAGGAGCACAGTTAACACAGGATGATTAATTAACATGGTTTCAGTTTTTGAGCCAGAAGAACTGAAAAAATATGTGATTTTCACCTTTTTAAGTTTGACTTTTTTGAGACTCATTTTCCTTCTACACCATTAACTTGTTAGCTTGAAACTTAAGATGTAACTGCACAGGGAATAATAATGTTATGCATTTGCTGTGATATGAGTACATATCACAGAGCTTTCTCTACTACTGAGAAAACCAGAAGAAAATGTCACTAAGGGGATGGAAGTATAGTTTCTATCCCCCATGCAACAAGCTTAATCCTTGCAGCAAGCGTCATGCATGAAGCAAACTAAAAGTGTTGGGCTCTCTGACTAATGACTGATCAAATAAAACACAACAACCTGGTGAGGAGCAGTGGTAGACTGAGGCCCTTTATAACCTTATTCAGTGCAAAGGGAGCACAGGGCTGCTCCTGAAACTGCACCCTTGTTGTTGCTGGGATACCCTGATGTGACTCCCCACTGCGAGCCTCAGTGTACAAACTGTTCATGAACTTGAACTGAGGCTGAGATGTCCATTGGCTTGCAAGGAAAATATCTTAAAAAATTTCCAATTGCATATTTTCCATTGCACACTCATTTTCAGAGAAAGATATCTCTCCTTAAAGAGTACATTATTACAGAAACTTCTGCCAAATGGAATTTACACAGCATGCTACCAGGACATTTAATCTGTTTTGAAGATAAAATAAAACAAATAAAAAGGCAACAACATCTATCACTTAGAAAACTGTGTGCGATCTGGTTTTATAAACTTCATGTGTGTCAATAGGTTCTTTAAAACCTTTTCCATCCCATTTAGACCCAAAGTCAGGGAATATTGCCTTGTGATTTCCAGGCAGATAAAATGACATTACCTTCTTTCATCTCATCTAGAAGAAGGAAACATAAACAGACACAGATTACAGATTTTTACACAATAATCCAAATTACCAAGATATTAATAGGAGATTGGTAGCATGATATTCATTGTTGGCACATAAACTAGATTGATAGCTTTTTTTCCTGGAACATAAAAATTTTCCAGGACAGTTTTTTTCAGGAGGTAGGACATTTTGTCTCTCATTTTACAAATGTGGTGTGAAACGAAATGAGGAAAAACACTCCCTCCTCCCTCCTCCCCCAGCTCTCTGAGGAGGAGACTCATCATGGCACATACAAGAAAAAACAGCCACCCACACACTGGAGCCCTTCAAGCAGAAAGCACCTGATGGGAATTTAAAAGTAGGTTTTCAATGGTGAAGTTGGCAGAAATCTACATAAAAACAGTTCTTCAAGGGAGGGTATTATGTGATATGAAATTAGATGAATGTATTGAGTTCCTCCTTTTATTTTTTTTTCTAAGCTGTGAAGTCTAAAATTAAATTGTTATCCTGACCAAATGTTTTCTTTGCAAGAGCTCATGCCTGAAGAAAAGGAATAAAAATAAAGAAAATATAAGGAGCCTAGTATATTTTAATGAAAGGAAGTTTACTTTTCACTCAAAATACTGAATTTCTATTCTTAGAAATCTGAGTGCTAGCTTCTTGAGTCTTCAAAACCCCCACTACATACAGAACCCAGCATTTAAATACAAAATGTATCAAAAGAAACAGTAAGATAATGTGGATGTGGCAAGTAATTGATTTGATTTTCAGATCATTTCATAAAACACTGTTTTTTTTTTTATTTTTTCTTTTAGTAACAAAGCCTAATAATATTTTTGAAAGATTTTTAAAAGAATTACACCTGCTTTTCCAAAAGATTTTCAGAGTCTTCATATGGGCCTCTTTAGGGTATTGCATGTCTTGTCCTTAGAGAGTATATGGCTACATTAAATAAATTTCACTTCTGAGTCAGTTCCATCCTGTGTAATGAAGGGAGAAGAAAAGAGCTGATGCTGTTTAAGACCTCCCTCAAATTTTCATTGCCAATGCATGTTTTATATAAACTGATTTTAAATAGCTTTCTCAGTTTTATTTTTTCTTCCTATTTATTTTCAAACTGGAGCCAAACAATTGGAGCTCTTATATCTAGCTTATTTTCTCTGCAGTGCAATGAAATTTTTAAATGGCTTACTGATTTGCAGGTTATTGATAACTCAGTCTGACAGGTAATTTCAGACCAGCATCATTGCTGGACATGGCCTGAATCTTCCATACACCAAGGACATAACCATATCTGTCCTTCTTGATGTGAGTTTCCTCTGATTTACACCATTTGAAAGTAACAATGTAGGAGAATTATACTTCTACATTGCCCAACCCATTGTGAAGGCCTTCATCAACAGCACCAGCTCGGCAAGTATTTCCTGGGAAGCACCTAAGGACAGCTGAGATTTCTTTGTTTACCTCCTTGTGTATGAATTAGCCCATAAATCACTGGTGTTAACTCTGAAATTTGAATTGCTATGCTCCTGGGCCTAGACTTTCTGACATCCCTGTGACTGGCTGGTGGTGACTGCAGGTGTACTTAGTGTGATGTGACTTCTTAACCATTATCAAGGGAATTATAGATTGCTCAATTATTTGCATGAACAATAACAACCCAGTAATGTCCTCATCCTGGCATTCATGGAAAGCCATTCTTTTTAACTACCCTTTTACCTCTGCTCTGTGGCTTTCACAGATGAGGAGCACAGTAACAAATGCATACATTTCCTAAGTCTCACATTTTCCTAAGGAGAACTGCATGTCCAGTCCTTAGTGATGCCTTTTGGTGTCACCACTGTGCAGAAACCTCTGCCTCTAGCTGCAGAAGGGCCCCTGATGGCTTTGGAGATGAGGAACCCACTCAGAGACAGGAAGGATGTGTGGTTTGACAGTCTGGAAGTCCTCTCAGCAGTATTGTCATTAAATTGTCACCTGCAGGTGAGTGAAAATAATGTATGCACAAGCCAAAGCCTTATCCTGGGCCACTCTATGCCAAATAATAACTCCTATCTTTTCACCTGCCACTGTGCTGCTGGAATGAGCCTGGGGGAAGGCCAAGAAGATGATCAGAGGGCTTGTGCAGCTCTCCAATGAACACAAGAGGAAAGAGTTGGGGCTGCTCAACATAGAGAGGAAAAGGCTCTGGGGAGACCTTGTAGTGGCCAGGGGTTTACAAGAGCTGGAGAGAGACTTTTTATCTGGACAAAGAGTGATAGGACACAAAGAGTAGTTTTAAACTGAAAGAATGTGGTTTTGAGTTAGATATTGGGTAGAAATTCTTTACTGTGAGGGTGGTGAGGCACAGGAACAGGCTGCCCAGAGAAGTTGTGGATACCCTATCCTTAGAGATGTTCAAGGGCAGGCTGGATGGGGCTTTGGGCAACCTGGTCTGGTAGAAGGCATCTTTCCAGATGACCTTTAGGTTCCCTTCCAATCCCAATGTGATTCTGTAATTCTGCAGTTCTATTTCTGTAATCATATATTTGTAATCCAGCTAAATGTGGAAAGCTTGGGATTTTCTAGGGTGTTTTTTCCTCTGTGATTGGCTGATATTTGTAACCATGTGGGAGCATCCAGGGTGCTCTGTCTCATCTCTTTAGTCATAATAGAGGCTGGGATTCAGGCTTTTTATTAATAAAATTAAGAGAAGGTGATGGTGGTGGAGGAAGATCGTATCCTGTCTTAACTGCATACCCAAGTTCCTGCTGTCTCACAAATTTTAGAAGTTCCCTTCCTGCATCAACTGGAAACATCAGTGCGTACACTGTTTCAAAGGAGAATTCAGTAAATCTTCTGTTACCTCAGCACTGTGCAGCACGATACCAACTGATTCAATTAAACTCCTCTTCTTAGTTTCAATCCTTGAGAATGTGTATAACCTTCTCTTATTTTTCAAAATTTTTAGCATGGTTCCAAAGATGTAATTGGACATCAGTGTCAAATGGAACCTCACTGTGTTACAGGCACACCAGCCAGGTGCTGCTGCTCTGTATCCAACCCTCCTCTCATGCTGAACAGGGTTGAAAAGTGATTGAAGACCTCAATTGTAGAATTTGTAATAATGATCTCCCCTGCATTTCGTCCATGCTACTGCCACTTTTTGAAGATCCTGAAAATTAATTTGTTGCATCTTTGTCCTCACGAATTTACTGCAAAAGGGTCAGGGTAACTATAAAGGAAATCTATTCCTGCAAGTGGCAGGCCATTTTCTTTGAGAGGTGCCTCTAAAAAGCACAGAAAATCAATTAGCCATCCTTGTATTTCTGGCTTATGTCTTTTTGTGTCATTGAGCACCAGATTAATGACACCATTGAAGTCCCACTTTAGCACAGTGCTGCCCCACTAACAGACATTTATTTTGACAATAAAACCACAATTCTTGTTTTTTGAAAGTATGGCATTTTTCTTTCCAGTGAATACTACTTCTACCTGGTGGAGAACATTTTTGGAGGAAAGATTGAAGAATTACTTGAAATATAATGTAAAATAAGAGAATTACTTTAAATAACTATTTTCAATGATGACTTGTGGACATTCTAAATATCATCTCTGATGAATGGCTTGGAAACTTAAATAGCAGTTAAAATATGTACAGTTTAAATTTCTAGTCTTGTAAAACTCTAATCTTAGGAAACTCTCTAGTAACCTACAGAGATTTTTTCCTTCTCATTTTAAGCCTGTTCCAGAAGTGAATTATGGATCACACTGCAGCACGTTAGCTGTCACAGTGAAATTTAGCAACCCTGCCAGAGTACCCACAGTCTGTTTTATGATTTCATAAAATGCCCTATAAACAAATGCTGAAAATATATAACTGATATCAGAAGTCTTAGCCCATAAAGGAATTCCAATATATCCACAGAACAAGTCCCAGAGTATTTGATTTCCTGTAGAAGGGTATGAGGTAACTGGGTGGTGGTTGGGTGCAGAACAAATTCCCAGAGTAAGGTTTGTCATTTGTTTTTTAAATATCTGCCTGCCATCATTCATTGTGCCAGGATGCAAATTTCCAACACATTCCAAACTTCATACCTGTGTTTGGACATTTGGTATTTTCACATCATGGCAATTTAAATGATGTATTGATTTTGAGGGTTACTTCACTTTTTTCCTATTTTTAGAATATCTATTAACCAGAAGAAGATAGGACCTTAAATTTTCTTAATCAATCTGACTACAGACCTGAGTATGACATGGACACTACAAAGATATCTCTGATGGATGTTATGCAGTGTGAATTTATTCATTTTATTTCACTTGTACCATGCTCAGATATAGGTGAGATAAAATAGCTGTGACACTTACCAGAGGGAATTTGGTACTTCACAAGGGCATTCAGCTCATTTAAGAAGATTCCACTTATGATGTGGTCACTTATTTTAAATCCATGTAACTCTGTAATGGGAAGTAAAATCAGCATTGCAGGTCTCATCTCATCTCAATGAACTGCAAAGCCTGAATTTTCAGGAGATAAGATCTCAGGTGAAAACACCCTTGCTTAAACTAAATTGAAATTTATTTAGTGTAACTATGTATTTTAATGCCTGAGAAATGGAGAAAAAACACACAAAAAAAGAGGAAATAGCTTTTTGGGGGTGAGGATAAATTCATAAGTGACATTTCCACCCTTCAGTATCCAAGTCCTTTGGAGAAGATGAGATGGAAAAGCAGCTATAAAGCTTGGCTTAGCTTTTGTCAAGATAAAAAAAAAAAAAAATAGAGAGAGAGATAAAATTGTATGTTGCTTTCCAAGAGTCTGTTAACAAACTTTTAAGACAGAAAAAAAATCAAATATTTAATTAATTCAGCAAGACAAGTTTGGTGGAGTGTTTCCCTGCGTGTGTGTACATATGTGGATATTTTAAATAAATTTATCTTATGCTTAATAAATAAAAACCCATTATATTAAGTAAAAGAATAACACTGAAATAAGCATGATAAAGCATGTTGTCTGATAAAACTAACGTGAAAATAAATTTAAACAGACCCAAGACTGCCAGAAGTCTGCACAGTTGAGAGAGTCAGCATTGTAAGTGTAAGACTGACTCCCTGAACACAGTAAATCTGACCACAGGCTGAAGAGGTGATGACTGCTTTTTTTAGCAGCATTTCCCTCCATCATGGCCGTTCTCCCTCCAGCAGTAACAGTGGGAAGGGAATTCTATCACGCATGCATTGGATCCACAGATCTGTCCATGGATCCAATACATCTACATATCTGTGTCTGAAGGAGCAAACTGTAACAATAACAGTAAATTTAGAGAACCCTGTGAACAAAAGAAATAAAAGAAAGAAAATTACTTTTGTGCACACAGAGAGGAAAATCATAGAAATGCTACAATTTTTAATGTCTAAATCTAATGCAGTCATTCATTGTTAAACTCTCTGCCTGTAAGAATGATATTATAGATGATATTAGGCCATTTGGCTTGTAATTGCTGCTTCTTATTCTAATCTCATTAACTTGAAAATTGGCAAAAAAACCAGGCTTGTTTATCCCTATTTATCCCTATTATTTTGCTTCCCAGTTGCTTCTTTCTTTTTATTTTTTTTTTGTTTTTTTGTTTTTTGTTTTTTGTTTTTTGTTTTTGTTTTTGTTTGTTTGTTTGGGGTTTTTTTGTTGTTGTTGTTTTGTTCTTTATCTTCTTCCCTTTGGAAAGCTTCATTTAATACTGTGCATATGCAAGATTAAGATAGAATCTCTGCAAGGGTTGATATAGTTGGGCTGGGGAAAGGGAGCTGAGTGTCTTTTGCTCCCAGTTGTTGCTTGTTCTGTTTCTGCATCTCCAGGGTCCTCCCTGCACCAGGCACCCATCACTAGTACTGAAGGCTCCTCAGGACCTCTCTGCCTTTCCTGGTGGATTTTCTTATGTTTACTTCTCTTCATCTTTTTGCTTCTCTTGCCTTCTCCATTGATAGCTCTTGATTTCAGGGTTTCTTAGCTCGGGGTACAAAACATCTCTGTTGAAATTCTCATGCTGATTTCTCCTGATTCACATCTGTCAGTGCAGGCTTCATGTTCACCACATTCCCAGCTGAACTTGTCCATGTTTATTGTATTCATGCTCATAAAACAACTTGCTGTTGAACTGTTCAAATTGCCTGGCATGTGTAAGAATTCTGCATCCTCTCCAGCCTGCAATGACTTTATCCTCAGTCCCTTGGCCTTCTGCAGATTTTTCTTCTGTATGGAACCATTATTTCAGAATGTATTACAGCAGCTCCCCGTCCAGGTGTTCTGAGGGGTCTCTCTCAGTTCTGTCTTGGATCTTTTTGTCTCTGCAAAATTTATTTCTTATCCACTGCCCATCTCAACTATTGCCCCTAGGAGCATGAAACACATCTGACACTCCCATTTTGTAATTCCACCATCAACTCAAATTCACCCCAGAGGTCTGATTTTTTTTACCAAATCTCTCCTTATTACCACCTTCCTCACTCATTATTTGTCAAGACTGCAGACAATTTGGCACTTTTCTATACAGTGTAGGTCCTCACATGTAAAATCACATATAAATTCTGCAGTAGTCTCTCTAGTGAAGTATTCACATTTCCAGCTAAAACTATCCAGGCCATTTTCATTTTTAGCAACCTCCTCTTCCTTTGTTATCCATAAATAAAGTTTTGTGCTGCTCAAACTTGTTCAGAATTTGTAGAAAAAACCTGATTACTTTAAATGTAAGAAACTTGTATACTCACTCAGGACCCCTGAATGATATGTTCTCCTCTAGTTAGGCATCTATTGGCTTTTATTGAAAAACTAGAACATTTTAAGTTGTTCACTTTTTAAGTTTCTATGATATTTTCCTACCTCTCCTAGGCTGTACCTGACATGTGAGGAGAAAAAAAGCACCTTGTTACCATTCATCAGATTGCTGTGGCTCAAACATTGTTCGGTTTCTTGACGTAAAGTGAAAAATAGCATGTTATTTAACCTACACGTCGAGTTCGCTGCCTCTTGTGATTGCCCCAAGTGCATTCCGTGCATTATGTCTCATCTTCTATCTACATGGTAAGTTGATTAAGAAGAATATCAGTGTATTTCTGGTTTTGATGAACAGCTGCTCCTGCAGTTGGATCTTGGTCCACACCTAGGGTCTTTGGAGTATACAAATAAAAAAACTGCCAAATAAAAGTGATAGTTGAGAGCTTTTTGTCTATCATTCCCAGTGGTCTAGCTGATAGTGAAGGACTAAAATGGGTTTGTCCTTCAAGACAAACTGCAGGAGTGCTGTTTTGATCCATGTCATAAGGTATTCCACTTCATTTCTCATCCTCCCAAAGCATCTCAGAGCTTCCAACACAGAAAATGCAGATAACACAGAAATCTGTTACCATAAAATTTGAACGAAATGTTCTCATCTGGATAGTAAATTTGGGTTTATACCAAGATGAATATATAATTTCTTGAAAAAAAATATACAGAATCAATTAGTTACTCCTAGCATACAATAATAATTAGTTGATTTCCAGCTGACAGGGCATTTTCTCTGCGTGATTAAGGTTGACGTCAATTTTCTTTCTCTTATCTATTAAATCTTCCTCAGATACATAATGCAATCAAGTTACCTATTATTAAAAATTACCTCCAATTCTTTCCAGCATTGTTTTATTCATGGGTGACTCTTGAAAATCCTTAAGGATGACTAAGATCAGACATTTTAGGAAAAAAACCACTTCTACAAAGATTGCAAGGACTTTTTTCTTTCCCATTTGAAAGAGCTAATTAAGGAAATAGTTTCTCCCATTTTTAACTAATATGCTTTTTCTGAGCCCACTCACTGACTTGTCTCACTTTAAAAATTTGCACATTAACATACCCCACTAGATTTCAATTGGGTCATTTGAGAAATGCATAGGAAGTAAGTTGTTTTACTTAGAAACCTTGGACAGAAGGAAACATGAAAATGAAATAAAGTTGTTTAAAAAGCTAAAGGTACTCTTAAAAATTTCAGTTTGTGGATTCCTATCAGTTCACAGAAAGGGAAAATAGATATTCTAACCAAGAGCTTCTTCTTTCGGTGTTGTGCTTTTCATTCCTAGCTGGAAATTATAGTTCTGGAGTAATGAGTCAGGCACAATGGTGGGCTTAACTGCTTCTCTTGTATCTGAAGACACATTAATTACATTCTCCATTCAGTTGTGCTTAGACTTGAATGGGAAAAAAAGAATCTTATGCACAGCTTAGGAGGCTGGGCACATGTCAGTGGAGGAGAAAACTACATTACCCCTCCTGTAGTGCACTCCCAAGAGAAATGAAAATCACAATATTCTGAGCTCACTGATAATTCTCATTTTGCAACCTCAGATATCCTAAATATAGTAAACTCTTTGATATTTTCTGCTCATGACCAGTGGGGACTTACACACTGTATTTATTTGATGTGGGTTTAATTATTGGGGTTTTTACTGAGGAAGATAATGAAAAACGGAATTTTACTGAGCGGTTGTTTTGCACATTATTTTTCCAGGATTTATTTTTGATGACTATGGAACTAAGAAATTTTTTAATCTTGGGAAATAACTTTTACAGAGCTTTGCATTTGAAATAATTTTATGACCCTTCTATTCTTTTTTGAGATGAAAAAAAGCCAATTATTATTGGAATCTTGGGTTCAGAAGTAAGTGGATATTTTATTTTTGCTGTATACCTACTAATCTGTGTGTATTGTGTGAGTTTCTACTAGGAGATGGCCAACATCACAGGTGATTTGATGCTTTCTGAACTTCATAAAAAATTTAACATCTTTAACATAGTTTTTTTAAAAAATACAATATAAAAATTTAGAAGCAAGTATCATTTTAAGAAAGAACCTAAAACTTTGCCTTGAATGACTTAAATTTTTATTTTGTATAGTATTAGACAGCAGTTTAAAATGAAAGGATGAGTGATAGAAGTTCTCAATATAATTCCATCTGCTGTTCTAAAGCCTGTGTTTGGTTTCACCCTCTCATCTGTTCAAGGATAATTAATACGTGTTTCTAATCACTCATTCCTTCTCTTCCAAAGGAATAAAAGAGGTAGCACTTAAATAGGTGTCGAGCTGCATGAAAGAAGTATTTTTGGTGATTACAAATGGTAGAGAACAAAGAATCTAATAACAAAAAATGAACATTAGCAGATTGACATTTTCAAGTGTCTGAATGACAGAAAGAACAAGAGCACCATTATACAAACTTGTTTCCTAGAACAGAAAATGGATTGAAGAAAATTGCTTAGAATGAATTGCTATCACGTTGAGTTACAGGGGAAAATTAAAAGAGGCTTCATAGAGCAGTCGCTGAATGAAGTAGTATATCAAGACTCCTGAGCAACCATTTATCTTAAGGTTAGTGTGCTATAATGAGAGTTGTGTCATTTAATAATGAATTATATACATATATTTACCTAAGGGTGGTAAACATAATTAAACAAACTTTTTCCTTGAATTATCTCCTGAAGGCAATTTGCTATATCCTGAAGAAAAACTGTTGGCAGAAAGATCAGCTCTGTACATCAGAAGCAGCTCTGTTCCCTCAGGATTCTTTTCCCAGCTGTAGTGTTAACTCCTCAGACCTGCTCTGTGTGTACAGCTTTTGCCAGAGTAGCTCCATGACTGAATAAAATGATAAATTTGGTCAGCTAAAAATTGACAAAAGATAAATGTATTTCCGATAAAGCCCCTGTGCTGATGTGATTTCCTATACTCGGAAATATGACTGAGCTACAGAGATAATTATTCCTTATTTCTAGTAGGAGAGTCAGTAACCAGAGTGTAACTGCAATAAGATCAAGCTGAGGTTGCCGCACTGATGTAATGGTACATCATGCACACTTGACCTCATTAATAGTGAAATTTAATTATTCCTCTATGTCTATTTTAAGTGCAGAAAAAAAATTAAATTTATTTTTATCCTTAGTATTCCAAAAATTATGTAATTAATATATTCTCAAGTCATAGGCAGAACTGCAGAACTGCAAGTTTCTAGAAGCAGGTTCCAAATCCAGAGGAAGCTAGAAAAAAAGGGAAAACCAGCAGCTCTTTCAGCTAAATGAATAATAGATCTAGTTGCTGGCAGATTCTTTTCTATTTAATCAAGTGCCTTCATTTTGTAATAGGAGGTCTGGAAGTAGAGTCCCAGTGCTGCAACAAGGTTCCCCCTGTATCAAAGATTAGCAAAATCCAGCAATAAATTAATATACAAATTATAGGACACTGCACGTTTTACTAAAGAACATTATGACCTGAAGTCTAGGAGTTGAGATAGTCAGTAGATGGATGTTTTGTAGCAGAAAATAAGGAGTTCCTTATTTCAACATTCAGTGGCACATGAAGAAATAATTACAGAAACTGTCATTTGTTGTACCAGGACAAATGTTTGTTGTTTTAAAATGTGTGTTCTGTAAAAGGCATCCCGCAATTAAATACTCCCCCACTCATGTTCAGGGATCAAAACCATGAAAAGGCTCTCCCTGTGCAAACAACAACAATAGCTACCGCATTGTGAGCATTTATTTTCACATGAAAAACGCTCTTGTCTCTTTAGTTAATAATCTCTGCCAATTTGGCCTGATGGATTTACTGCACATCATTTACTGCTGCTGTCCAAATAATCTCTATTCATGCCAATAAAAGACAGTGTCAACAACTGTAATAATAGCGCACTTGTTTTTTTCACCACTCCAAAAAGAAGAGACATCCTGAGTTCAGAGGGATTCTGAAAGAAACAGTGTTAATGAATAGCCTTCCCAGCTGTATGCACTATGGCAAGTGAAAACCCTCCCCAAGTATTGCATAACCAAGCATCGACAGCTCTGTCTTCCCAGGCAGGCACCTTGCTTGGTCTTGTTAGCATCAGTGCAATTGCACAGGATACAAATTAGTACAGAACTGGCCTCAATATCTCTGCTGAAGCCAAAAGGTTTTATCCCCACAGACCACCAGATGCTGAAGAAACAAGATAATTTCCATCTACTTCAGCTCTAGTTCGTCTAACCCAATGGGAGTAAGTGGTTACACAAACTTTGAGAAACAAGAGCAAAGAGAAAATGAACTGCTGTAACCCTTCAATGATGTTTTTATTCTCCAGACTAGAATAGTAACTCTCTCCCTAAAAAAAAAAATCTGTGTCCTTCACAAGGGCGTTCCACATTTTCAGAGGAGACCGAATTTTCTTTCATGCTTTCCTCAGCCCTGGACCTCTTGCAACAGAATCTGATTTGGCAACATCCTCTGGTAGGCCATCCACACCATCTGGAGAAGAGACTTTCTGCAGAGTGAATGAAGCAGCTGTAAGAGTGTTTTTAGGAGGGAAATGAATAATGTGGCAATAGAGGATTTGCAGGCATTAGAGATGTTCTCCCAGTACCAAGGCGCTGATTTCACTCCCTGTTGAACTGAGGAAACTCTGCTCATTACACAGACTGCTTTTTATACCATAGGGTGTTGGGATCACTGGACTTTTCAACTACTGCCAGAGGCTTCATGCCACTATATTTCCATGCCTTTGTAAGATCTGCAAAGTATTATTTTTTAAAGCCTCCTTCATGATGGAGATTCCAATCAAGATACGAGTTTTATCATGGGTTAGCTTTAGTTTTATCATGGGTTACATCATTTATCTTGAAGAGCAAATATTGAAGGAAGCAGAGAAGAGCTTTTTCCAAAAGGATTATAGACACAGAAATATTTTTCAATTAACAGGAGATTTAATCATTAAAAAAATATATCCCCTTACTAACTGTTTCTTAGATTTTATTATGAAGAAGCAAAAAGTACAATTTTGGTACTCAGTAAAAAAAAGGATGAATTTCAAGCTTTTAATGAAACTCCTAATATTTCACCGTGGTAAAAATCCCTGCTCCAATTGTTGTAGAAGTGAAATAAAAACATATAGATTGAGAGAAATCTTGATTTGCAGATCTTATGGCTGCAAATAGGAAATAATCTTCATTTGGTAAATATTAGGCTATTCCTGACTCCTGAAGATAACTAATTTCTTTTCATTGCTTTGTCACTTTCATTCAGGAACAGTTTGTCTTTAGCAAGTCTTTATTTTTCAGTTACTTTCTATTTTTCTTTCCAGCATGCATTTTTCTTTTTATTCCTTTCCTTTCTGTTAGGAAAGATAAATAATCAACATGGATGCATACCTGCTTTCTATTGCAGCCATATTGTTTTAAAATAAACCCTACATACATATGTTTACAAACAGCAATAATTCAGTGTCATTCCACTCTAATCCACTCTGATCCCAAGAGACCTATTAACAAGAACCTGGGTTACCTATCCCTTCAGGGAGTGGTCATAACACCTCTTGGTAACACTATGTGATGGCCTCTGTACAAAAACATATTAAAGTACCATGCTGAAAGTAAAACAAGATAACAAAATTCATATGTAGATTTAGTACTACCTCTTATTTTCCTCGTGTTTTGTGTATAAAGTATATGTTTTTCTCAGATGCCAATTTTAAATGTTTGTCTCATCTGCTGCATTTTTTTCTCATTATATTTTGAGAAATAATATAAACAAATGCAAGTCTTTGGAAGAGAAATTTATTCTTAGCAATATAGGACCATGAGAGATATTTTCTTAGTCGTAACGAGCAGGGACAGATGAAAAACCACAATGTAGAACAATTATCTATGCCAAATTTTTCTACTATTCTTCTTAGGACCTGTTTTGTATGACTGATTCCTTCAGACATAATTTGCACAGAACAACATCTCAGCATCATAGTTTTTCAGAAAAAGTTAACTAAATGAACTCTAGTAATGCACAATTTTTTTACCAGAGAAATTACGGGTTTGGGATGTAATGGTAAAATTTCATGAAAGCCAGGGGGAAGTATAAATAAAAACCTGAAGGTTTAGTGCAAGTTATAATAGCTAACATATGTTTTCAGATACACAAGTTTGATCTTTTTTCAATGCACTAAGAATTACCTGAAATTCTTCTTTTTTGGCAATTCTGACTTGCCTAACACCAAATTATAAAATGAAAAGCTGATTTTCACACTTTCTTTTAAAATCCCTTACAAAAAAAAAAAAAAAAAAAAAAAAAAAAAAAGAAAGAAAAGGAAAGAAAAGGAAAGAAAAGAAAAGAAAAGAAAAGAAAAGAAAAGAAAAGAAAAGAAAAGAAAAGAAAAGAAAAGAAAAGAAAAGAAAAGAAAAGAAAAGAAAAGAAAAGAAAAGAAAAGAAAAAAAAGAAGAAAAAAAAAGAAAAAGAAAATACGACTTATAGTGTCCCCCAAATACTGGGAAGTTATTTCTATGCCCAGAGTAAAATTCTTGGCTGATATATAGGGTTTGCGGGTTGGTATTTGTTTCTGGTTTTCCTGCTTTTCTGATTAAATGTGACCTCTGTTCAATATAAGCCTTTACTGTTAAAGAAAAATTAAAGTCAAAGTATAAAAGCAATGATTTTTGTGGGGGAAAAAAAATTGTTAAATTCCTTTACTACTTACAATTGAACAGCAAAGACATTAAATCACTTGTAAATTTTGCAGAATCCTCCAGCTTAATTACATGTTAGCTTTGAATGTAAATCTTTGATGACCTTCACCTTCATCACGATCTGCTTTTTTAGCAATTGAGCCGTACCCATATATTAAGAGAAAACTTAAATGCTGCACACTTGCAGTAGCTCAAGCTGTCTTGATACTCTCCCTTTTTATGTTTCATTTCACAGGTATCATTGTAAAGCAACAGAGTCATTCATTCTTTGTGTCCCATAAATCACAGACCTTCCTCATTACACTGGCTATAACATACTGGTCCTGTTATGTTGTTTACATGATGCTGACAGCAGGAATTGATTGAAATGAAGACACTTGTCCTTTATGGGGTTGAAACATTTCTTTTGAAAAGAACCTGTGGATTTGTCAGAGATATTTCCTTTTAAAATAAATTTTATTTCTAGAAAAAAGCTCAAAAATTTTAGGGAAAGAACCCTCTGTTACTCCAGTCTCTGATCATATAAAAAAAAGATGCACTTATGCTAATGATATATGATATATTGATCCTTTCTACTACAAATATGCATATATATATATATATAATATATAATATATTATATATTTTATATATATATCTGGTGTTACGTCTTTCTTTCATATGACCATGAACACCCACTGAACATCTGGCAATCAAGCAACTGCAAAAATTTCAGGGAATAGAACACAAAATCTATTTTGTAATATGCTGGTATCTAACTGGTATCAAGCTGGCAGATTTCTGCCTGTGACTGTGTCTGCTTCTAGCTACAGCTTTCTGAATATAATTTAGGATGGTATTGTTTTCTCATTTTGTTTTTTTTTACCCTAGAGCAGTTCTAAATGCATTCAAAGTTTGAGCACACAGTTCTCCCTGATTTAATTAATGTTTCCTCCACAGCAGCTCACTTTCCTAATTTAATGTGACATGTGATTCAGTCCAAATAAAGTAGTTTTTTCATTTTTGTGCATACATCCAAGCCAGTAAAAGACAGCTGACAAACAAGTAAGTACTGATTGAGAACTAAGAGTATTTTATAAATTTATGTAGAAGTAAAAGATAACTTTTTTATTAAACTGATGACAGCAGCACATACTCATGCAATCTATCCTGCTTTTTATTCATGTAAGGGTGCCAATCCATAGGTAAATTCTTGATTTAAAGTGTAAGAAATTCACAAAATCAGATAATATCAAGCTATGATACGCTGATGTGATACCAAACCATTGCTGTTATTTCTTCACTTCAACAAAAGCGTGTATCTAATCCATTAACAGAAAGGGAAGGGAAAGAAGAAAAGTAAAAAAAGTAGGTACTAAGTGAAAACTATTCCTGTCTTTCTGCTTTAGCCCAAGCTATTCGATCTTGTCAGAAGGACTATTTGCAGATCAGTATCTTCATGGCATTGCTTTTCCCTACTGCGAAGTGTTTTGCACACTATCCGGACAAAATACAGGATGTTGTCAAAACAGAAGGACGTGGACAAGAGCAGAATCTATTGGGTTTGGTTCTCCAAAGAGGATATCAAATGCAACACTGAACAGAAAATCTTGGACTTATTTGAAAAGTTTTTGGGAGTAGAACTCATTGCTGAATGGGAAAAAAAATGAACACCCCTGGTTGTTTACATTTTTCACAAGAAAAACAAGCATCTTCATCCAGGAGAAAGATCATTTTAGTCTTATGTTTCCTAATTGCTCATTCCTCAAACTCACACCATATCTTGCCCAAGAATTCCCATATATATTTGTTTAACTAGAAGACAGACTCAGTTCTCAGTGTAAAGTAGTGGTAAGAGATAAAGTGCTGAAGTGCCTTTCCTTTGACATAGAATTGTGGGATGTGAGTACTTTAGAAGGTCTATTATGCATCTCACCCTAGCACAGGTAACAGCAGCTCAAATTAGAAATGCTCCTGAGTCCATTTTCTCATCAAAGTGAAACTTATACAATGATTGCTCCTATTAATAATATTGGATTCATATAAGTCTTCAAAAGCCCTGGTGTTCATAATAGTGTGGAGAGACACAGATGATTATCATCTGCTTTTCACCCTCAGTCACTGTGCAAAGCTGGTCACATGGTACTGAAGGTGCATTCAAATGTCTTAAATATAGAAACCTAGAGTGTATGAAAGAGGAAGATTTTCAAACCACATTGCTGTACTTGCAATAGCAGCTTGCCCCACAAAGACCTACTTAAAATGCACATGAGCTATCACTTACATTTTGAGACATCATAAAAGAGAATTATTTCAGTTAGCTATAACACTGCTATATAATTCTTCTCCTACATAGATTCCAAACAGTTGGGTGTTTTTTTCTATTTACTCCATAGTAGACATTCAGCTTTAGGATCAGCACTTTTATTTTGACACTTTCAGTATTTGCTATACCTGATTATGCTTACTCTTATTGCTACCAAGGTGACTATTCTCCATGTCCCCTGATGCATGTTTTTCCTGGGTCAGCTTTTGCCTGGGACAAGATTCTCATAATAATGTAGCCCTAGAGTGCCAGTTATGATTATATCTCCTTAATAGTTTGTTGCCTCACATGAGACTTAAACAGAAAGTGTGGGAATAGTCTTCTGTGGAACTTGGTGTCTGGTGTAGTATTTAATGTTCTGTCTGTAGTTTAAATTGTACATTTCCTTGTGGTTCAGACAGTATATCCAAAACCCTGACTATTTTAATTCTTATCAATACTATATTATAGCAATGCTACTTTATTGATTGCAACATAAAAAGCACATAAATAGTTCCTGACTGAACCGGGTAGGATGAATTCCAAAGAGTTATCTGATTTTAGAGAAACTTTAGGTAACTTGAGGATCATTATAGAATCAAATATATATCAGCCTGAATATGCAGTTCTTTGTCAAAGTGACAAAGGCAGCCAGCTAAAAAGCACAGATCACTTTCCTGCAAAATACATTTTTCTACTCAAAAACCAAACCCATTAATGAGTTTGGGTGTTTGTGCTGTCATGGACACACATATGGGGACAGACATGAGGAGTCTAGGATCCTTATTTATATCAGCATCCACTTTGAACTTGACTGTATGGATCCTTTGAGGTCCAGGGGACTTTTATCAATACAGACAAGGGCAGAGTTAGCTATCTACTACAGTCAAATACTCTGCTTCAAGTAATATTAATCCTAACTTTTCCCTTGCCAACACTAGTGTTTTCAGGAAGCCCCAGTCTGGGCATTCAAAGAGACAACCGATTCCCTCACCATGTATTAATCACATCCTGTGTGCAAGGGCATCCTCGTAAAACATTTTATCATCTGCTTTTATTGTGTACTTAAAAACTTAATCATGCCTTAGAAAATGTTATATATAGCTCATGTAGCCCTGTGTGATGGATGATTAAAACCTTCTTAAATATTCCCAAAAAAAAGTGAGGACCATGGTTTGAATTCTATCCTACTTTATTGTTTTCATTTGGTATGCCCAGGATTGCCATTACTGTGATGCTTTTGTTTCTGTTAGTATGAATATGACGGTGCAGTAAGCAGATGCTGTTTATTACATACTAAATTATATGGTATTTCACAGAATCACAGAAGTACAGAATGTGCTGAGTTGGAAGGCACCCACAAGGATCAAGTCCTGAACAGGACACCCCAAGAATCACACCATGTGCCTGAGAGCATTGTCCAAATGCTCCTTGAGCTCTGTCAGGCTGGTGCTGTGACCACTTCCCTGGAGAACTGTTCCACTGGCTGATCACCCTCTGGTCAATAAACTTTTCCTGATTTCCAACCTAAACCTCCCCTGACACAACTTCAGGTCCACAACTTCAGACACCAGAGAGAAGAGATCAGTGCCTGCCCCTCCTCTTCCCCTCATGAGGAAGCTGTAACTGCAATGAGGTCTACCCTCACTCTCCTCCAGGTTGTACAGACCAAGTGTCCTCAGTCACTACTCACACAACTTCTCCTTCAGACCCTTCACCATCTTTGCTGCCCTGCTTTGGACACTGTCTAATAATTTTTTCTCTTTCTTATATTGTGTGACCCAAAACTGCCCCCAGCACTAGAGGTGAGGCCTCCCCTGTGCAGAGCAGAGGGGACAATCCCCTCCCTTGCCCAGCTGGTGATGTTGTCCCTGATGACTCCCAGGACAGGGTTAGCCCTCCTGGCTGCCAGGGCACAATGACTCAAATTCAACTTGCCATAGACCAGGTTCCTTTCCATGGTGCTGCTCTCCAGCCTCTCATTCCCCAGTCTCTCTGTGCACCCAGGGTACCCCTGTTTCAGGTGAGGAACCCAAAACTTGCCCTTGTTGAACTACTTATGGTTGGTGATTTCCCATCCCTCTGATTTGTTCACGTTTCTCTATAAATCCTCTCTTCCTTCAAGCAAGTCAACAGCTCCTCCCAGTTTTGTATCACTGACAAACTTAGTATCCCATCCGGTCCAGGTCCAAGTAATTTCTGAAGACACTGAAGTGCACTGGCCCTACGATGGGGTCCTGTGGAACCTCACTAGTGACAGGTCACCAGTCTGACATCACCCCATTCACCTTTGTGCCTGATCCATGAGCCAGTTGCTCACCCATCATGTAACACAGTTATCCAGCTGAGTGCTGGACATTTTGTCCAGAAGGATACTGTGAGAGACAGCATCAAAATCTTTACTGAAATCCAAAATTAAACAAAAATCCAGTACCTGGAAATTGAAGCTAGATCAAATCTAGCTAGAAATCAAGTGGGGAGTTCTGACTTTGAAGCTAATTGATTTTGGAACCACTTGTGAAATAGTGCAGCAGGTTCTACAGAATTGCTAATACTCTAAGTCAAGACTGGGTTGTCATTGTTATTAAGTTTTAATTAAAGAGGATTTGCTTGAAGAAATATCCAAGGCCTGTTGTTAGGCACAATATCTTGCAATTCTTTCCGGCTCCAGAACTTCTGAAATACATGCTGTAAAATAAGGTTTATTTTCAAATCTATTCACACAGCAGTATTTGTTTGTTCTTTCTTGCTGTTACTCTTCTGTGTTTCAGAAAATTCCTAAGAGACAGTCTAATACCATTTTAGTCACAAAGCAATTTCCCTCCTGGTGGAAGGAAATTTCTTTCTTCTCTGAAACACAATAAAAACATAAAGGAAAGGAAACCATTCTCTCATGCTTATATTTATCTCTTTATTTTCTTGTATTGTATTGTTAACCAGTTCACAAAGCTTCAAGCCACTCCATACAGCTTTCATGGAGTATTACGGGGATGGAAACTAAAAGAATGAAGATACAGTCATATGCCTGAAGGCAGAAGACAAAATTCTGCTCTCATCTTACATGAAGACAAACCCAGAGTTACTTCTTCAGAATACATAGATTTTCCATATATTTCCTTCCAAAGCCTGAAGACAGGGTATAGACCATCATAAATGACAAAAAATAAAAAAGTTTTTAAATATAGTCTTCAGGAATTATTTCACAGGTGTTCTTATTCCACAGTATCTTCCCCTCCTAAACTTCCCAAAGTAAACCCCCATAGATTTACAGAATCCTGAAACTCTATTGTGCCATGACGATGCTTTTGTCTTATATTGCAGTGCCAGGTAAGTCTAAATGCCAAAAGAAACCCATCTGTTTGCAGTGTCACTTACAGCTCTCATAATAATTTCTTTTATTCTGTTGACATTTATTTCTTTATCAAGAACTGCCAACAGTTCTGGAGGAAATGTTCTGTAGACTTTGAAAACCTGTTCCAAACAGCAGGCTGCTGTGTTTCCTTACATTACACATAGCTGAAATGATGGTTGGATTTCCAGATGGTCAATTTTTAATGACTTCTGTGCCCAGATTCATCTATTCTGAAAGTTCAAACCACCACGTAAAGCTGGAAGGTGCAATAAACATAATGTACTGTAGCCATGGGTCAATAGTCATCTGCATCATGGAACCTGCCAAAGTTTCACTGTATTCTCTGATTGATTTACGTAACATCTTTCCACTATTTAATCAAGTGCTTTAATAAGGAAATATGCATTTGTGGCTGCAAACCAATATCAATTTCTGCAAAATTTTTTTTTGTTCTATTTTTTATTTATCCCATAGCTGTTGTCTTATTACTGTGGGTAGAATTCAAATTATTATTATATTATGATATCTACCTCTCAATAACCATATGCAAAAGACTGTCTACAGTATCAGATATAGCATTTCAAATTCAAACATTCAATTCAATATTCCAATTTTTCCAGGCAGCTGCTTCTGAATGTTCTGTTTCCTTAAACCTCATCATTGACTGACACAGAGGGGCTGCAGATCAGGCTGCAAAAGTTACAGTTTCTTTTCCAGCATGGCTATTAATCCAACTTTTTTGCTGAACATTATGTGCTATGTGCAACTCATTACAATAGTGAAAGCCAAATAATTGGACTTCTAAGAGCAGTGGGCTTTTTTCTGTTGGTATGTTCTTTCAAAAACTTAAATATTGCTATAAACTTTCCCTTTTATATAGGGTTTGACTTTTCTGGGTTTGATTTTAGAATTTTGGAGTGTTTTATACACTTTTCTGCATGGTCAAATCATTATCATCACAGAAAGAAACTGTGGCTGTTCAATCCTCTGACACCAGACCTCCATTTGTGACTCTTAGGATTTCTTCTGACATCTGAAGTGGTTTTGGCCATGGAAACTTCTCAGACACATCTGTTTCATTGTTCCTGTGTGATGAGAAAGATCCACAATAAAAGCCCTGAAAGAAGACTCAGTCGAAAAACACAGTATCAATAATCCACCTCTATTAAGGTCTACCAAAATTCTCTTCAGACTTCTATCTGTCAAAAAAGTAATGTCACATCGGAAGCCTTGAGTAGCAGTTGCCTAAAATTAAACTGGGAGGAAGGGGAAGGGAGAGGGGAAAGCAAAAAAAAAAAACAAAACCCAACCGATTGAGAACAGATTTTAATAAAAAGCTTGACATATGATGAAGACACTACTCTGAGGATTAAAGAAGATGGGAATGTTGTGTTGGAATAGAAAACTTTTATTTTGCAATTGGCACTGCAGTGAACTGTGATGTCTGGGGTGTGGTTTGACTTGTACCCAAGTTAAAGCATGAATGGACCCAAATGTAGTCCGTTCTGGTAATACTCTGGTTTGACAATTACTTGGAACCTGCAAACACTGGAAGATGTGGGATGACGGACACAGCACTGGATTTTTACAACTTGGATATTAAGTGGGCAGCACATCTTCCTTGTCCCTGGCTCCCAGGATGGTCATGGAGGATGCATTATATGGTATAAGGTACCCATCCACCCAGGTTAAGGGAAGAAAAATTTCCATAAAGGCCACCATAGCTCTATCCTTTTTCTTTTTTCATAACATCTAAAATGGAGAGCCAAAGGAAGGTGTTGCCGTCTTCTTCCTGCATAAAAAGTGCAGATATCTCAGTCAAGGTCCTCTCCTCAGCAATAAATATTAGATATGAGCCTGAGAACATTGGGTTTGAGAACGGTATTTGGCAAGACAAAATACCTTAGAATTCTTACTAACACAGACCCTACAAGAGAAAGGGTGGCTACCTGTTCTCAAGAGTCCTACACTGAGTCCTGCACCTGCACAGTAAAAATTTTTTGTCTCTGAATGGGTTATTATATTGTGACGCACCTGTCACTCCAGCTACCACAGTTCTGTGACATTCTTTTACCTGGATGCATAAATTGATTTTCACTACATGATTTATATGGGTTTTAATCCACATGTTGTTATAGAGGTCATCAGAATAGAAAAAATGTTCATCTATTACATAAAAGTCTTCCTGCTTATGCTCCATCTTTCCAGACATTTTTAATTTACCTCCAGGAAAAACATAGCAACAATTGCAGGTGCTTATTAAAAAAAAGTGATGGGTCATAAAATGCTCCTGTTGCTCATTCTGCTCTTGAGAGGGCAAGTGAAAAGCTCTTTGAAATATTTCCTCAATGACCTATTCAATAGACAACACCACTGAAATTAAAAAATGCACCAAAACCAAAGCACAAGGCCTAAGACAAAAAAGATTTGTGTAAAAGTATCAGAGCTTCATTGTTTTTTGTTGATGTGGGGCCATTTTATTTTACAACATACTTTACTGAATATGTGGTACTGATAAATCTTTAAAGTAATGCTAATTTTTCCTTTGTTTATTTCTTTCATAAATCTTTGGTGGTTCTGTAATTTTCTCTGTCACATAGCAGAATTTTAATTTCTAAATGTGTTTCCATTGGTGCATAAGTAATATCCATATCTTTTATACTTTAGAGACTTTACTGAATAGAGAGTATATTACAGAATGGATTTTATGAAAGTAAATGTAGTGTTTGAATGCCATTGGTATCTGATAGTTGATATTCTTATATCTCCTGCAACAGTTCATTAAGCAGAAGTATAGGAGGTGGATTATAATAGCAAATTCCAATGTCTGCTAAAACTCAGTTGAGACTTGAGAGATATACACTTTCTGAGGGCTTTTTTTCTATACCGTGTGTTGAATTATTGGTGCATTTGCAAATCCTCTTCATTCTCTTCCTGATAAAGCACCAGACAGAATGAAAAATAAACTCGGGCTTCACAGCTGCATTTTAAAATGTGTAAATTATGGGTTGTTGCCTTCTCTATTAATGAATGTCATTAATAAGACTTTCAGCAAACATCATAGTACAACTCTTCTTCCTTTTACTCTGCAGCATTTTAAAAGCTGGTCTATTTGGTTATTAGGGACTTTAGGGTATCAATAAACCTTCACTGCCATTCAGTAAATAGTTAAATTTATGCAAAACATATACAAAATAGTACTTACCACTCTATCTTTACTACTTATAACTGTTCTGTTTATGTGGCACATATAAACAGCCGAGTTTTCTGGCTAGGACTGTGTATGCTTCCTTCACAAAACCAAAAGTATGGTATAATCTGAAGGAAACAGAATGTGGATGCCCTGGCAGGGAAACATCAGCAAATACTGTGTCTTGCTTGTCTTGCCACTTTTGTAAAGGCTGGGCTTCTCATTTACCCATCAAGTAGCTTGCCAGTACTCCGGGCAGCAACTTTTCTGTTTGGAAAAAAATCAGTGTGCTTTGGAGAGAAAATAATTAATACCATTAACATTGTGTCCTCATTCATTTCAGATGATGTTGCAGTCAGTTTTTAGAAGAAACAGTTATTAAAGTAACATTTTAAAAATCCAATAAAATGCAACAAAATCTAAGCCAATTTAGCAAGTGTTTTCCCTTGCAGTTGAAAAACAGAAAGTAACTGGGTTAATTAAGAGTGAAGATTTTATCCCGTGCATATGGAGGCTATAAAGGGACAACTGTAGTTAGTTTGTTTTAAAAGTGATTGTGTTTGCAGCAATCTTAATTGCACAACAAATTGTTCGATGCCCTAGAAGTTAGTGAGTAACCTTCTCTCAAACATGAAAAGAATCCATTTCAGTGCTACCTGGAGTGATCCTATCTGCTATCCAGCAGTATTGAGTTGACTAACTGTGACAATTTGGGGATGCTGAAGTAATGTGTAGCCTGTTTATCCTGCAGATGGAGGAGCAACCTCATTCTCCATGGCTCAGCACCTGGCAATTCCAGTTCTCACAGAGCCACTTGCAGTTTGTATGTCCCAGCTATTGGCTCTCAGGCTTTCGTCAATGAGAGATTGCCATGTGCCAGCTCTGTGGTGCAATTTCTCCTGCTGCATTTCCCAGTGTGATCCTCCCACAGGCTGCTTCTGCCTGGCTTGCCACTGGCTGTTCTGACTGAACCTCTTCATGAGGTCTTTCCCTAAGCATTCGGTTTTCAACTAAATCTTTGGAATGCATCCCTGCATCTGACAAGCCTTTGCACTCAGTGTTCCCCTTTATTTTGTCCCAGAAGTCCTTCAGAACATTTAGTTCCTTCTGCAAACGGTTGGGAATTTTTCTAAATTCAATGTCATATAAAGCTTCCTCCCATTTCTATTGTGTTGCAAATGCTATTCATTCTTTGAGCTGAAGTCAGTCTCCTATTGCTTGTCTTTATATATTTTTATTGTGGGGGTTTTGGCCCATTTTACTTCCCTCTCTTTTTCTTTTTCAAATTCAAGCTGCATCATAAAAGAGCTAACAACTTAATTTCTCTGTGCTCAAGCTTGGTAACATATAAAACTGAAATAACAAACAGACATTGACTTCTGTCAATGTGCATAATAAAACATCATCCAGAGAGATTGAATATGGAACAAAACAAAGCTGATATTCACTGAAACATGAAGCCATCATTACAGTTACCATTATAACCACGTATTAAGAAAAATTACTGTAAATTAACACTTTAAAGAGATGAAATTAGAGATGGAGGAAATGCAGTTTGCGTTTTATCAGGAAGCAAACTTTTCAATTTCTGTATGACTGGAGTACCCTACAAATACTGTGGTTTTTTTCCACTAGTCCACCAAAACCACTCACACCATGCTGAGGCTGGTGTTGTCCTGGCCTATACCTAGGATGGCTGAGGTAAAACCAGGGTCGTATATGATTTGAGACATGTATTTCTCTCAAACGCTGAAGACAAAAGTCTGGGACATGGCTATTTGGCCTGTTCTTTGGTACCAATCCTGCACTCCATCCTCACTGCTCAAACCATTGCATCCCCAGCTCTCATCAGCTCAAAACAACTTAAACTTTTTGCCTCTGTTGATGGATGTTTCCTACCTTAGTGTTTCATAAAATGTTTACTTTTTTAACAGCCAGTTTGCCACTTACAAACTGAATGTTGCTGCATTTTTATTAGGACAATGATGTTTCGTTGGGCCTGAAGAAAAAAACAGCTCACATCCATGATTGTTAATAAGACTGACAGCTCGCAAATCCTAAACAAAAAATGTTCTGCTGTGGAAAGTTGTGGTCTAGCAGTAATATATAATATTGTGATGAAGATGACAGGGGTTGCAAGATCACGTCAGTTTATTTACAACTAAGAAGCTTAACCCAAACATTGTTTACAGTGATGCACAAGCTTGGTAAACTCATTTTCTCTCTCATCAATTGTGTTTGTTCTGTAGATTGTTTTTGAAGATCCTGTCACAGAATCTGACCATAAGGTATTTCTGTCTTTCCCTAATTTAAAAATTTTTTTAGCCCATGGAATAAAAAAAAAAATACTAAATTCAAGCACATATCTTCAACCACTTCTCATTCAGTTTGTGGTTTCTGCAGCCTTGCATGGTCTCTGAAGACTCAAGTGTTCTTACAAAGTACTCTTTTGGAATTTGAATGTGTAAGCACCAATGAAATCTTAGGGTATTGTAGTGTATTGCTGGACAAACACACAACAACATTTCTTTCTAACAGTTTATGACATTAATTTATCATTTGTAGTAGTCTTGAACTTATTTTCAAATACAGGCGGAAAAAGCCACAATCAAAATTGCTCCAGCTTCTTGATAGTATAAGAAAATTATGGTTAAAATGCTGCTTTTTATGGCAGCCATATAGCTTCAATTTTAGCTATTTCCTTTGTGTTTTAACATGTCTTCATATGAATTAACAAGCTCCTAACAAACTAAATGCAGAGCTTACTAAAAGACATAAATAGGGAATTTATTTCAAAATCTGGTCTGAGAGTCTGATTTTGAACTTCAGGGCATGCCTTGAGTCTCTATGCAGTGCATTTTTCTCAATATGAGAGACTAAAGGGATTGACTTTTACCTTCCTCCTGTAAAATCTTATCAGCTAATTAAATTAATACTTTGCCAATTTTTAAATTCCATTTTAAATTACTACACAAATTTCACAATAGGCACAGGACTTTATTAATATCAAATATGTTTTGACTAAATGCAGACTTAGTCTTAGTAAGAAGAGAAATTTGGGGTTTTATCTCTAAATTGTTGGTATGGGAACAAAAGCCCCTGATCCCTCATCTCACTGAATACATGATAATGAACATACAGAATTAATATGTTGCCATTTCTCACTCAAGTGAGTGAGTTTTGGCAAAGTAAAAATAAAGCAGACCTGGATATTTGATGTCTGATTGAATACAGACTGTTAAGAACTCCAGCCAAATTTCCAGAGGACTGAAAAACAAAGACTTGCAAACCATCTGCATTCAAAAAACTGGGAAGCCAGGCCCCCTGCAATATGAACATTTAGCTGTGTTGGGAGAACACTGTGGGGAGACCCTGCTGAAAACAGAGGTGGCCATCTAATCTGCATGTTCAAGGCTCCTAGACATAGCCTTCAGCTACGCTGGCAAGTAACTTGTTATCATAGTGGCACTTTCTTAACAGAAGCTTAGTCCAAGATCAGAAACATATAAGTAATTGTTGTTGCTTTAGGTGGTAAGTGAATGTTAAAAGACCAGAAGGATTTTATATGTCCTTATCCTGGGTATTCGTGTATTGAATGTGAGGCTGATTGTGATCTAAACTAAACTCTTTAAAATAGCTTTATTTGTAGTATTATTGACCTGGAAGAGAGGTGACGAGAACCATAACTTAAAGCATTTGAGGTGAACATACAGCCTTAAAATACATGACTTTATAAAAAGCTTTTATTGAAAAAGTTACTCAAAACATCTTAAAGGAGATGCACATGAAGGAATAGTGGCAAAACAAATGTGAAGGGAAAAAATAGATTAAAATATGAATGTAAAAAAAAGTTTACATTAGGGGGAGCTAATAAGCTGGCAATTTTCCAAACCTGAAAAATATCAGTAATCTTCCCTCCTTTAGAAACCATAAGTAATCAGCTATTTTGCTAAATAACATGTTAATGTGCAAGGAGGAGGCAATAAATTTAGAATTTATGTAATGAGACAAATTTATAAAATGAGACAGAATGTCCACCAAGGTCAAAAGTGTAAACATTACATTTGTTCCTTATCACAGGGGAATAAATCCATTGAATACTAAAAAGTATTGTGGATTTCCTTCAGAGACAGACTTGGTTCTACTGATAATGTTCATTTTATTTCAGTAGAGGTAATATGCTTTTGTTTATTTATTTAAACTTTCAATTACTAAATTACCTGCTTTCTCTAACATAGCAAATTGTAACACACAAATCCCATCCAGATTAAAATTCAATAAACATAGTATTGCTTTTACTTCTAAGAATAAAATAAAAAATCAAGTTAAGGAAAAAGCCAGGGAAGCAAAAAAGCTGCATAAACCATAAGTTTCAGTAAAGAAGGCCTATATATATAAATAATACATACGTTTTTATACATGCCTCATCCAATATACAAAGATGCATTTTCCATGGAGATAAAAATGAGCAAAGGTATCCTCAGAGAAATATCAGCAAAATAAACTGTTCAAGGAGTTTTTTCTATCATGGTTATTTGTCTCAGGGTTTTTGAAAGCTGCTCTGTTAGATGCAATTCTTTCCACTCAGTTTGCTCTGCAAGAATGCTTTAGTGGAGATGAAGTGGCCCTTGCTGAGGAATTGGCCCTTTGAGAGCCCTTTGGCATCTGCCCTTCAAGCAGCCGTATAATCAAATTCATTACATCCCCATATTCCTCCTCCCACAGATGGCATCAGCCTGATCTATTTCCCACAGGCCAACATGGCTATTAGGGATATTTCAGCAAGGCTCTTCCAATGCTCCCTCTGAGGCACCAGCTGAAGTGTGTGTGCCACACACAGCCTGTGACCGCACCACACGGCCCAGGTCTTAGGGACCTGTCTGCCTCACATAATTCCTTCTCAGAGCCTTAGACCCCAAGGATGGGAGGTTGTGCGAAATGTGAAAATCACTGCTCTTATCTCTGGTGGCCTTCAGGTTCCCCAGACTCTTCCTTTGAGGTGTACTGGATCACCCACAAGTCACTTGCACAGGTGTGTCCTGCAGGCATTAAAAGTGAGGGCTTTATGTGGGACAGGAGCTGAGCGCACTCACACTATGAGTGTGAGCAAGAAGATTGAGCCAGAAGGATGTGTGCCTATTTGTAGAAGAAATCCACTTTGTCCAGCTTTTTTTGAGCAATACTCTTGTCTGTAAGAAATAACACTCTGAGCAAGAGCAGCTTCAGGATATGCCTGAGGTGTCATGGGTACATCTTGCAGTGGCTGCTGAGGAAAAGGTGTAGGTTCTCCTGAATCATCTGCTGGTCATCCAAGCAGATTATAATTGGATGATATGACCTCAAGTTTTAATGCTGATTTGCTGTGCAGGTTCTAGTCTAGTGGAAACTCCAGAATGAGTATTTGTCTGTAAATGCTGAATCAGAGGTCCAGACAGTAGAGTACACTATGTATGATGATACACATGCTGAGTTACTCAAGGCAGAAGACCATCATCTGTGGGATTTTTTTTCCTGTTGCTGTGTTTACATGTGAAACCTTTGGTGCATGTGTGTCCCACTGACTTCCCTTTCTATATTTTTTTTACTTGTAGACCAAACTCACTCTAAGTTTGTTAACCTATATTGATTGCTTCTATTAAATAATTGTGAGCAGTTTAAAGATTAACAGCTTCGACTTCCTTAAATTTTGTGGTCCCACACGATTTCTGAAAATATTCTACATGAAGGGGAAGTTTTGCCTCAATGGGAATGGTTAGAACATACCCTATAACTGTTCCTGGGGTTGCCATAATGAAATAATTCAAAATTCAAAGCACTGTATTTAGTAAGAATTTAAGAATAGGAAGAGGATTTTGGATGCTTTTCATATCAAAGGTCATATCTTGTTAAAATACAAGTTTGCTTGTATTTTATTGCACCTCATAATAAGTCAGGCTAACTAGGAAGTGACAAACACAGGTTTGTGCTGAATCAAAATTGCTGTCTTACTTTCTCTGAAAACCACCAGAAACTGACTAGTTGTTAAAAGATATTTAGCTGTTCATGTTGCAGTGCAAGCAGTTATGGTTAGAATGTGTGAGAACACTGAGTTTTTACTGCAGTTTTACTGCCTGACAAACTACCAGAGCCTTTGTCTCTTGCTCTTCCACCCTGTAAGGTGGATCTGGTATTCAACCCACATTTAGTCTCTGTAAGTGTTACGATAGAAACTAAAAATATGTGACGTGTTTGCAAATTTTATTACTACTTAAGTACTGTTATGCATTATTATCATATGATTCATTAATCCTCTAATAGATAACTTGCTTCCCACTTGCACACTCTGTAACCTACTTCCAGGATATATCATGACCAGACGGAAATTAATTTTTAAAGCTTTATCTTGGGTGTTAAACCAAATTATTTATTGTAGATGTATCCTGTGAGTCACTAACTCTCCTGGAAACCTTTCTGGTTCAGCTGGAGCTTGAAAAATTTCAATCGTGTCACTGAATCAGACAAATAAAACTCCAAATCAAAACTAAATGAAATTTACTCCAAATTCTCAAAACCATTCTCATTTTACTTTAAACAAACATAACTTTACTTTAAAAGCACTTCAAAAGCCAGTATATATACCCAGTATATATATAAAGACAATCACTTATGGCTCTAATTTTCATTTTGCAAAGACCTTGATCAAGCTCGAAGACCCTTACCAAAAATGCGAAAAGAGACAGCTGTAGACACTGTGTCTCAGGGATATAAAGATAAATTTTAAAAACTAAGAACTTGAGAGTTCAAACATTTTACCACATTTTTACTATGGTTTCTTGATGTACTTATTAAGAAGGATGCAATAGTATGAAACTGTAATACGAATAGTATAGGTGTGGAAAAGCCACTCAGCTGAGTATCAACTTCATACATGCATTAAAACCTGTATTGATCATAATCTATTTCAAATCATTTTCAGTTATATTTGATTTTTATACTTTGATACATTTATCACACCTTCTTGCTGTCTGTCCAAGTTGTGGGTCACTTCTGTGAAGTGCTGAAGACACTGAATGGCCAGTGTAGCCATTAAAAGCAGGGTCTGTGTTTGTCCTGCAGGACCAAGTCTTGCAGTATCAATGCCACAATTACCTGATTATAAAATGAATAAATATTCGTACAGACCAGCCCTTGAAAAAACTTGCCCTTAGCCTCTGCACACTCTTGAGTCACAGTCCTATAAGGTTACCAGGTACAAAAGTTATCATCTTGTTCAGGCAATTCCTCCAAACTTTAACCTGTTGAGCAGAAATCTCATGATGTTTACCCTGAGCTCATTAATTAGGACAAATATACATCTAAGTTTGCATAATATGGCACTCTCCTTACCAAAAGTACTCAGTAGATCTTTAAACTTTATTCTGTTCTATTCTTTTCTTCTTTCCTGGGTTAAATTATGTATAAAAGCCAGAAACACACCCTTTGAGAGTTCTTTTTTTACTACAGGGAAAGCAAATACACTGATGGTTGATTTCATTAGAATGCCCTTAATTTTTGACTCTGGATCTAAAATGCATACAGGTGAGAAGTATTTTGGGGAAGAAAAATGATGTGTAAATGTGAAATACAACTGTTCCTTTTACCGGTGATATGATCAAGGCTCCAGGTATGTGAAATATTAGTGAAAATAAATAATATAAACCCTGTGGATAACATTTCAGGCCCTCACTGAAGGTGTAAATATCAAAAAAAAAAGCTTGTTGTTGGTGCAAGCTGGTATGAAATTGTTCCTTTTCACTGCTAAAAGCATTTGCATCTCAGTTCACACTATTTTCTTTTCCAATGCCCTCTAGTGCTAATTGAAGATTTTATTGCTGAGTATGCAGGAAATGCCTACCAGGAACCCAGAACTCTTGAAAAGAATTAAGTTTCTTGCTAACTTGTTACTTAGTGCAAGCACTTGGGCTTCATTAATAAGCACAAGTCCTCCTCAAGTTAGCTGATATTAATACTATTTAGATTTAAAGATGACTCAGAAAGAGTGGGTGTAATTCCACACGTTCAGATCAAAAACATATTGATGGAGAAAAGCTGTGTGCTGTAGATACAAATCCATAGGAAAGATTTTGCAAAGACATGAAAATTAATATCATCAACACCAAATTTCTTTTCCAGCTTCCAATTCTTATGTTTTCTGGCAATCTAATTTTCTAATTGTCTTATTATGGCTAACAAAAACAAAAATACATCTATTCGCAATCACGTATATTAGTGGAGCAACATAGCCATCACAATAAGAAAAATAAAATAAAGCCTCTAACTTATGCAACATTTGTAGATTGGCAGTACAGATTTTACTTCTTTAATAGTTGCTACTCAAACCAATGACATCTAAAAACTCAAATTAATTCATTCTCATATTAAACTTAAAACCACATGTGTTCTGCTATCAACAAGAATAAACTCATCAGACCATATATTTTAAAGCCGAATATGCAACACAGTTAGGGAACTAACAAAATGTGGAACCGATTTTCTTGTTTTAAGTTAAAAAAATGGAAATTCTTATTAGAAATGCCTCTTTGGGTTTGCAGTTTCAAAACATTTCTGAAATGTGGAGGGTGACTCAGAAGCAGGAAATGCATCTGTGAGGAAAATTGCACAAAACAATCTGGGTAAGTTTATTGATGGAGGATAAAAGAATTTCTGTTGGGGTGGGGAAAAATCTGGGTGTCTTATTTCACTTAGCACAGGGGTGCACTAAGGCATGGAGAGATTGTTTTCAAAACGGCTGCTGAAAGTTGTGGCAGCAGGCTGAAGAATGAAGTGGGATTAAGTAGCACTTTGCATTTTGTATAATACTTCCAAGTTTTCAAACTGCATGCAGTGATTAATGAATAAACCCTCACAACCATGTTCTTGCAAGTAGTGTAAGTCCCCTTCATATGAGGAAGATAAAAGTGGAAAATTAAATTAATTGAGTCACTGGGTTTATGACAAAGTTGGAAAAAATATAAATGTCTTACCTCACCCAAGTGGGCAAAGGACAGGAGTGATGTTTCCACATTAACAGCTAGAAATAGACTTCACTATTCAAATTCCTCTCTAAAAGATGTTGTTTAAAAAGACTGAATAGAAACAGATTTCTCTTGGCTATTGTCATAATTTTACTACACTAATGTTGGTGAGCTAATGCAAATAATGCTGTCAAACTGGTATTACTGGCTGTCCCCATTCTATACTTGGGGAAGTAAACCAGGGAGGGTTTTGTTTATTTAATTACCACTGGTTTTCAGAAACTCCCCAGTGAGAGCTAGAGGCTGCCAAATTGGGATTTCTGCAAGCACCACGCTGAGCCCCTGGGTGCTCTCATAGTGCTGCTCAAGTTGCAGTAGTATTTGATTGTTCAGAGTATCTGGCTGGGCAAGGTGCTATCATGATTCATCAAGACAGGTGTCCTTTGAAAAGAGCTCAATATATATTCCTGGAGTGTTAAATCACTGGATTTTGTCGTTCAGTTTGGTATAGGTATGAGTTATACATATAACAAGTTAGGTTACTTGAGTAAGTCACTTGCTTGCTTCACTAAGCACCAGACTTTGCTGTGTCCAAATTGTAATGTCATTTTTGTTCAAGAAATGCATTCTGCCTTCAGACTTTCATCCCTTATTACCAAAAGAAAAAGACTGCTGCAACAAAGGTCTCTGTTTCACTGCTGAAAGTTATATGCATTGGTGGGAAATGGGACTAATCAACATCATAACAGAGATTTAAAAAAATCATTTGAAGTGTCTGTGCCCAAGTGTTTAAATAAGTCTTCTCATGTCTGTACCAAATACACTGTACCCATTTCCTTTGAACTTCGTTCACTCTATTACTTCTACATGACTTCAGCCTGCTGGCATCGAAGAGTGAATTGATTTCACTCTTCTAAAGAAATAGTTTTAAATAGTGGCAGTCATCTTATCATGCTTTTTACATAAAGGCTTTTCAGATTTTATTAATTTAAATTCATATTAGAGGCCTTCAGGTTATGTTCAGTAGTCATTTTTTTCAATTGCTTTTGCATTGTGTTTATTTCCCCTAAAAAATTTCCCCAAGCAGGGCTGTGATCCTGACACATTTCAGATTTCAACTCTCTGTCTTCCTATATATATCCTGTTAGTTTTGCTGTTGTCTGTCACCTTGTGCATAAGCCAGACTGAACACAGCAAAGACCCAAATAAGTCTTTGGCTCTGGACTTTGAAGGGAGGAGGAGACAGGTGGTGATGTGCAGGAATAAGGAAAGAGAATGGTTTCGTCTGGCTTACTCTTTTGTGGAGAGTCCAGAGCAGTTTTTGGAAGTGCTTCCCTATGTGGAATGTCATCTTTTCAGCATAACCCACCATGTATTTGAACCAAATAGGACCAGATCTTTTGTACACAGAGCTGCAGCTAAATAGAATTGCTGGAGGTGAAAAAGAAGAAAGAGGAGATATTTTCTTGTGAAAGATTGTAACCAAGATTATAATGAGAAAAAGTGTAATTTGTATAATATGGAAATTTCTTCAGACCTCTGAACAGGAAATGCTCACACTTTTTTCTGTGTCATTGAATCATCTTTAGGAATAAGTTTGGACATTCTAGTAGAACAGTTGACTATTCAAAGCTGTAATTGAAAATGGACTCATATAGCAAACATTTCTGTTTGAAGTCTTAATATGGGTGAAGGTAACAAAGCATAAAAGAGGGGTTTGTCTCCAGATCTCTTGTGAATAGAAATGGTGTATCTGGGCTTTTTGACACAAATCCATTGCATTGATTTCTAAAATGTTTTAGCATGGCAGCCTTGTACCTTGACTAAAGAGCACTGATTTCACTATAAAGCCCTAATACAGTGGTGTTTAAAAATTTCCTTGTAAATTTTCCCCCATTTGGTATTGATGTTATTGTGAATATCCATTATGACTTCTTCCTCATGTAGTGCTGAAAAGTGAAGCACAGACTTATTCTCCATGGCTGATATATATTATTTATAAAGTCTAGTTTAGTTTATTCTGAATTTGAGCATCAAGCTATTTCTCTGCCTCTAAATCTGTTGTTTATGGGCTACTGACCTTCAAAATATAATGTCTTAAAAGACAACACAGTGTTTATGTAAGTTGATAGACAGACAAATAGATGGGTTTCTATTAATAGGCTGATTGCTGTGACTGAAAAATTTAGTTATGCAAATGAATAATCTTTTTCTCTCTGCTGAATTAATTATTAAGGAAGAAGAACAGAGGCTGACACATGAATTTGCAGCAGAAGTATAAGTCAGTGTTTTCTGAGACTCTGCCTGTCCTCCTGAAGCCATGTCCATCCCGACCCACAGCTGCGAGATGCTCTGGATGGCCAGAGTCCAGCTCTGGAAGAGTTGTTTCGGTCCCACTTCTTACTTCCAAAAAAGAGGCTTGGTATCATGCGAAGTCTTCTCCAGAATTTCCTCGAAAGGAAGAACCACAGGTTCTACCCACTACATTTTGGTCAACTGAATGGAGGCAAGGAGCCACCTGAAAAAAGCAGAGAATATTCCAGGCATTTTATCCCACCAGACTGACAGAGAAAGCATGGGAAGTTGATGATGAAAAATAATCTGTCAGCCCAGGTTAGACAGGGGTTAAATGAATCACAGTCAAGCCCAGCTTGCTGGGCTGCTGCTAGGCAACAAGTAACTCTGCATTTAGAAATTCCCCACTAATTGATTCTTGACACCGTTCCCCCTCAGTTTGTATAAATATAGAGCTGTTGCTGTGGGGTGGAGAGGAAAAGCTCGGTGTGGTGAGCACCTGGCATATCCTGGCATATCCTGACAGGTGAGACACACATGTTGAATCATTTCCCGTGCAGGAAGGGGTTCAGTGGCTGTAAGGGATGGCAACCCCTTAGGATTCATATTTCGTAAAGCAATACTGAATTTATGGGGCAAAGAAATCTACATGAGCCACAGGTAATATTGCAATAAGTCACCCTTTAATGCATGTTGGCTGAACACACAGCTTTTGCATCCATTTGCTCTTTGCATTTATGTAAGTGACCAACAAAGGAAAGGAAACCAGTCTTCCTTACATGGTTAATATTTGGCAGGCTGGTATATCTGGTGTAATGTCAGGATATCCTCCATGTGGAAGCTTCAAAGCACACAGGAGGTGGGGAGCTGGAGCAGAGATTTATGTGGGTTAGAGATACTGGAAGAGTCAGGCTAATGAAGGAAAGGGGGAGCTTGCCTGAAGGAGAAAAACAAGCCCAGCAAGTGTCTGAGTCTTAAAATCTTCTTTTATTGATGGCTCACTTCTAGGGTCTTTATTATATTGGCTCTATGCCTGACCCTGACAAGGTTTTACCCTCACCACCAGCTGCAAGGCTCAGGCATTTTAAAGATTTCTTCATGAATTAAGATATTGTTCCTTATAAATAAACTCTAATTCCTTTTTCTTTTCTTTTCTCATACATTATTTATTTCCTAGCTCTTTCTTTAGCTACAGAGAAATGAAAGACAGAGAAGGAGGAGTACAGAAGGGAAAAGAATGAAAATGGGATGTCTCAAAGATGATAGAAAGAACGCGATTGTTTTTTGACAATGGTAAAAATTCCCTTTCATAATATGGAGGTAATTGGCAGATGCCACATGTCTAACTCCAGCATGCACATGCTCAAATGTGTGGTATTTTTACTCTATTTCCTTTTTGGCATGAAAAAAACCCATACATTATTATGTTATCTTTCTGTACATTTCCACATTTTCTTGCAGACTTTGGGGGATATTTCCTTTTCTTTGACATGCTTTGTGAAGTGCTGCCCTTGTGCTGCTCAGGTGAAACCTCTCCCTAAGCAGCTGGGGGTGGGGGTGAAAGGATGCACCTTTTCAGACACATATCACTTCTGAAGCATATTGGGTGATAACAGAAATCACTTGGGATTTTGTCATTCATTTCACTTGCCAGCTCTTCAAACAGGGTTTCATTTTTATGTTCAGGGATTTGTATTTAGTTGCTAATGACTACATTCATACCCCTGCTAGACGGGATATAACTATTGCCAGTGAGCACTATACCATATTTTTGACAATTTCATTTATAAATCATTATAAATCATAGCTATTCCACACATATTTACACTGGAAAGACTGCCTTAATATATTTTGGCATGCTTTCTAAATATGTTGCTACTGCTTTTTATTCTGTATCTAATTACCTTTCACTACCTTTATATTTTTCATTACAGTGACAAAATCTATTTAAAGAGCAAATAATTTTTTTATTTTTTAGTAGAATTTCAGGTTGTCTGTGTAAGGTACAAGATAGAAGAAACAGGAGACCTTTCCAATATACATTCATTTATAAGTAAGAGCATCCTGGTACACTTACCCTTTTTGAAACAGAAAAGCATTTTGAAGGTATTTAGGCAAATTTAAATCCTGACCCCTCTTGTTTGCTATTCCTTGAGGGACAGCAGAAGTGAAATGCATTAGCCAAGAGGGCAATATGGAGCTTAGAGAAAAATCAAAGTGACGTATTTATTCCTTTTTCTTTTAAAATTACATCTATTTCTCACTTGATGCAAAACAGTTGTGCTGCCCTTTCATACAGGCTTCCAAGAACAGCTGAATAAGCTCTATCAAAAACACTTCCTTTTTCAGATTTAGACCTAGTTTATGTCCAAATTTATATAGCAATATATATGCATATAATCTAATTTACACCATTCAGAAGTCTACTAGTTGCATCAGTGGTCTTAAACTAGTCTTTTGCATATATCTGCACTGCTGGATTGGCCCTGAGCTTCTCATTATTTCTAACTAGTTAGGATTCAATGTATAGTACATGCTTATCTGGATAGCAATTGAAAATTACTTTTTGCAGAGGCAGGCCACGTGACAGAAAGCCAGAGGGCTGTTGCCTCCCTCATGGGAAGCCTGAGAAGCCCTTCAGGGAGATCCAGAGATTCATCTCTAGTGTAATTACAAGGATGCCTCAGAGAGTTCACATGTAAGACCAATTAGTCACAGAGTGTGCATTCCAACTGCAATATTTTTCTGTCTCATCTCTAACACTCTTTGCCACTTTTTGCACTATCCTAGAATCAAATCTACAAACAGCATGGAGATGAATTCAATATTAGGTAAAAGTAGTCAAAGCCTACATAGGAAAAGAACATAAATACCTCCATCACTCTTGAAGAGCCAAAGCATGTCTACACATGCTTAGAAAAAAATATTTTAACCTTGGACAATTTTTGGAAAGACTAAAAGTAGAGGACAGAGCCACTGTGAACAGTGTTATGAAAGAAAACACAATTGCTCTATCAATTTTCTCCAATTATTGTCTTGTAAAATACTGTTTCTGTTAAAGGAATAACTATTCATTTTACTGTCGTTATTTTTAAAATATTGGTGCATAACAAGAAAAGGTTCAATGATGATTTAAATGTACCAGAGAAGTTACTAGTTCTCCTTGTACAACAAATCTTAAATAGAAATTAATTCTAATGATGACTTCAAGTAACCTCATCTTAATAAAGGAATTGTGATAGTCTGCATTTGAAACTCTTACAAGACAATCATGTAATCGATAACAATATCTTCTGGGTTCTAGCATCACTGTAAAAGCATTATTTACGGCTGCTTGCTGGCAAAGCAGTTACTCCATTTTCCAAGCCAAGTTTCAGTGAAAAATTCTGGCAGGAATTAAAGAAGTGCTTCCAAAAATACAGATGTGAAATAAATAAGATTTCAGTCTTTTAGACATTATCAACAAGAAAAGGTGAATAAAGTCTCATACTGTGACTTCAATTAATTTCTTTATTCTATCACTTTCTTTTTTGGATTTTGGCAATAAGATAAAGAAATTAAGGTGTTAAGATATAAACAGCCTCCTCCTCTGAAGAGATTAGGATGGTCTAGGATAATCACATTTTTCATTTCTATAACTTCTCATTTCATTTCTGTTCAAGAGGCTTTATTTAATGTATAAGACTAAAATCGATACATTTGCAATCCCTCACAAATTTGCTGGAGGAGAGCAGGGACTTTGCTTTCAAATTTGGCCTTATTCTGGTGCCATTAGTTTCCAAAATGTCCTCAGGAGCATCCTCAGGCAGCTTCACCTCATGTGAAGCTACACATGAAGTAAAGTTTTGCTTATGACCTGGAACTGCCCACAGAAGTGACCAGGAAGAGTCAGAACAGGTATCTCTGGCCCAGCTGTTCCCAAAAGAACCCCCATTAGGATCTGACAACTGGATAGGGAACATGGACTCTTGGTGAGGGGACGACCCAAGATGTGATGTCAGACCTGTCTTTGTGCTCCTCTTAACTTGTGTCCAGAAGAATTAGGGGACAGGCACTACAGTGGGTGTGTTAATGCCTGAGGGATCACTTGTGTCAACCATGTGAGCCCTACAGGCAGCCATGTTTGCCCCCATCTCCTTCCTCCCATTTCCCTCATGCTCTCAAGCACTTGCATATCAGCATCTGTCAATGAAATCCCTGCCAAAGAGAATATCATCCTGCCCAGAAGCCTCACAGCCACACAGATGAAACTGAGTACAGTAAAGAAGGACTAGATTAATATTTCATGCTTTCTGCAATGTGATTTTTAGCAAACACAGTTTCAAAAGTGAGAGAAGGATGAATCAGCAACTGATTTTATAATCAATCTTCTGAGATTTTGCAGAACTGTCTGTTATTGACATAAGAGTATGATCATTTCTGCCTCATATCCAGCATAGCGAGGAGATATTTGAGACAGAGTCCCTGGGTGTTTTAGAAATCTCAGGACAGGTAGAAGGATTCACACAACATCAGAGGACTAAAGATTCCTGGAAATTAAGTGCACATGAGGTAAAAAAGAAATGACATATTGTCAAACCAGTTGCCTATTACTTGCCAGGCCTCCGTAATGGGAGTGAGCAAGCCTAACCAAATTCCTCATGAGCAGCAAGCTCACATCTCTCAATCTGTCCACCATTTTCTCAACTCTCATAAGTTTTCCTTGTCTGCTGAATAAGAAAGAACATAAATCCTTGAGGGAATAATGTTGGTGGTTACTATAGAAAGCACAGCAAGACAAACAGAGTCTTAGAATAGATGGAGCTGCGCAACAGCAAAGGTGCTCAAGGTAGGATAAACAGGCACGAGGAAGCGGGAGAAAAGTAAGCAGACTCTGTTTGCTTCTTGAAAGTTTAAAAATGGAGTTTCATTGTACACAGAATGTTGATTAGCTAGTTTGGGGTAGGAAAGGTTTTTTTTTAAAGTGAGATCTTCCTTGTTTGCAACAGAATTTCCAGGCTATTAAGAAGTACTTGTTGGTTGTGTTTACTGATTCAGTGTAACTGTAAAATGCTATCAATCAAAATGTGTGGGAGATGAAATACCTTTGATGGCTATATCCCTAACTGAAAAAAAAATGCCATTGCCTTTGCCTTGTCCACTAATCATCTGCCAAAAAGTAGTTTGCATTGAAAATTTTCCATTTTTATGCTAATGCTACTTGACTAACTGAGATTTCAGCACTGGGACCTATCTAAGGACCTCAGGAGAAATTCAGAATTGTCTGTCTTAGAGCTGAGAGAATGTACAAAATATTATTTTTAATGGAAAAGGGTATGCAATGGCTATTTTTTACATAGAACTAAAGCCACCCACACACTATATAAAATTATCTAAAACTACATGTTATACTGGAGATAAAATCAAACCTTAGGGCCTTAGCTCATTTCTATTATGTCTAATGAGGTCTGTAGAACTACAATAATGTATAAACTGCCTGAAAGAATAATTACTATTGTATTAAGAAATAAATACAAGTAATAATTTATGAACAAATAAACTGGTTTAGTGAAAAATAGCTATTTTTTCTGCATACCATTGGGATGTAGGAAATATAGTTGGCAGACAAAATATGGTGTAAGAACTACAAAAATAGATCATCTTTTGTACTGTTCACATTTTAGAAAGAAAAACAAAAATGTGTTGGTAAGGCAGGTCAAAAAGCAAAGGAAAAGTTCTTTATGTTCTTTTGAAAATTTTCCCCTGCTTTTTCATATTTCAGATGTTCGAAGTTAGGAATGTCAAAATGACATAAGGACATACATCAGTATTGGATCAGAACAAATGCACATCTAACACAGCATCTTGTCTCTAACACTGGCTATAGTGATGCCTAAGGACAAACACAAAAATGGCAAGATGTACAGTGTGATGCTTCACAAGCATGAAAGTGTTTTGCTTTCACTGCTTAGGGGTCAGAATATTCAAAAGCTATATTTTATTCCTCAAGTAAAATTGTTTAAGAAAACAGGTACCTTTTACAGCTATACACAAAAATTTACTATAATTCACAGATTTTCACCAACATTATCTCTTATTTCCATTGAACTAAAAATCAAGCACTAGTAAATATCTTTGTAATAATAACGATTTCAACATCACATTATCTCCTTTCCACGCATCTTGCTTGATTTTAATATAAATCAAAAAGATCAGTGTTTGTACTAAAGAGAAGCAACAGGTTCTTTGTGAAATGCACTGCTGCTACTAAGATAATTTTTCTCTTATTTTAGCCTGCTCTGCTCGAGGCACATCAGCTCCACTGGACTTTGCATGCAGATAGTATTCCTGCTGTTGGCCTGGCACCTGGAGAGGTTTATGTGGAGAGCATGTGCACAGGGAAAAAAATCCTTCAAACTGTTTAGGCAGAAATGGATCAAAAAGAGCCTCTCAGTATAGACAAGCAGATGCCTATTTCATATCGATATCACATCATGTGCTCAGTTGGATCTTTTTTAATATATGGAGAGATTTTAATAGATCTCTCATCTCATTTTCTGACAATGCTGATACTATAGCTCAATTTCATATGTATTCATAGTTCTTGTCTCCCTTTGCTCAGCAATGCTTCATCTATCTGCAAAGTCTTTTTTTCCTCTAATTTCAGTGTTTATCAAGGTTTGAAGAAAATCAATTCCCATCTTGCAGGAGGTTATGCCACTAGGTCGACGTGTACCCTACACAAACAATCATAGAGGAAAGTTTGGAGAGGAGCTGTACAAATGGAAGGGATTATATTGAACAATCAGCAAGCACTTTGTGTATTGTGTTCATATTGAATTAAGAGACCTTGGAGTTGGAAAAAAAAAGCAGCTGCACAGTGGTGCTAATTTACTAATAGGTATCCCTTACAGCTAATGGAAGCAGAACAAGGTCTGCATGTTTTCATAAATGTTACTCTTCTCAATAAGGAAATAACATTTTTCTTAATTTTCTACAGTTCTTTCTTCCAGACATTTCTTCTAATCTTCTTTTCTGTTAATTCAGGAAAAGAAGAGGCAAAAATAATATTTATCCAATAGTGGCAAGTATTTAAGTGTATAGAAACGAATATGATGAACAAACAACTATGCAACAAGTGGGTTATATCTGTCAAATAGATCACTTTGTCATCACAATATGCCATTTACTAATTTCGGGAGGTTTTTTTAAAACATGGCTGCCCAAATTATTATTAATTATTGCTACATTGCTATATCTATATATGGGGTTACATCTAATGTTAGCATCAGTCCTTCATTTTATGATAACATGTTTCAAACTATTCTGAAAAGACAATGAATTGTATTGTCAGAGTAGCACAATTGCTACTTTAAAAACAGCCAACCTTCTTGGAAGAAATTTCTTCAAGGACCATTGGCAATGCTTAAGTAAGCAGAAAGTATAATGTATGGTTTCCAAATCTAGGCTATCTTTCAGAGCTACTAAATTTTTGTGAAAATATAAAGAGTTCTGTTATATATCCACCACAAAAATAATAATTGTAAAACATGAAAATATGCAAATAAATATCCCTTTCTTAATTATCTGAAAGCTCATTGAAATGCAGACATATTCTCATTGAAATGCAGACACATTATGACACAAAGTGTGTGTACCTTAACAGTGTAGTAATAATATTTTTCTTTATATAAGGTGGAAAAAAGGATAATCTCACTATTAGGAATTACTTTCATGACAGATGCTGTTCTTCAGTAATTTTACCAGCATCTCTGCTGTCTCTAGTTTCGTAGCTATAGGATTTCCTAAACTTTGAGTGGTTTAGTAGTATTCTGAATAATAACTTTGGCAAAGCTGATACAAAGGGAGTGCCAAATACCACAGTTTAATTCCCACCCCCAAACAAATCTAAAAAAAAAAAATCCAAAATGTTTGGTTTTCCATGGTCTTATTTTCAGAATTCATTTATTGTGCAGAAGCCCCTTGCTTGTGCTAATTCTCTCCTGTTAAGGTGCAGGATAATTGCCAATGATTTTGAGCCAGGGTACATCTGCCCCTTGAAAGAGGGATCTTGTGTTGGTTGGAGAGTTGAATTAAGGGATACATTTTCTTGGTAGAAAATTTTTCACTTTCTCTTCTGTACTCTTTTTTCTGTTTTCGTCTTCCTGACCTTTGTGTGATTTTCTTCACTGCTTTTCATAGAGGAAAGCAGAACCTGCATCTCGGATAATGCAGCTGAGTAATCCTCATTAATCTCTGTATTATTTTCTTGGCAAAAGAAAGACTACATCATTGTGGTCAGAGATCCTCTGGGTTGTTTTAATACTGATGTAATTAAGAGATCATGCCTGGCATGATATCTTTTCAGGTATTTGCTAAGAAAAAAAATGGAGTCTCTGGATTGAGAAGAAAGTTCTCTTCACCTTCATGCTTTTACCTAAGAGACAGAGGACTAAGGTCTATAGCAGTTCATGTATCTTCTTTAGTGGTTTTGCAGCCCATCTGTATTCCAAAGACAGTTTCAGTCATACCATATGAAGGTTCTGCCAGTAGCTCTTGCCACACCTGTCTTCCTAATGCCACCATCTAACTCTGGATCAAAACCCCCAAAAATTTAATAGAAGGTGACTGGGCAGAAGGTAAATAGAGTAAAACCATAGCTAACAAAGTGTAAAACAGTTTCTGGATAGATTTTCTAGGTCAGTTTTTGTGCCACAGTAAGGTAAAGTCAAAGATGAAGCCAAAGATGAATGTTGTTGTGCCTATACCAAGGAGCAATATAGAGTTATATATACATATACATATACATATAAATATATATATATGTGTGTGTGTGTGTATATATATATACACATATATATATATATACACACACGCACATATATATATATATATACACACACACACATAATGGATGTACCATAGAGATAAACCTCATGTAATGACCAGTTATGTCATTATCCAAGTAATTAAAGGATGACCTAAATTCATTGCTTTGATTCTTTTCTAGATCTAATGTATTAAAAAGAGTTAGTATTTTTCTTTTTAAAATATTGTGGTTAGTGAATGAAAAAAATTCTGGATTAAGTCTTGCATCCATGGAAGCAGTTTTTGTAAATACCCAGCTTGCTGAAAGGGTAGCTGTGGCCATTTCGTAGCTGGATCAATCCATCATTTAAAATGCAAGTGTAAATGAAACAGTTTCATCCACATATGCAAGAAAGACTGTGAAGTAATTCCAAATGAGTCAGTGAACCACCAACATTAACTACCAGGGGAGCAGTCTGCAGGTGAAATACTTATAAAAGCTTTTGAGCCATCTATCCTTCCTAGTACCTTCTATGAGCATAAAGCAAAGTAAATGTCACATTTTTCCCCTGTGACTACAAAATGCTTCTAAAGATAGGAATTCATTTAGTATAGCACATGCATTTAACATGATAAAATTGTATTTTATTCCTTCAGATGTAGGAAACCTGTATTAAAATCATATTCCTGCAAAAGATATTCTGAATTTGATGTGATGAAACCTGATTGTAGATGACAAAAGACATTGTATTTGCTTACTTATTTTGTTTTAAAATTTGTAGGTAATTTACAGTCCAAATTAAAATAACAAATCCAGATTTCACCCAACCTCAGTTCAAATACTTTGAAATAGATTTTAAACACATCATATTTTCTCCCTCTGTTTAGGCATTGCTAAATACTGCATCTTGACTGCACTTCCAGGAGGCCCTCTGGTCCTTCCCCCATGCCCCAAAGCAGGAGCAAGCTGTATATCCTGTGTCATTCCTGACAGATGTTTGTCTCTTACTCCTAAAAACCCCAAGTGACAGCAACTCTACAACACCCACAGGCACTCTGTTCTCATGTTATTTTACATTTGCCAGTGGAATTTTTCCTAAATGTCTAATCCAAGTGTCCCTTGCTACAGTTTAAAACCATTATTTCTTATCCTACCCTCTCTGGAGATAGATAAGAGCTTAATACCTCTCTTTTTCCTTTCAATTGTCCTTTAGATATCTAAAGTTAGTTATCATACTCCTCTGCTGTCTTCATGACATTGTTATTTGGCATCATTGCAAAATGAGGAAGCAATATTTCTGGTAATATTTATGTAATTATTCTCAGGGGAACAATTTTTCTGCTGCATCAGTTGTCAGTGGTATTTGCAATGGGATTATGTTAGGAGAAATGATAAAAATGCTTATTTTTGTAATTTGGTGAAGACAATATAAAATAAATAAAATAGTCCAATGGGAACAGTTTCAAGAGGGGGCACCCTTCAATTAATTTTTTGTGCTGCAGCTAGCTGAGAGTTTATATTCCAGTCAAATAGTACTCCTTGTCTTACCCTGACTGCTGTTTTTTTGACAGGATGTCAAGGGGTCAAAACAAAATGTAAGGGCAGAGTATTACATGTGAGTGTGTGGGGCCATGTGCATGTAACATGTGCAGTGGGGAATGTTCTGGAAATGCTTCTGAAGATGTCTACAGCCCTATGTGTACAAGTCCTGTCAGGTGCTTGTGTCACTGGGAAAGAACAGTATGTACAAGGGCAACTTTAGTTTCTACTGATTCTTTGGTACCTGAAGCAACTTCTTTGCTTTCTCGTAGCCAAATTTCCACTCATTTTGGCTTACTTGGGCCAACTTTGATGCACTTCTGATTTACCTTTTAGCTGCCATTTGGAACCTTTCCTTTAGGACAGCACTGTCAGCAGTAGCTTTGGGAACTTGCACATATTTGCCCCCATTCTGTGCTGCCATCAGAGGAATCTTTTTGTCCCACCATGTTACATCTTTGACTACAATGCAGGAGTCCAAAATGAAGCCAGAAAAAAATTTGCATCACAGTTTTCTTACTCCTCCTCCCACTATATTTTTTAGGAGGAGTCCAATATGGTTACATCACATATGCCTCCATGATGTTGGGTGTGGGATGTCAAAAGATCTCTTTTTGGTGAGGAGAGAGAGACTGTTATGAAGCATCTATGAGTTCATGTTGTCTGCAAATATAAAATCTTTCCTTAACTTTTATGTTTATATTTCCAAGACGTTGTATATTTCCAAGATGTTACAAGTTCCTCTCAAGATCTCTCTTGATATGTATGTTTTTGAGCTCATTCTTCATATTTCTTGAAATTTAGAGCCAGTTAAAGAGCCAACTTCTCTGTAAGTTGAGTCAATGAGTCATAACAGCCTTATCTTATTTAATTTATAATTGTTATTACTTAATGATCTTGAAAGTAGTAAAATTAAAATGGTAATGAAGTAAACAGCATACAGAGATTAAACTCAGATGCTCAGTAAAGAGGTTTGGTAACTTTACAATACAGATTATAATGGTTTGTATAATTCTTTCTGATATATAAGTACCGTAGCAGCACTTGGCATTTAAAGCAATTTTTAGAAGAAATTTTAGACACAGCTAATTTTGCAGAGAGAAGCCCAAATTTAATTTAAAAGTAGGACATGGATTGCTGAGATTTTAGATAGATAATACAAAATTTTAAAATAGAATAGTATTTTAGACACTGTTTCCCCCTCTACTTTAAGAGGAATACATAAGCCACTCTTAAGTCTACCTGAGAATTATGTACCTCAAAGAAGAATGCCAAAAACATCCAAAGAGCAGCTACCTGCAAGAAATGTGAGAAATGCAACCCTTCATGGCTTCTGACATGTAAACTTCCAACACCTAAAGATATTTTGGCAATAGTTGAACATTCTCATAAGAGATATAAAGAATTTGAAGCCATCCAGAGAGACCTGGACAAGCTTGAGAGGTAACCCTGTGCAGAGCTCATGAAGTTTAACAAGGCCAAGTGCAAAGGTTGAGGCAATCCTGAGCACAAGTAGAAGCTGGGAAGAGCATGGACTGAGAGCAATCCTAAGGAGAAAGATTTGTGTGTGGTGGCAGATGAGCAGCTCAATGTCTTGGCAATGTGTGTTCACAGCCCAGAAAACCACATCCTGGGCTGCATCCAAAGCAGAGTGGCCAGCAGCTCAAGGAGGTGATTCTGCCCCGCTGCTCTGTCTCCATTAGACCCCACCTGGAAGTATTGCATCCAGCCCTGGGGACCCCAACACAAGAAAGTCATGGCCTCTTGGAGCAAGTCCATAAAGAGCAAGAAAAATGGTAAGAGGGCTGGAACACCTCTCCTGTGAAAACAGGCTGAGAATTGAGGCCACTCTGCTTGGACAAGGAAAGGGTCTGGGCAGAAATTATAGCAGTCTTCTAATGCATAAAGGGAGCCTACAGGAAGGCTGGAGAGAGAGGTTTTATAAGGGCAAGCAGTGATAGGACAAAAGGGAATGGCTATAAGCTGAAAGAGGGCAGGTCTAAATTAGATATTAGGCAGATATTCTTCACTGTGAGGGTGGTGAGGTATAGGCTGCCCAGAGAAACTGTGCATGCCACATCCCTGGAAGTGTTCCAGTCCAGGCTTGATGGGGCTTTAAGCAACCTGGTCTAGTGGAAGATTCCCTGTCCATGGCAGGGGGGTTGGAACAATTTGACCTCTATGGTCCCTTCCAACATAAACCATTCTATGACTCTTGTGTATTAACTTTTAATCTTAGAGAGCTTTTTGCAATTGCCCATTTTTCCTCATAGAAAGATGCTGTAGCAGCCTTGAAGGCATCATTCAGTGGCCACCAGAGTGAAACAAAGCATTAAACTGTACAATGACCTATTTTCTTAATTCTCAGTTTGCTGCATTAGTTGTTTTAAAGCCGCTTTCCATCGAGAGCTCTGTATCAGTGCCTGTGTCCCAGAGCAGCTCAGGAAGCACCATATTTCCATAACATTGCATGGTTCTTGGAGACCACCCCATTTCATTTAATGTAAATATCAGAAGAAAATTATTTTCACCCACTTTCCGCCCATTGCTCAGAATGCAAGTGGTTATGGAAACCAGATTTCCGTAAAGTCTCTGAAAATTTCTTTTGATTGTGTTGGTTTCTGTAAGAGTATAAAATAATATCCTAACAAGATTTTATGGATAATCTTGCATGGTAATTATGAAATTTATTTACCTCACTGAAGTATGTTTGAAATTGTATTTAAAGATTCATGTGGTGTCTATTCAGTTCCAGTAAAAATTTAGCTTTCCACACAGCAGCAAGCCATACTCATAAAAATAATACTCATTTCAAAGTATTGCCAGTGCACCAAATAAAATTTACTAACTTGGAGGTGTGTTTAAAGTCTGAATGTTTCTTTTTTCTCTTAGCCTAACCAAATGAAAAACACTTTCATTGTAGTAATATGTATACATAGTAATATGTATGTAGTGCTCTCTTTAAAAAATATGTCAAAGAAGATAAAGGCCTTTTTCAAGCCTCCTCTGTTTCAAGAAAGACCAAAAGAAATAATAATTTGTCACCAGATTTTTATTTTATTTTCTTTGTAAGAGGAAAATATTTGACATTGGAAAGGCAAAGTTTTATTAGTCTTATCTGCCTTTTAGGCTGGCACTCATCTAGACCTAGGGTTTGTGTCCTCATTAGCAGCTAGTGTATTCTTCTGCCAGAAGTGTTGTATTTTATGGCAGCAGCCTAGGAAAAGCAAATAGTTCATTAGTCCACACTAAAATTGAAGGTCACTGCTATCACACTTTGGGATTTATTTGCTGAAGTTCAAACATATATCTGAATCACAGTAAAAGCAAACTGTTGCACTGGTCCATAAAAACCCATTACTCAGAACTTGATCTTCTCAAATACTAGAGTATTTTGGGTACCGAAGTCAGAAACTAAAGAGTGAGTGTAGCTTACAGAAGACAGCTGCCTTCTGCCCTAAGGAATGAAACGAGGAAATAACTGCATATACACAAAAAGTTTTGTTTTTCTTGAATGTAGACATCTGAATTGATAATGCAGAGGTCTGAATTAACAAACAGAAAGAAAAAAGAAAGAAGCATGCTATATTTAGCTATACTGCTAGCTGACTTAAAGCATCTCAGTCCCAAATTTCCTTGGAATAAAGCAGTTTATAGAATCTATGGGTCAAATATCCGAGAGCATATATAGAATTTTTGTATTATACATATTTATGTACTTATGTTTATACTGTGCATGTTTGGTACTTATGTATATTGCCTGTTAACCAGCCAATGTTTTTCTTCTGTGATGAGCCTCACCATTGTTGCACAATGAAAATCATATTTGATTAAAATGTCTTATTTGAATCATGCAGCATCTGTTACTTCTGCTCTCTGTCTCAAAATTCCCATTGAGTCTGCTGTAATTGTTCATTAGACCCCCCAAAGCTACATTTAATGTAAAAGAGCTCCATTAAATATCACTCATCTACTGGAAATGAATCTAATATACAATCCATGTGCAATGCATGGCTGAGTCTAAAGTAATAACTCCTTCCATGCACAACAATAAGCCTTACTGTAATTTTTTTCTTTATACAATACACTGAATTTAACATCATATTATACTCATGCAACTCATGTTCATACTAACAATAAAAAACCTTAAAAACCCAGACGTGAATTTATGCAGATAATGGCTCACTCTAAAGGGCAGATGCCTGGAAATTACAAGAGTCAGACTTTATTTCAAGTCAACCGCTGAACTTTTTATAGTTTTAGGCTAGTCATTAATATCTATGCTGTAATTTTGCAATACGTAAAAGAGGGATAATGATGTCTGATGACTCTGTGAAAATGCTTTTTGTTTTTATTTTACTGGAACTATTATTGCTGCTGTACTTCAAGGAGTGAACCTAACCCATGGGACTGTGGAGGAGTTTCAAAGAACGCAGAACATGAATGAGAAATTTTAAGAGTCCCAGGCTGAAGGTAAGTTAAATCTTCAAAACTTTCAGTCTTGGCATGGGAATTGAAAACACAAAATGCTCTTCTCTGTGGCCACAAAAGACAGAGGTCAATGGGATATAGATATTTTAAAAGATCTGTAAATGAAGAGGACAGTACACCATTTTGAATGCTTGATCATTTCTAGAGGACTTTATGGTTACTTGGCTCCTGAGTTTCACTGACCTCAAGTGAGCTACAACTTACTGTAAATAACAAAATAACAGGTACCATGTCCTGTGCAAGGATCCTAAACAGAAAAAATATAAATATCCAAATCGGTCCTCGCACTCCTATTAAATAAAAATAAAAGAAGGAAAACCAAAAGAAAATTACATGAAAAATAGAATAATGAAATTTCAAATATCCTTATATGAAAGTTTAAATTAAGCTGAACAACTCAGCAACATGCCTGATCAGTTCACTTCCAGCAACATATCTGGAACATGAAGAATCTCAGCAAAATTAGTTCCTAATAGCACTGGTGTCTTTAAACTTCTTTTCATTCACTTTCCTGCTTAACTCTACAAAAAGTGAAAGCAAACAAAGAACTATACCTCAAAATTATATTTCTTCTTACTCATCACTATGCTTCTATCCAGTATATGTCTACAAAGTCTAGAGAAATCAAGGGAGAGGAATGCAGTGACATGAGAAGTGATGGAGCCTCTTTATTGCACATGTATAAGACTGAATACTCAAACTATGAACAGACTATAAAGAGCCCCAAAAACTCTTTATTTACAAAAAAAATATTTTTTTTATGTTTATATCTGATACTGGACGTGCCAAGGGAATGCTGGTTACATTTAAGAGTTTAATTTTGTTCCTTCACTAGTAATTTTTAAGATGCTGCATAATGATATGTTTATCCAGAGGAAAAAATATTTGATGGTTGTATTTGGTAAAGAATATGGGTGATAAATATTGTGTAAAGTGTGCAGGTAAGCAAAAGGATAGACTTTCCAAGAACCATATAAGACAATAACAATAACAACAAAAAATATTATCAAATACAACAAAAAAAGTTCTGTAGATATGAGTAAACCTGGGTTTTATTTTCTGCTCAGAAATTGTGCATATACGTAGTCTGCCAGCCAAGATCATGAGGCAATTAATTCCAAATATTAGCAATTAAGCTAAAGCAGGGGATTTTTATTATTTTTTTAAGTTTCCAACTTTCTTGAGAAAATTGCAGAATTTCCTATCCTACCAGCTATGTATAACAATACTGTATAGAAAAGCATGTAGTCATTTAGTCTCTTCTGTGTTTAGTTTTTCCCACCATTTTGAGAAACATCTGCATTAGAGGCATTAAAAACATACTTTTGTAAAATTCTCTCTTTATTCTGTTTCCACATTCTTAATATTATCAAAAGCAAGGGAATTGTAGAAAATATCTTTAGCCTTAAGGCTGGAGCACTGATGAAACCGATGTGTATGAAAACCTCTGAGACTCTTGTCATTTATTTCAGCAGACTGTTTAAAGCACTGTATCCAGAAGGGTCTGTGTATCTCTGAGTGACAATCTTTGTGACAACAAGGTTACAGCAGATAACTGCCTGCAATTCTCATTTGCAATGAGTAAGAGAGGGAAGATTAGTTATTTGGACATTTTCCATCCATCTTTACAGAAGGTACTAATAGCTAGAAGGGTTATCATGAACATAAAAAACCCCCATACATTATTGCAGTGGCACAAATTAATATCAGTATTAAATTCCCTTGCATTTCTGCTGTGAGATAATCAGTCTCAATAAAAATAATCTTCATGCAGCTACATTGTAGGAAAGGACATTTTTTCAACAATTAATTGAAATTTAATTCTTAATTGTGATGGGAGTATTTTGTAATTCACTTCATGGAAAACAAGCTGGTTTTGAGTGGGGAAACTAATGGAGCTGAATTTCCAGCAGATTTGTGACTTGTAACTTTCCTCTCATTTTAAGGAAATAAATATCTCAGGTCACCTTCTGATGCCTACTGTCACCTTTTCTCAGCTTCATCCCAGGATCCTTTGCTTCCTCTCCTGTACCTTATTTATCTTTCCTTGAGCTGTGCTGAGATTGGGTTAGAATTATTCACAGTGAGTAAGCATGAGGCTCTTAATCAGCTGGGTGATATCTGAATGAAAATAACTTTTTTTTTATTTTCTGTCTCTCAGGAGGTCAGGAACAGAATCCCCATTAGACCTCACCTCCTTTGTTAGATTTGATTGAAATTGGCTAATCTATAAATAAAGATAATATAAAAGGACAGGCAAACGATCACAGGAGGTTAAACAGAATTCTCACTATCGCTCTTTCCTCCCCGAACCCAGAGAATGAACGTCAATCACAAAACTCCTCCCTGTGTTGGCTCACAGTGACTTAGTGGAACAGACACTGCTGCAAGGCTGTTGCAAAGTTAATGTCCTGCAGCACAGTGTTATTTCAGCTGACATGTATGACAGTTGCATGCACACTGCTGTATCTCCAAAGCTAAGCTTGGGAAATTTGATTTGTACTGGAACATGGGGAGTATTTTTACTTTGAAAATGGACTCTATAAAAGAACAATGTGGGGTTATTATGGTGCACAGCATTGCGATCAAATACAGGACTCCACCTACAAACCCAGCAACTGAGCAAGGGCTGATCCCCCTCCAGCAGGGTCTTCTTCACAGTTTACTGGATGCGTCTCTTACAAAGAATTTGCTAGTACAAAGTAAATCCTATAAATTTCCTGTTTCCTCTTATTTTCTTTAACAAAGGAAATACCAAAAATATCGGTCTCCTCCTATTCTGTTCACTGTGCTTTGGTGGTCATGGGAAAGGCACATGTGCTACAGGCGAGCTGCATTTTTCTTGCAGTGTAGATTAAACGTTCAGGCAGTGAAATGTTGTCTTCTCAAAAATGGTTAGAAAAGGCTAATTTTGGTTTCTCTTGGTATATCTTCCAATGTTTTGGCAATCCTCCTTCTTTAAAAGGCTAATCTTGGAATTTAGGGCAGTATTTAAGATGACCTTTCAGTAAATGGTATGGAAAGTATTAGCATCCGAACTTCAGCCACACAAATACATTGCTTTACAGTTTGAGCTCATCTATGAGTCTGGCAAGACAGAAAGTTAAGAAATCCGTCATAAATATCACAGATAATTTTAAGTCAAACTTAAAGAGCTGTAGCTTCAATCAAACAGCAAGTGGAACGTAATGACTTAGACTGATTTTATCTCATAGCAACAAATATTAAATGTAAAAGGGAGATGGTTTTTTTTTCAGAATCTTGATCTATTGCTTGGGAAGTTATGTGGTCATATCCCTTCCCCGCCACATTCATGTCCCCTCCCTGTCACAGACACTCTGTAAGACCTTATATGGATAACAAACCAGCCTGAACATATCTTTAGTATTTGTTTTAAATGAATGCTGAAAATGTAAGTGTATTAAAAATGACTGGTGTGCCTATAGACCAGGAGTGCGAAGTAGGTGTAGCAATGTGCAGAGATGGAATAATCAAAGAGTTATAAACTTTTTACCTCTCTTGATCTTACCTGTCAAAAGTGACTGTCACTTGGATGCCATTAGTTTTGGTGGAAGGTGACTGACAGGTAGACAAGATGACATATTCAGGTAGGCAGCTAGAAAAAGTAATTTACCTGAGAGGTAGAAGTGTCTGACCTAATGTGTGTTACTTCAGATTCTAAAAATTAGTTTCGGCAATTGTTTCCTTTTTTCCTGGAGGTGGGAGGAAAGCTCAGGACAAACATGTAGGGAGAAGGACCAATCTTCCCACTTCTGCTGGCAGGCACCAAGATTCCATATTTGAACTGAACAGTCTCACCTGGGATCCCTGCCTACTGCCCATAGGGAATCATGTAAGCTCAGGACTGCTACACCTTCCCTTCCTGAGACATGGTGAAGATGTGTTTGGCTTTAGCTTTGCCTCTTTCCTGGACAGACTTTAGGCCTGCCATGTACTTTTGTCCTCTGTGCTGCTCCTGGCCCGAGGTTGTCAATGGAGCTGTCTTTTGGCACCCGATTTGGATGCTGCATGCCCTGGTGAGTGAAAGGCCAGCCCATGCCAAGGTTGCCCTCAGTGCCCAGCTCTTCTGCCCCCAGCCCTATGGTGCAGCCCTGGTCCCTGGCACAGAAGGCCTCCTGTGTGTGCTGAGCAGGTGTTTCACAGGAGGTAGAAAGGATGACCTTCTTTATGGAAGATTTTACCATCACTGTAAGGAGTCCTTGTAGAAAACCTTCTCTGTTTGACTTTCTGTAAGAATCAAATTCTTCAATTTCAAGGCATCTATTTCCAAGTAGGTTATTTTGGGTTTTGGGGGATTTTTTTGTGGGAAGCTTAAATGGTGACAGTATACAATGCTGAAGTAGCAACTATAAAAATATGTGTGGAATTCTTCACTTCCAAAGACATTAAAAAATGTCCTGATAATTTTATGCAGACGATTTTCCTACCCCTTTCAAACTGCAGGGGTTGTTCTCCAACATAACTGCTTGAAATAAGTGCAATGGCAACATTACCAGCTGCACTTGGGCTTTTTTAACGCCTGTTTTACAGCTGTCACTAGCTTGTGTCAGTGTCGTTTTCATCAGTAACGCATCAAAGCAAACTTTTCAGGGAATGGCTTGTACAGTAAACCAAATAACACTTATTTTCTTTGTGTCTCAGATTTTAAGAAAATTTCTCACTATCCTAGAAAGAGTAATACAATCTAAAAATTGATAAATATTTTCATGCATCTTTATATTGAGAAGGTACATTGTACTCTCTTTCAGAAGTCAAGCCTTCTATAAAACTAATTTATTGAACTGTCTACAAATCAACAAGATTTTCTGTCTCGTGGCTTGTAAAAACATAAAAGGATCCAATTTCAGAGCAGACAGCAACTTCACAGATCTCAGTTTGACTCAGTCAGATAGTGCTCCCCAAGGCATGGTATTGGGGCCAGTCCTGTTTAATATCTTTATTGATGATTGGAATGAGGGAATTGAGTGCCCTTTCAGTCGGTTTGCAGGTGACGGGTTGAGTAGGAGTGTTGATCTGCTGGAGGGCAGGAAGGCTCCACAGAGAGATTTGGACAAGCTGTATTGAGGGGCCCAGGACAACTGTATGAATTTCTGTCATGTGAAATGCCAGGTCCTGCACTTGGGTCATAACCACCACTACAGGCTGGGGTCAGAGTGGCTGGAAAGCTGCCCTGTGGAAAAGAACCTGGGAGTGCTGGTCAAGAGCAGCTGAACATGAGCCAGCTGTGCCCAGGTGGCCAAGAAGGCCAATGGCATCCTGGCCTGTATCAGCAATAGTGTGGCCAGTCGGACCAGGGCAGGGATTGTCCTCCTATACTCAGCACTGGTGAGGCCTCACCTTGAATCCTGTGTCCAGTTTTTGGGCCCCTCAATACAAGGAAGACATTGAGGTGCTGGAGCGTGTCCAGAGAAGGGCAACAGAGCTGGAGAAGGGTCTGGAGCACAAATCTTATGAGAAGGAGATGAGGGAGCTTGGGAGTGTTTAGGTATTTCCTGAAGTATGGAACATGAGGAAGCCCAGGAAGACAGAAAGGCAGGTTCCATGCTGGCTCATGTCATCCCCAGTAGTTAAAAGATCCTTACGTCCATGCCTAAGTTGGTACAAAGATTTACCCACATCCTCACAAATCAGGCCATGAAACTGTTCTTCAGAATTGACTTGATTTGTTTTTCCCCTCTGAGGCTTTAAATTACAAAATCTTGAAATTTAATCCTTTAAAAAGATTAATTTGAACAAAACCATGGAGCTTTAGATGGGGATGGATGGATTTTTCTCCCAATGCAATTACAGTGCAAAATAAGAGGCAGAACTCTTCCAAGCTGCCTGTGAGAAAATCATCTTTGGGCTGAGATCAAGCTGAAAATAACTTTGGAGACAGCAAAGGACAAACTGAAACCACTGGTTATACTGAGAAATTATTTTATTTAGCACGTTTTGTTACATGGTGTGTGCTGTTGGAGACACTGATGTATAAAGTGCCAGTTTTGAGACACTTGGGAGGTGCAAATGGAGGGGAACATTTCACAAAGGCCATAAATCACATTTTTTATCATATTTTGCTTACATATTTTATTCACTAGATACACCCATACATAGTAGGGTAAGGAAATTTTAAAAAATCAGTTTTTTGCCAAAATAGCCATTCGTAACTATCCACTGGTGAATCCATATTAGTGATTGTAATAGAATTGGGAGAGTAATTGCATGCAGAGTTTTTGATATTTAAAAGGATGGATAGGCACAATTTAACTACCTACATGACACAATAGGCATTCTGCTTCAAATAAATCATGAAAATAATAATGAGATTTTTATACTGTGTATTGCTTTGCACTGAAAGATATTGAAGAAAATTTTCTAAAGAAATGTTGGATATAGTCTTGTGTATGTATCCAAGGGACAGAGCTATACAAATTAATTAATCAGACTCTCATGTAGAATAGTAATTCTTAAAAAGTATTAAGAAAGGTACCTAGATCATGAGTTCAAATTAGTCTGAAATTCAAGAAAGAGTACTGTTTCTTTAAGGGGTAGCAAACACCACATTTGCCAAAACTAGGCAAATTTGCTACTGTGGGTGTAGCAGAAAATGTAGGAGATAATGCAAATCCTGTTGGAAAACTGGTTAAACCTCCCCAGCTCTGACTCAACCAGGCAGCAATTAGGATGTGTAGCAAAGAGGATATGTAAATTGTGCACTCTTGTCTGCTGAAGTGGTAATCATATTCCAGCTGGGTGCAGATGAAGTGCAGAGCCATGTTTCAAGTTCCAAGGGGAAAAAAATAGTTTAAAATACTTCCTTAGTTTCCTTTTAGCATTTGCTTTTGTTATAGCTTTCTGCTAGTCTTGTACATCTCATTCTCAGTTGGCCCGTACCTTATATACGAAGCCTGGGTGTTTACCAGGAGGCTTTGAATTCCAGAGGGCAATAGTGCCTAAATGTGAAGTGGATGCTTTAGGCTACTTTTTTTAATGTTGCATTTTCTTGAGGACTCTGTCAAGATAAGATTTGAGTATAGCTCTCACTTCTACTACGACCTATGAAATTTACTCCAAATGACATGTATTCTCCAAAGAATTCACCCCCAAAACACAGCAAGAATTATTTCAGTTTCAGCTGCATCTACTAAGAAATGTCTCACTGCCATATCTGTAAAAAATTCTCATAGTTTTTGGCTTAGGGTCAAGTTTAACTTTTAGAATGTGTTGGCATATTTTTTCCATGTAGTGTCCAGCTCTGATATTTGCTACATTTTGCATTAACTTGGATCAGTGAAATATATGATTTGAGCAACAGCATAGTGGAGGTGGAGTCATTTGCCTGGAAGGTGGCCAATCTTTACAAAAGAATACCTTTATCTTTCTACCTTTTCACTGGTGGGTGCTGTTGCAACATTTTTTTGTGAAGAGTCTACATGTTACTTTTCCTCTTGGTTCTGGGAAGTGTCTAATAATGAAGCCTACATGAGGTCTGTCTCATAATTAAAGCTGTCACCACAGTCTTCCCTATTCCCTGGATATTTTAGATCATAATCTGCAAAGGTAAAACTATCTTAAAGGCTCAAAGCTACTGAAGTGAAAGCACTTCGTACCTACCAAATATCAAGGTTTTTGAAGTTAAAAAAAGCTAATCTCTGGGTAAAGGCAACAAAATAACTGAATCATAGAAGAATACAATACCATATTTCTCTAGCTGAGCACTAACAAAAGTGTAACAAATAGTTGATATGTCCAGTTAAAAATAATTTTTAAGAAATCATATAGCTCAGAAAATGAAACCCTTTTATGTAGGAGAAGTTCTTGAAATTTTGACTCCGAAATTTTTGACTTGGTTATTTTATAAATTCTTAGTAGAAATAGAGTTATATTTCAGATGAAAATAGTTTTTCCATCATTAATATTAGCTGTTTTATGTTGGTAGTGAGACAAACATATAGCAAATAAAAATTAAAAATATCTGCCCCAGAGATTAGTCCTGACTGACAACAGAAGTGTGGATGGATACAGATGATTGGGAATAGTTTACTACAATGCAATTTGGGCTCTTTAGTAAATAAGATATTCTTGTTTACTACATGTTTATATCAAAATATAAATAATCTTTGTATTTATTTCAAGAAAATGTCTCCTCTGCAGTGCCTTTTACCTACGTGCCTTTGCTAACTCAGGCCAGTGTGAACATTGCTTCCTGTAACCTTTAACCTTTGCTCTTGCCTAATCTGCTCTAAACAAAATCACTTGGAGCAGAACAGACGATTTATGTGCACCTTCATATTATTCTAATATGTAACATATTTTTATCAGACAAGCTCTTCTTCTTTGGAGACTTTGGAGTTAAGTGCAAGTCAGTGCTTTCTGGACTGGAGAGGTACATATTTGTCAGAACCCTTGAGAGCAGTGAGCTGGGGTGATTGGGGATGGATGTACCAGATGAATGCACTTGCACTGGGAGCATGGGAAGCAGTGAGCTGCTTGCTGAGAGCTTGGCAGTGTATCACTGGTATTTTAGTGGGCTTCAAATGGCTGATGCTCTTCTGTGCTGGCTGGGAGCATAAAATGTAAACTTTATCTAGGTGCAAACCATGTATGCCCATATGGGTTTAGTCAAGTTTCAGCGAAGCACTGCTAGCCCTACAATTTCCATATAGGAAATAGGCCAGAATTTTTAGGTGTTGATAGATAAGGAAAGTTATGTGCTTAGAACAGACACAGCAATAAATCTGTTGAAACATCTTGTGGCCATTTAATTAATTATCCAGTATCTAGAAAAATCTAGAGTATCCTATGATTAAAAAGGGAAAGGGAGGTGAGGCTGGTAATAAAATACAATAACATTTAACAGTTTCATCTTGTATTCTCTGAAGCAAATGACAAAACCTCTAGCTTGCGCACAGGGTTAGTTTTTTTTAAGTAAAAGAAAACAACAGACATGTTCTTCGGATATTTTAATAATTGTCAGCTCTCTTGTAAGGTAAACATGCAGTAGCCAACAGACATAATTTTGCCATTTTAAAGGGATGCAGGATTCCTTTAATTGCTAAAAATAATGATTCCTATAATTTTTAGGTTATGTCTTATTCTTTTTAAGCATTGCTAGAAGCATTTTATGTTGTAGTCTTAACTATTTCAGGCCCACCACATAATTTAATATGATGCTCCTTTCTCATTTGATTCACCATTTATGTGGGGTTTTTTAAGAAAGCATATTGTGATTTGAGTATACAAATCCTTTAATATATGTAAAAATCATAGAGAAGATTTTAATGTTTTAGCTCAATTCAGTGTTAGCAGTGTTCATTTGAAGAGCAGATTTCAGGGACTACCAGGAAGCTCCAACCAGTTTAATGAAATCTGATCATGTTGCATTAGCATTTTTCTTGGTGAATATATATTGATATGAGAAATATTGCCACCATAAGAAAGATCAATTGATGTGCACACATTTTATTACTAACAGAAAAATATTGATGTAGTTATTTAAACTTGGGATAATAAAATAGATTTCATAAAGAAACCAAGGGAAGTTGTGGCTTGGGATTTGTGCTAGTTATATTTATGCAATTCAGTTCCAGAATTTATTTATACAAACAACTACAAAAGGAGGGAAATGTGAGCTGAATAGGCACCCTTAAGATGACTGTGGAGCAAAAGCACAAATATAGCAGTCACTTCTGTCTATGGTCCCTTATGAGCAAACTATCACTTTTGTTTCACAGTGTCTTTGAACAAATCATGCTTTCATTTTTTCTTGTTCCCTTTGCTGACTTTAAAATAATTCTTATTTATATAAGCTAAAACAAAAATGCTGGAACAAAAATAGTGAAAATAATAAGCATCATTCAGGAGTTACCCAAAAAAAAAAGTTTTGGTTCCAGTGTAGGGAGAACCCTAATGAGAAATATGGGTAACCATTCTTCATTTCTGTGCCATCAAATCTGCACTGCAAACTCTGTAAAAATACTTTCAGCTATAATAGAGTTACCAGTGTTTGAACTGGGATTTTTACTGCATCATCCTTGTCTAACACTACTAGATGGGGCATTTCATATTCTGTTTCACTTCGTTGCTAAGTTTCCCCTGATGAAGATTAGACTTCCAAAAGTACAGCTCTTAAGAAGCATATTTAAAAAATCCTCCTGGTCTTGTGGAAGTTGTAAAAACGTCAATTAATTTCTTATTCCTTTGAAGACATAGTGCTATTCTTCACAAGCAAACAAATAAACTGATTTTTTGTCTAAAATGCTTGACAATATTAATTATTGCTTTAGTATTGACCTGAGGAAGAACACGACTGAGCACCCCTGAAAAAGGAGGTAGTGTTCAGAGTAGTTTCAGCTGAAGGCATTGTTTTGGGTTTAAGCCAACAGTTTTTGGAGAATGTTCTTCCAATTTCTAGGGAAAAATCCGCATAGATCATATTGAAATGTAATGTACAGTATATGCAAAAAATAATACCAAGGACTGAGAGGGCATTGACTATGCTATCTTTTTTTTCCTTCAGATCACAGGCATGAATTTGACAGGAGTGGCTTGCAAGGTGTTGTGTTTTCCCAGATTTTAGAGAACAGATGTGTGTAGCATTAAGCATTCATATTTGACAACCTTCAAAGCTAAAGGAATAAATGTGCACGAAAAAGGAACAATCTTTTTCCATTTCTTCCCACTTAGACACAGACCTTCCAGTTTGATATACAGTAGGAGATGAGAAAAGTGACATCTGCAATGTAGCTCTTGAACAGCTGGATTCCTCGGAGATCTCTTCACTGCTGCCAGTCTTGTCTTTCTTTCTTAACAACAACTTTTCTCTGAAAATACTTTTTTTGTTGTTTGTTTGGTTGGTTTGTTTTGTTTAAGTGGCTTTTTGTTTGTTTTTCAGTTTTGCTTTTTTGGGTTTTTTTGATAGGGAAGCAGGTTGAGCCTTAAGGGGAGCAAAGAGTAGGAAGAAAATAAAGGGTCAGGAAGCTGCTTTTTAAACCCCATCCATCCCAGTTCAATGCTTTAACAGAAGGTCTGAGGAAGCCCATCAAATATATCAAAGTATTTGTGTTTTGACATGAATTTGCATCTAAAGCAAGTTACCAGAAGAAAGGAACCAGCAGTCTAAGTCGAGGCATGGCTAGGACATCCTCAGGAAGGCATTTCTGAGGGGCATGACTAAAAGCAGGCAATCACAGTGGTGATGGCAGCTTGGATTTGCAGTGGACCATTTCAAACCACTACTGCCTGGCATTTTTAGCAAAACAGTTGTTTAACCTTTCAACCACTGAAGTTCAAATGCATAAATAAGAACAAGAAAATGGTGGAGGTGTGTGTGGCTCAGGGTGTGGCGGGAAGTTATGCTGCCATTAGCAGTCAAAAGACTCCACTTAACTTTTAATGTCTGAACCAAGTAAAGAAGTCACATCTGAAAAGATGTGTGATAAAGGGGTTTTTTTTAAATTGGACAGATCAGTGTGTGCTGTGATGAGAGATCAAAGGACTTTTGTCTTCTTTTGCTTTAATTTAGGAGAAATATGTGAAAAATAGGAGTGTGACTGGTAGCATATGAAAAACAATCTCAAAGTTAACAACCCATGAGGGACAGCAGTGTATTAATCTTTGTCAACACTCAGAGAGGTTTCAGATATCGTCACACATAGAAAGGTGTGTCTACCTTCCCAGATTGCAGATTTTTTTAAAAAACCCCAAAAGTTAAGTGTGCTCAGTTGTTGTGAACCCTGCAGAATACCTCATATGAAATAATGTATTTATTCAGTTTTTTTGAAATGTCAGTAAAATGTAAGTCAAAGTATGTCCCTCTATCTAGTCTTAGTAGAGGAACATGATTTTTATTCATTATTTTATTTTGTATACATTTAAACTCTCTCTAGATTGCAAAATATATGTTAATAATTTAATTAGTGAAGGGAAGAAAAAAAACTCACAGTAATCAAGGAAATCAAAATTCCAGTCTTTCACTTTCTTAATATTAAGATATTAAAACATAACCAGTACAGACTAAATCAGTGTTTAGGGAAGCCCAAACACTACAGTTCTGAATTGGCTTTAGCCTGTTGTCATAAAAAAAGGCAATAAAGAGTACTCTTGCAAAAATAAGATGTTAGATATAGGTCTTAAATTTCTGTGACTGACTACAAATTTCCTTCAGACTTGCACTGAGAACTCCTAGAAGTTTCACAAAATTTCTTTTGAACTATGTAATATTTGATGACATACTAGGGTTTATTGCTTTATTGAAGATAACTAGTCAGGTTAACTCTAGAACAGTCTAAGATGTATGTGCTAAATTAAATCGTTTTTCAAGTCAAAGTTTAGTGTAACATCTCTTGATTACAATTGAACATGTTTCAAGAGTGTAGGCAAAGTCAGATTTGACTGGACAGGTTTATGTGCTTGCTTTAGGAAGAAGATAACAAGTCAAACCTCATCTTAAAACAAGTCAAGAAAAATCTTCAATGAAATAGTTACCAATTTTTACAGGTGCAGACCTGACTTCTGTGTCCTTAACAGTCTCAAGTCCACAGTATTCTTAAGTGCTTCAGTAGAACTACTGCATATTGGTATCTGCTTCAGCTGAAAACTGTATGGTTTATTTTCCATACATAATGAATACAACACATGACCCTGATGCATGAGAAGCAATATGTAATGCTTACACTGAATTGGTGTCATAGCAAATGTAGGGTGGGGTGGACATTTACTGTTGAAGTGCATTGAATGTGCATCTCTGAGAACAACACAAGGCCCCAGCTGCAGCCACGATTACATTATTGAAGAAAGTCTCCTTCCATTCACTAATTCATTTAAACAACATTTTTGCTGTGTAGATCAAAGGAATCTTTCCTGGTTAAATTACTTCTGATAAGTATTTTTTACTGACATATTTAGTCCGGTTTTTTGTTCATAGATTAATTTGCAATAATTTATCTTTGGTGCATATAAATTATTTTAAATAACTCAGACAATTGCTTATTAAATACGTGTTGCTCTATATTCTTTACCATTCCAATTTGATTCAATGGCTTCTTATTTGGCACACTGGCTAAACACAATTTAGTTTTAACTGCTAGTTTCATTTCTATTCCATTCTCCACTTCCCAGTCTTCCAAGAGCTTTTGAGCTGAACAGACAAGTTTTTCAGTGCAAATTCTATTCCTCACTTCCTGCTACAAAACCAAAAACATATTCATGGAAATGCTTGTTGGAGAAAATATTTGTTTATACTGCAGTGCAGTCTTTTTGTTTCTCTGAAAGTTTTATCTAATTTTGTACTTCTATTGTTCTGTACCTACAACGTTTCCCAGACCTGTGCATTTTGTGTTCAGATGATGATTTGATGAATATCTGAGCTCATGATTTGCATTCAATTACAAGAGACAATCAGTTTTAGGCTTTCTTCAAAAGAAAAGAAGTGAAAAATAATTCTGTAACTTTGGAAGAATAGGTGTTTACTGTGGATGTGTGAGATTTGCTTAATACATTGTTTAGCAGATTTTGCTATCTTTCTTTGTAGACATTATTTTAAATTAATTTCTGCTAATAAAAAAATAAATTGCAAGGCTGGAAATTATTCCATGCCCATTTTAATTAAAAAAATAGGTGTAGATGAATAATTTAGGAGATTTTGAGGCTCAAGAACCTTAACTCTCTCCCACACATGTGGAAGAAGAGAAATGAGAGAGGCCCAAGTAATATTCACATGCAATCTCAAGTGCCTACTTAAGCTCTGAACAATAACATATATATATATATATATATATATGTATGTAATACCTATGTTTTCCAGCAGCCATTCCGATGAAAGGAGGTTTATCTTCCATGTTAGAAATGATGGCCCTTACTTTTGTGTTTACATCACAAATTAGAAACAAAAATGCTTACACCTGGAATGCTATGTATAATTTTATTATGTAGGTGTCTGTTTTAACCTGTGTTACTTACCCTTTTCTCCAAACTTTATTGGCTCTCCATCTGCCTTGCTTTCAAGAGAACATGTCAGCCAGTAGCAAGTGTTCCTGTGCTGCTCTCTGCTTGTTTTCATCTGTCTGGTGAAATGCATTCATTCTTCCTGTGCAACAGCACACCTTTGTTGAGAGAGTGCAGTTAACATCTCATCTCCATGGCTCAATCTGCAGGTAGTTCTGGCTCTTGATGTTAGCTGCTAATGCTGATTCTTCTGATAGCTGCAGCCTAGAGACCAGGATGATCACTTGCATTTGGTTTCAGGGATAGTACACTGTACTATTAAGTAAACATTTGATTGCATTGACCATGCCTGCAAAATAATCTAATGACACGACTATTTTCTGGAAGTATTTGAATTACTAATTCAAATTAGAATTTGAAATACATTCTTTTTCCCACTCAGATGATCAACTTTTCTTAACCTTTTTTCTCACCTCATTCTAAAATGAGCAAGTTCTTGTTCAGTCCAAGTTATTAAAACTGTACTTTTGAGCACTATAGACAGATTTAACATATACTTTCTCCAAGATAAGTTCAACAATGTGATTTTACCTAAATTCTTAATCTTGTCCTTGAGGAATACTGAAGGAAAAGCATACTGCAAGAATAATCCCCAATTTCTTAGTAGATACTTTTTATTTTTTAAATAATAGGCATTCAAAAATTTAATTATCTAGCAGGGTGTTTAAAATATTTTTTCTCTTTTTTTTAATCAAAGTTTTCATCTTGCTTTAGTGATTAGAAGGGTATTATGCCAACGGAAATTACCTCAATTTGTAATATTCATAGTAAAGTACCTGGATGATTATGCAGGGCAACATAAGGTGACTTAGTATACAAATCCTAGTAAAAAACATATAGTAGGATTCATTGTTTTGAGGTCCAGTGATTGGCCAAAAAAAAGCTGATTTTATATATAAAAATACAATGACAACACCGGGTCCGCCATTCACTGGAATTAATGAGTTTTATATCAACCTTAACAATGAATGAGCCGCGTCTACCCAGTTTTGGAAACTAACCTCCTTCCTAGGATCACTGAGCTCCGTTCCTTTCCTCTTATCCCACTCTGACATTGACAAAAGAGGACACTGAGATGTAACTCACCTTAAAGGCAGTAAATGATTGACTGCAATGTTTTCCTACAAAGAAGTTCACAGCTCCCTCAGGGAGAGACAAATCCATTGAATAACATAGAACCTGGACCAATTAAGACACAGCTCTAGTTCCACTAAAACCAAGTTTTTCCTCTAGCTTAAATGTGAGCTGATCCAGAGCTTAGAAGTATAAACTGTAAATGTTGGTCTCTGCAAGTGATTGCTTCCAACAGTTCTTTTAACTAGCTCATGTCACAGTCAACAATTAGCAGTGAAGTTGCTTTAATAGGCTGATTTCCATTTTCCAAAGGAGGATTAGTGCATCTTGTTCAGCATTTTGGTTTTATGGCCAGTTTTATCACTGTGATTTTACAAGTTTGTTCCATTAATCTGGCTACAGACAGGTATAGAAAAAGTAAAGGAGGATCATGTTGTGTTGTAATTGTAAGCTACAGTGAACAGTCTTGGAGTCAGATCCAAGCCCATTTTCTCTGTCTCTGGATCTACATTAGAAAACTCTTATGACCATTTTCTGCACCTTTTTCATGTTCCATTAAAAATTAAGCTCTAAAGTGTCTACTGTGTAAGTCTTATTCATATCAATAAGAGTCATTTATGAAAATGAGCCATCATTCAAAATGAGGTACATGTTGGCTGAAGATGCAGATATTTATTATCAAGAATTATTAGAGGCATATGTAACTTCAAGATGTCTCTAACTTTAAGTTTGTATTTTTAAACAGACCTGTGATTTTTTTTACATCTTTTAGCAAATAAGCTTTGAGTGTTCCCAAGTGAATTTACATTATATTTGGCTGATGCAAAAGTGAAATATGTTTCCTCTGGAAGTTCAATGACAGCAAGTAGGACATATGGTAACCAGGGAAATGGAGCATTCACTAGTCAGATGCTTAGTTGACTTGTATAATAAATAGCTCACTAAACATATGAATTGTAGCTGGAAAAATGATTAATCTTATGGCCCTATTAACAAAAAATCCATATCTATTCACATCAATAATAAACCTTACATCAAATTTGTCAGTGTCTCCAAAACTATTACAAAATTCGGTTCCATGTAAGTCACTTGCAGGTCTTGATGCACAACTGGAAATCAATATCTGCTTCAATGAAGTTCTGTCTATGTATATGAGAAAAAATTTTCAAGTATTCAAGGGATTAAAACACAAACAATGAATTTTAAAGTACAGTAATCCACCCATTTTTGGATTTGGAAGTGCTCAGATATAACATAGACCTAAAAGAACTTATAAGAATTCAACATCTCCTGTTAACTTTGTCTTACATGAGCTCTCTTTTTTTCTTTTCAACAAAAATTCTCTAGTTTTCAGAAAATTTAATTAGTTTATATCTCCATTTTTTGCCATTAGGGAAAAAAAAAAAGGTAGATATTTCCATTTTCTCTAAGGAATTTCTTAAAGTTTTCAAGTTATATACCTGCAAGTTTTTTCACTGAAAAAAATCACCTTGTGATTGCATGTCTATGTGCTATATAAATAAAAAAAATAAATACATAATTTATATTATGCTATAATATAAATAAGTTTCCTATTAAATGCATAAACAAAGGGGCATATTAATTAGTAGCAAACCCAGTATGAAAAAGATGGTTTCTTTAAATGTCTATTTCCTTCTCACAATAACCTTTAATCTTACCTCATAGAAAGATGGTCTTTAATGACTAAAATAAATGAGACAGGTTATGTGTTCAAAAGAAACCATTAGGAAATCTAAACTTCCACATAGGCCTTTCAATCAAATTCAGAGTTTCTGAGGCATCCCACCAAGGTATAGCTAAAATTGCTATGATGATTTATAATAGCAACTCAAGCAAGTTTTCCATTAAAGCTTTCATTTAAATAGAGATTGAACTAAGAACACACTCATGCAGCAAACCCCTGTGTACTGAGTAGTTATGAAAAACAAACAAATATCAATTTCCTCTGTAATGTTTTGTAACCTATAGCTATTGCTGTCAAAAAACGTCTGGTGAGCAATAAAGGACATAATGTTATATATCTGAATAGGAAGATCAATCTTGAAGAATGATGAACTTTAGTAACCATATCTTTAGAGAGAGAATTCACCTCCAATATATAATAATTCACTGACTGGAAATTAGAAGCGGAGATGGAGCAAGTTTGCAACATAACAGCAAACAGATAACCAGGAACTTCTAAACTTTTTCCAAAACAAAATCCTCAATATCAAAATTCGTTGAAACCAGTGCAAATTTCCAAATACATTATACCTTGGCAAAGATTTTTTTAAAATCTTTCTTGAGTCTGGGGGGAGAGATTGGTTGCACTTTCTGCACAAATGCTATACTAAAAGGCTGTGGCCCACCACACACCAACTTTGCTATATAGGCCAGAAAGTGTTTTACAGCCAGTCCCTCATCTCAGAGCCCAGATGTAACAATGGCTGTGTACCCGGGAGCCACTGGTAGTCCTGTAGGTGGGGAAAAGAATGGGGCTGAGTACTCAGCAGCTTGATCTCTAAACCTGATTTTTCTCTTCCCACCTTCATATGGAAAAAAATAAATTGTATGCCAAAGATCAGTGTTTCCAAGAGAGCAGGGCTTTCTCTGCTCCACTCCTCCAAAACGTCTCCTTCATATGGTTGAATTCAGGTTATTCAGTCATGTCATCAGGTAGCAGAGACCACCTAAAAGTGGACATATTTTTGGCACTAAATATCCCTGGGTCCTCTGTCGAAGCCAAAAGAAAACCCATCTGCATTGATCTCTGAAAGCGCAGTTTAACAAACATAACCTATCAGACTGAAGAAGTGAGCCAAGCTCATGTCACAGCAATAATCCTTCTCAGGTGCTGCTGGTTAAACTGTCAGGCATACTGATTTTGCTGACATTTTCTCAGCATTTCAGCTAAAATTGCTTTTTCAGTCCATGCCATTTATTACCCTGTTAAAACTTGAATGCTATTATCAAGAAAAAGGAACCTCTCCTTTTCTGTCAGAGGTGAAGCTTGTTTCTCCTCACGTTGTTAATTATCAGGACAGGTTTCACATAGCATCTTGCAGGGCCTTCATCATTAATTTCAAAGCCATTAAAAAATATCAAGAATTCTAAGTCATATGTGGATGCCCTGAGCACATTTTCTAGACCATATTTAAGTCATCATAAAGTACTAAAAGAATTCTCATAAGCTAAAATAAGTTTTTCTTTTGCTAGATTTGCCAAGTTCATATTCCAAGGGAAAAAGAGGTTCTGATGTTGTAGGCAGCATGGTAATGGGGTTTTTCTTCTAGTTACCACAGAAAAAAGCTGCAGTATATTAATTAGTTTAGAGATGTTATTTGGCAGAAAAACTTCCCAAAAGCTGTTGAAAATATAGGAAGAAAAGGAGTGAATGATAACTTCTGGTTTTCCAGTAATTCCCTGCTAGCAAAGACGTTCTTTAGAGTCTCAAGTAAGTGCTGGCAGCATCTCTTTGTGTCTCTTCACTTCCATGTCTTTAGAAAGTAGATGTTAATCTAAAACCATCAGTGATGTATCATGGGTCATATGCCCCAGGCAGTACATATATGTGGCTAATTCCCCTGTCAGTGTTGCTTTTCCTACTTTCCACCCAAAGTGGCTGCTTGACACTGAATTTTATAAAAACACTGTCTAAAAATATGGAATATTCCTCCAGGTAGTCCTACTGCATGAAACAGCTATTTTATAACAGTGCATAGTTTTAAAAGAGAAGATTTTCAAGTGCTGTGTGGATAGCTGTCCACATAGGACATGGATAGCTATTTATTTACAAATAAATCAGAAAACAAAAATAAAAACTAAAACTGGGAGCATGGAACACACCTGTAAAGGTTCTGCCTTGGACCCTCACTAATAAATTTAAAAAAAGGTAGAAAGTTACTTTATTTTCCATCCAGCACAGATCAAAGTCCATTGCTTTCTCTCTACCTTCACTGGTGCTTTGATATTTTATCCTTACCGCAATCAAATACCTCCCTCATATCCCATTACTCATCTCTCCTGTCATTAGTCAATGGCATACTGTGGAGCTTCACCACAAGCAAGGGGAAAGGTGTTGAGTGAAAATATCTCTCTTTTCCCTTCACTTCACACATCTGCACACTTTGCTTAATTGTAAAGCACACTTTGCTTAATTTTTATTTTTAGATAATCAGATTTTCATCCATTTTTTGGCTGCTGAGAAAGTGTAAGTTAACACTTCTCTTCTTTGATCCTGGATAGGCAGACATACCCATGTCTCATGTGGTACAAAACTACATCAGGAAAAAACATACATAAAGTATTTGAGACCTAGATACTTATTTTCCAACAGTATTTTTTCCTGTCTGATTGGATCATTTCTCATTACTCTTGTGACATTACAATTTGGTATGAGAGAAGAAAAAGTAACTTCCATATGTCTTGTACATTTGTATGTTCCTGGTATTTGTATGCTGGGATACATTAATACACTACTGTTTGTAGTAAAAATTATCAGTTGACTGTTTTCAAACATGAGGTTCTCACATTAAAATATCATGTTGTCTTAAAGCAGATATAATTTATGGCAAGAATATGGAGATTAGAGGGTTAATCTAATGGGTTAGGTGAGCTAACCCATTTCATATAAGATTAACAGAGGAAGAAACTGAAAACACTGCTATGAAAATGCTAAAAATATAAAGACTCAAATTTCTTCTTATAAATTACAGAACTTCTGATACTTTAACATGCAGAACCTCGTATTGGGTGACAAGGTTTGGTAGCAGGGGGATACAGGGTTGGCTCCTGTGAGAAGCTGCCAGAAGCTCCCCCGTGTCTGATGGAGCCAAGGCCAGCTGGTGCCAAGATAGAGCTGCCACTGGCCAAGGCAGAGCTCATCAGTGATGGATGGTAGCACCTCTGGGATACCAGAGGTAAGGAGGAAAAGGGAAAAAATGGTGGCTGTAGCCAAAAGGAGGAGTGAGAATATGTGACAGGAACAGCCCTTCAGACACCAAGGTGAGTGCAGGAGGGGCAGGAGGTGCTCCAGGTGCCCCAGCAGAGATTCTCCTGCAGCCCATGATGCAGACCACAGTAAGGCAGCTGTGCCCCTGCAGCCCTTCGAGGTCCACAGGAGTGAAGAGATCCACCTGCAACCCATGCAGCAGGTGGGTGCCCAAAGGAGGTTGTGATGCCATGGGAAGCCCATGCTGGAACAGGGTCCAGGCACTCGAGGACCCATGGAAAGAGGTGGCCATGCTGAAGCAGGTTTGCTGGTAGGACTTGTGACCATGTGAGACAGACTCTTGTTGGAGCAGTTCTTGAGAACTGCAGCCCATGGAAACGACTCACACTGGAGACGTTCCTGGAGTTCCGCCTCCTGAGGAAGGACCTTAAGCAAGAGCAGGGGAAGATTGTGTGGAGTCCTAATGTTCATAATGTCTCAGAGGGGATGGAGCTCATTGCTTTTTGTGTCAGCTGACACTCTGACTTCAGGGATCTTACCTGCTCATCTCAAAATCAGTATACATAAGTCCACACTGAGAATTTCGGTACCATCCTCCCATTTCCCTGTTTTTTTCCCTACAATATGAGCAGCATTCATGTTAGAGGCTAGCCACACTTCCATGACATGTATGCATTCTCACTATGAGAAGAAAATGGCTATATAATGGCAATTGAATATTTACTATCTTGATAATTACCAGCACCAAGCATTTACAGCAAATGACTGAAATTACTCTCAGCAGTGTTGAAACATATGCTGCTTTTTTTTTCTCTTCCTCATCTTCAGTAGCCATGCAGAAGGAGCTAAAAGGGTTAAAACTAACATTTCATTCCCTTTGTGCAACAGAGAAACCATTTAGCTAAAGAAAATTGCACCTAGTAATGCTTTGAGCATTCCAAATTACCTGCAAATGCATTTTGCTGCAGAGCTTGTCAAAAATCTCAAGAATTTCAATACTCAGAGGCTGGGCAGGGAAGAGGAGGATGGTTTGGTTGGAAGGGGCTTGCACGGGTAGCCCAGCAGAGCATGATGTATTATACTGCACTCTGCTGATCCTGTTCTGGGAAGAGGGCTGGGTATTACTCACTGTAGGTCTCAGACTAGTGGAAGCTATATTTTTTTGAAAGGGCAGATTAAAAATCAGAGGGTTTTTCTTTTTTTTTTCTGTCAGCTTGATGAGAGGGGGTTTTTTCATGTTCATCGTGTCTGTTTAAAACTCCTCTGTCAGGCATTCTGGATGTTAAAATAAGCTGCGAGGAGGTGGGCTAGTGGTGAAAGAACAAATAATAAAAAGATGTGCATGAGAAAAACAAATGGAGATCTCTGTCATGTATCACAAAAAGTGCAACAAAAATGAAGTGTAAAAACGGGTTTTAAAAAGTCGGCCTAATTTTAAATGTTTTCCTACTTCTGGTGGATTTTTCCAATGGCAATTTTTTTAAAATTAATTCTTACATAATTATACATATTTTAAGTGGATCCACTATAAGTATATTTTTTCAAGCTTTCCCCTAAAAATGTTTTTTCACGTGTAATAAATATAAGAATTTTTTAAAAAGTGAATAAAAATGACAATACATTTTTAACACTATTCTAGTGCTTTCCAGAAATCACAAGTAGGGAATTAGAAGCAGAAAACCCTATAATGTCTGTGAGTTCTTGACATAAAGTTGACATTGGACAGCATTATTTATTGTCCCTATCATAGTTTAGTCCCTCAAAATATTAGAAGAAATTTAATTTATTACTGACTCACTCAAGCTTTTAGGCTGTTCTTTTGCATTCTATGGAGAAAAGATGCTACTGAATACACTTAAATCAAATTACTATGTATTCTTTTAAAGATCTTTGCTTTTTGTTGAACCCAGAAAATAAGTTTATAGAAGTACTCTATGCTATTTCCTACCCGCATAATGCAACTGCATCACAGATCTCATCTTTATTATTGGCAAAAACATTTGGTTCTTCAACATTAAACTTTAATGCTGAAAAAGCTGGCAAAAAATTACATTTCTGTAGAAGGGTGAAGGGGTATAAGTGCTTTCTTTGGTCTGTTAGTACTATGATGCAAGAGGTGAGTGGTTAGATTGCTAAGGTTTATGCCTAACATATATTTAGCCTAATTAGCAAATGAGGTCAGCAATTAGAGAGCTGAAGGGAATCAGTGCATGATCCTAGCTATGTGGTAAAGGTTATAAGGAAAAAAAAGCACAAGCTAAAATCTTTCCTTTTGCCTTGAATTGCAGTGATGAAATGCCAGGAAAAAAAAAATTAAGCAGCTACAAAACTTCCTCACAGAGGACAGAAAAGCAATTTGATCAATGGCTTTGATCATTACAGTGGCTGATCAGCAGGGTAATGACATAGGAAATTGCATATTCCTTTAACACATCCCACACATCATCTGCTAAACTGGCCTCCATCTGGCAGGTGGAGTTGGCAGGGAAGTGGGGGTGCTCTGCTCTCTCTTGGGGGAGTCACCACAGGCTTCCTCCTTGGTGCCAGCAGAGCCTGTGCAAGCAGACAGCACAGACTTGATCCCCACCCCTGTTTGAGGTTTTAATCCTCATTTTGCACAGTAATGTACAAGTTCTCTGGCTCCTCCATCACCTGCTAACTAAGCAGGATAGATGGTCTAAACCCCTTGAGCCACCCATGAGCCATCATCTTCAGTAGTCCTGGAAATACTTCAGAGTGTTCTATAATCCAGTTTTTGGACACAAATCACGAAGGGAGGAACATAATCTAAAGGGATAAAAGAGAAGCTGTCTTTAATGAGCACATGGCTCTCTGTCATAACAAATTACCCTGTGATGCTCATGATTAATTGTGCTGCCACTTGTTGTATGGCAGCGCAGTAATGCAAGCCAAATAGGCACAATGGAAGACTGTCTGCAAAATTAGTAGGCTTTTTAAATGTAATATTTATCACTGTCAGCCAGATGTGACAATCCTTCGACATATATGTGATCTTGCTGGTGGTGTCCTGAATGAAAATGGATCACATAAAGTCCTGGTTCAGTGCAGGGCCAATGAACCTATGTAAGTTGATGAGCCAGAAGGTGCTACAAATTAAATTGAATTTGTGCCAATCTCTCTTGAGCTATTTGTGATATTATTGTGTTTCACTCTGCCTCTTTTTAAGATATTCTGTCACCATGCTTTTCCATCTGTGTCATCTTTTATTCTTTGCATACATTTTCTTGCAATTGAGATATTTTTTCTTCTTATACCCAGTACTTATATTTTGCACCTGTTTCCAGATTACTAATGTGATGCTATGAAAACTGAGTCACAGTAGCACCATAAAAATCACAGTCCAAAGAGTCCAAATTCTTTGTTGAAATCAAAGTATCGGTTATGTGTGAAGATTGCAGATCAGCCCCAGGTACTCTGCCTCTTGGGCTTACAGCATGGTCACTCTAGATCAGGCAATAAGCTGAGATATATATTAAGAAAAGCATATAATCTGAAAAAAAAAGTTTCTAAACTATCACATCAGGCTGCTCATAGTTCATCACCTGCTGTCTTTGATTATGCTGCTCTTCATTATTTTTCAAGGGAAATTTCTCAAGTTTTTCAGAGATTTTTTCAGAGGTAAATTTAAAAATTAGGTTCATGATGGCAAGTTAGGTTTCTGGAATGTTATTAGAAATTCAGATAGCCTTTGAAGATTTGGGCATTGGTATTTACTGAGCTTTGATCTCCCTGGGGTCCTACCACAGGAAGGACAACTCAGACAAACTGTGCTTTTGAAAAATTCTCTTTCTAATATTAAGGGAGGCTATAACCTCAGATTCTGGAGTAGACACAAATATTTTTCTCTCCAACCCACCTAACGCACAACCCCTGAACATTCTTTCCACTCCCTGGAAGAGCAGGTCAGTAATAAAGTGATGTGGTTTTGTCTCAGTTCTGTAAGAACTGTGCAGCTATGCTGAAAGTCACACCATCTGCTTTTACATAACTGTGTCTGCAGACCTAGAAGGGTAAGGTTTTTAATGGTCTACTCAGCAGAAGAATATGCTGTTTTCAATGAGTAAACTGCAAAAAATCAGGACAAAGTGGTTTGCAGAGTTGCATAGTGTAGCAAACTAGGACTGGTTTACATGGACCAGAGAGACCATGGCCTATCTAAAAGAGATTCAACTTGTAATTCTTCTGTCAGTAAAAATGATATAAGGGACTATGTTTTTCTGCTCAAATCAGTTATTGAAAAAATCTCTGTATAGAGAGAGATTTAGAATAATTATTGCAGCTCAGAAGTTTATCTTACATGAAAGAGGTATGTTTTCAGAAGAAACACTGAAGGTCTGCTTCTGGAAAGAAATGCATTATTTAGCTTGTTAATGGAGGGCATAAAAGCAACAAATGAAAAGCAGCAAAGAGAAAATTTAGGACAAAGAGTTGTAAAAATAGTGACTCAAGTTTTCTCCTGGATCTCTCTTTTTTTTTTTTTAATTAACTGGGGGAACCACTAGTGTTGCAGTAGGAAAATGTTCAGCACTGACAGATGGAGACATTAAAGGATTCATCAGAATTATCTGTGACATTACTTAACTTTTTTAATACTTGAAAAAGAAAATTCCTTCTTTCTGGAAGCCCTAATTTTACTCCTTTTCTGAATTCTTTTTCAATTATGAATTTTTGAATTATTTGGTTCGTAGATATCTGGTTTACATATGGACCATGATATTTTTCATCTGTGGAAAAGCACCAAGGCTGACTCCAGTTCATATTATTTTTTCTGCAGCTAAGAGTTGTGAAATAAAAAAATTATTAATTCTTGATACATGACATATTGTGTAAGTTAGGAAAAAATCCACCCATGCCAGTGTTCCACTACTAAGAGAAACAATGGAATGTGTGTTTAATAAATCCAAGCCCATTTTTGAGCTTTGGCATTTGATCCACTCCATATTACTCCCAAGGCAAGACAGTAACAGCTCAGTGTTATGAATATAACAGCACACCTTTTATTTAATAAAAACAAAAAAGAAAAAATTAATTCTATCCTTCTAATGTGCAAGGAAGAAGCAAGCAACATTTTTATAAAAGGATTCATTAGCCAGACCCAGTTTTCAACCCACAACCAGGGCATTGATGTTCACTGGCCTTAGGAGAATTTAAGTGCACCTCTGTCTTCTTGGAAAGTTGTCTTACCCCTTGGCAAAAGGCTGCTCTGAGACTTGAGGGGTACTGCTTCCTTACCTGCTGAAAATCTAACACTACTAAAACCTCAGGTTACTCTGGGCTGAAAAAATGCACCAAGCGGTTGACTTGATATTAATTTAAAAGAATAGGAGAGTTGGACTCCAGGAGCTAGGATTTATCATTCATTTTATGCAACTTTCTCTTCATTATTAAATGCTGAAACAGCATTTCAGAACAAAGTGTGTATGTAAGACCCAGAAAAAGCTGCAGGCTGCCCTCCTGCTGTGTCTCTTTTTCTCTGTGAACCCTGGCTTCTGTCCTGTTCTGTGGGGAGGAAAAGGAAAGATACACAACCAGATAGATATTTCAGTCAAAACTGAAATACCTTTGGGTGTCCAGGCTAGGGGGCTGAAAGAGCACATTGGGAACAAGAGGTATCTCTGGAGCCTGTGTGTTGCAGGGAGAGTTTGTAGTTGACTGGGAAGATTCTGAATGTGTGACCAAATCTTGTACAAGGTTTGTAAGCCTTGCCTTGGATCTGGATGAATTACATATTACTTAATTTTAACCCGGTTGTGATTCTAAAATGATTTTAGACAAGGTAAGAGACCTTACAAATAGATGTGACATAATTCAGAAGGGGTTTTTTTGGGGGGGGTGTTTTTTAAACCCATTGAATAATATCTTATCTGGAGCTCTCTAGTAAAGTATTAAAATACTTGCCCCAAAGTATTAATATTCATTTACCCTTAAACATCCTTATTCCAAGATTAGGTAGATCCCAGGATGCAAATGACCACACTTCACTGAAATGTTTTATGTTCTCCCACACAAGTCCTACACACATTTTCCTAAAATTGGTTTGCATCTCTCTTGGGCTATCTTCAAGGACCAAATCCTGTCACTTTTGCTCAGGTTTTTGATGCCTTGCTTTGCAAAAACTTGCATTAATCTTGAGTGCTTCCTCTTCTCACGCCTCTCCTGAGCTACAAAATCACAGAGTCTTTCAGCAACATACTTGACGCTGACAGCAATTATATCTGAGAAGTTCTGCCAATAATCCTTCATCCCTCTGAGTGTGCTGACTTTACTGCGAGGTGGGATGTACTGTCAGGCTGCACACAGCCCAGAGCAGGAGACAGCCTGTCTGGCAGCCCTCCAGTGCCTCGTTACCTCAGGTTGAGTTACTGTTTCCTTATCTTGCTTGAAAAAATTAGTTTCTTCATGTGATATACCATGTTCAGGCACTGCAGTGATGAACACCAAGGAAATGCATTATGGAAAAAAATACGTATGTGAGTGGAACAGCAGCTGTTGCCAGACCATCTATCTGTGTCTGGGTTTTGCTGCTACTTGAGGGAAGCAACGCAGAAGGTCCCGTTATGCAATGAAGAGCCGTAGGTTATGTAAATCAGATGCAGTAAAACTTGACACCAAGCAAAGCATAACTTTGACCCTGTTCCAAATAGATTATTAAACACCACAGTAATTTTCCCTATAGCACTGAAGTCTGAATCAATTTTAATACGGACATCACTTACCCTAGCGTGACTCTATTGATTTAACACAGTTTTGCATCAATGGGGGCAGAAAAGGGTCATGAAATTAGCTGTAGGTGACTTGGTAGTGTATAATCCACTCTTAAACCCTAAGTGTAAATGACCAATTTCATGTTGGTTAAGCAACCTTCACTCCTTTTAAAATAAAAAGAATTTTAGTGGTTTTTAGTATGTTTCAAAAGAAGGTTGTTCTTTACTCATATGCCCAGCAATGGCTTTAGTTTGCAGTGATTATGGCTGATACATCTAATCCTGTTAGAGAAACAGGGGGCTCACTGGAATTCATTAGCATGAGAAACTAAATGCTAACTAATGCCACAATATAAATGTATTGCATTTGGAACAGCCCCTAAGATACAGCTTCATTGTGCAGTCATCTGATTCATATCTAATCTGAAGCAAGAAAAATATAAGGATGAGCCCTGACATTTTCTGCTTATTTATTCTTTCAAATTCCTTGTGATTATATTCGTTAAAGTTTTCTTTCAGTTTCTCTGTAGCTGAAACACATTTCTCAGTTATAGAAGTTGACTTTATTCTGTCATTTTCTTCTGTCATAAGCATATATTTAATGTTTATTTGTAAGGATGAAAGTGAATTTTATTACAATGCAATCACTGACAGAACTATTAAAAACTGCATTCTCTCAGCATTTTCCTGACATTGCTGAATTTGGGTTCTCTGAACACGAGAGATAGAGCTTTACTTGTGAATAAATTTTTCACATTTCTTTTAACAAACAAGAATGCACAGATGCACATATATACAATTTTTATAAATTTAAAAAGTCACATCCCAAAACTTAAAACATTTAAAATAGATAACAGGCAGAAGGTATAGACAGTCACAAACAACCATATAGTAAGGTTTAGGTTAAAAAATTAAACCTGTAAGTAGTGAGATCTTAAAGTATAGGCAGAGAGGACAGAGAAAGAATAGAAATGTCTTTCCCAGGTGAAAAGCAGCAATACCTTGGCAGCTTTCACAATGAAGCACAGACATTAAGACATTAAAAAGATGTTAGATTCCTGGCTCTCCTACTACAGAGATCTTGAGCCTATGGTACCAGTCATGGCTGTAACATTACTAAACCCTCAGTAAGTATAATCTGAGAGGAGAACAGCAAACCAAATGCAGAAAATGGGAGAAAACTCCACTTTGTCCTCAAAGCCCACCTTTGTGTCCTTCACTAAACACTTGAGTGTGTTCCTTCTGTTTCAGGCTGACAGATTCATGTACCCCACCAAACCCCAGTTCCAGCCATGGCCCAGAGGGAAGCAGTGTCAAAGCTGTGTCAGGGTCTTTAGCACGGTTTGCCCTGCAGGAGCAGCAACCCTGTGGCTCTGTTCTCCCACATGTGCAGGGCTGTGCTGCCCAAGCATGGCCCAGTGCCACGGCAAACCCTCCCTTTGAGGCTTGAGCCTCTTTGCTTTGCCTCTCATATATATTGGATTAACATATTAAATAACAGCCGTGCTAATAAACATCTGGGAACTAGGCAGCCCTGTGAAATCGAAGGGCTGCTGTTCCATTTGACTGAGAAATGTGCTGCAGTCTGATCCTTCTGACTCTGAGCAAGACACTGCAGCTCAGCTCACGATTTCCAAGATGTATTGCTGTAGACACCTCCTTCCCACTGGCGTGGGGAACAGAAGGGATCCCATAAATTCTGCATGCACGCCCTGACTGCCAAATCTCTTCTAAGGCTTCCTTGATCAGTCTGTGGATTCTTCAACTGACTATGTCTAAAATACCTCCTACTTTACCAACAGAGTTCTGCTATCCCATATGATCATTAAGAAAGGTAAAAAATTATTATTTTAAACATTTTTTCCTTTAATTCATAGGTATTCCTTAAATGTAAAAACTAAAAGCATAAAGTATATTAATAAAACCACTATAAGTGTTGTTGTTCTGTCCTTCAACATTTTTCCTGCAAATGATGAGGACAGGAAATAAATTTGCTTCATTTCATAAGCCTGTACTTGCAAGAAGTTACAGTCTCTGTGGTTTTTTTGCCAAATTAATTTCTTGAATTCACTATGCCAACACATACTCATTTTCAGCTTTCTAATATTTTAAAACCCAAAATTGCATTGTTTGGCGCCTATCTACATTTTAATTCCAAGACCTACAAAAGTAATTTCTTTTGTTTACAAGTAACAATTCTGATATTGCATTTTCAACGACCATATTTTTTATTAAAATTAGGGAATTGCCATCAGTAAGCCAATATACATATATATTTCACATACAGAATATTTCCATCTCTAATGTAATCTATATTTTTCATTACTGAAAAGGATCTGTAATTGTTTCCTAAATATACGTAAGCCTTTCTCTTTTACCTAACATTGTCTAATTATACATAATGAAAAGCTGCATATAACAAGCATTTTTCTAACTTGTGACATAATTGAGTTCACTTTTAATAAATAAATCCGTTCCCAAGGCTATTCTAGGTTCCTACCAGATTTCTGTTTCTCATGGAAAGGAGGAGGGTAAGTGGGGTAGAAAGTTTTTTTCCCTCAGTTCCCTAAGTTCCATGTATTTTGTCTGTGAAAAAAACTTTGAAGAAGCTGTTAGAAGGAAAGGGAGACTTTGAAACTTTGAATCACAGAGCAATCGGAAGAAAGGCCTAGGGTCCTTCTACAATTGCCTGAGCTCTCCTGAGAAGTCAGGGCTAAAGGGCTTCTGGAAGAATGTCAGTGTCTTACCCCTGCCTCCCTTAAGGATGTTGCTGTTGTCAATAATACGTGAGCAGAAAATTATACAAGGACCTTTACTTTCTCCTGTCAGTTTCTTTCATTGGAATTTCCTCAAAAAATAGAAAAAACATAATTCCCTGAAAATTGAATTCAGAGCTGAAGTCCTGTATTATTCAGATTTGTGCTTCTTTCCTCATTCTCTGAAAGGAAATTAAAGCAAGAAAGGGAGTGGGCTGAAATTATCAATTGGAAAGGCCATAAGTGGGTTTTGGATTGGGAAAAAATGCTCAAATACTGCCAAACCTTAACAATACATCAAGAAATTTGATCATTAGCTTAGCTGCCAAAACATCATCACCACTTAATGCCTTAGCTTCTTCATCATATTTTGCCATATGAATAACTATTCTTGCATTTCCAGTCCTTCTCTTGCCTAGATCTTTGATGTATATTGCACTTCCTATTTTAACTTTCCTAATTAAAATAACTTCACAACTCTCCAAACCCTCCTACACTACTGAACCCATTTCCATCCCCTGATTTTTTTTCTGCCTCACTTTCCCAATGCAAGTCAGATAAATTAGTTCTTAAACTTTGTAGATACACTTCTGATAGGCGGATTTTTTTAAAGTTCTACCTATTCCTTTTATTTTCCAAAACTACTACTTCTGATTTCTTCCATGTGGTGCTACTTTGGCAGTGGGAGTGCTGTATGTAATAGTGTTTTTCCTGTACTTTTCCATATTCATTTAGTGCTTAAAGAATCATTAAAGAATGTAAAATAATGAACTTGCCAACTTGAGTGGTCACAAACACTTGCGCCTCCAGTCTAAGAAAGGAAGGTTTTTCACTCAAAGGCAAAATACTGCATTAGCAAGCTCAGAGAGAAAACCATTGTTTTAAATATTGCGAAGGAAGGAAGGAAGGAAGGAAGGAAGGAAGGAAGGAAGGAAGGAAGGAAGGAAGAAAGAAAGAACGAAAGAAAGAAAGAAAGAAAGAAAGAAAGAAAGAAAAAGAAAGAAAGAAAGAAAGAAAGAAAGAAAGAAAGAAAGAAAGAAAGAAAGAAAGAAAGAGAGAAAGAAAGAAAGAAAGACAGAAAGAAAGAAAGAAAGAAAGAAAGAAAGAAAGAAAGAAAGAAAGAAAGAAAGAAANTATTCCTTCTTTGTGAGGGACACATCAGCCCCTTTGAATGTAGAGTTACAGAATGGACATACATGCTCTTTGTGTTTGCCAACAAAGGCCGGAAGGCAAGTATTAGCATTCAAGAACATTCAGTAATTTGGAAGCTTCCTGGAGGGTATGTCTAGCAGCTTCAGGCTCAAAATCCTACCTCCATCTGCCTACTGCCAAAGTACAGTAAAATATGCCTGTGCTCCTTATGCTACCACTCAGAAATGTCAAGACAGTCACCTTTCAGTATGAATCAGAAAGAATCATTCCTGAAAAAAAGCAGCAATCTTCTGGTTTTCTACTGTGAGCAGAGGTCTGTGCCATAAGAATAACATGCAAATTTCGTAAGTCTTGTCACCTAACAGAGTAGCTAGAAACTGCTTAAATGTCAGGGGGAGATGTCCTATTGAAAAGTCCTTTTGAGTCATGATCCAGCTATACCATTTTTTGAGCACAGACCCTAGTGTCTTAGAGATGAAAACATTATCAAAAAACCTAATTTTTATGCAGTGTTGTTTTCTCAGTCAACATATGCAGGACTTGATTCTGGTTTTAACTCTGAAAAGGTCTAGATTCCTATAAGTGTTGCAACAATTTGTGTAATTTTCCTTATGTCTTCCTGGCTATGTAAGTTCAGAAGAGGAAAGAATATAACAGAATGAATGAAGGCACTTCTTAAACAATAAAAGTGAATCTAAAGGTAATGAAAATGCTCTTGGGCACATCCTCTCAGTGTCATGACAATGACACCACATTGACGAGTAATGACATCACTGCTGCCACTACTGATAGCTTAACATCATCAGTTTATAATTAGAAGTACTGAAAAGAACATCAAAACTCTCCTCAAGCCAGAAAGGCAAGTGAGAAAAACAGTACAACCCAGCCTTTTATCAGAGTTTTGCGCAGTCACAAAAGCCTCTATAGCTACAGGACACAGATACTTGCAGACAAAACTACTGAAATTTTGCTTTCAAATGAAGAGCTCAGGAGAACTGGCTAGCTCTTCTGTAATTTTTATGCCCAGCAAAATATTTTATTCAGCAGTTAAGTAAACATACAGCTGAAAGGTAACCTACTTTCCTCACCAGGACATCAGTGATGGAAGTCTACTTTTCATTGTTTTCTCCAGGTCTTATTTCTCTGCCACTTCTAAACCATGCCCTGAACCACCCACTATTTTACTTACTTTTTAAAAGTTATCCATGGCATACCTATTTTTTAAACAGAGATGGGAAGAGAATAATTTTTTCTGACCTACAAAGATCACGGGAGACAATAATTCAGTTCACAAATGTAATCTTTTCAACGGTACAATTCACCACTTGCATCATTTAAAAAATAAATATAGTTGCCACAGACCCACATATGAGAATCAGAGTGAAATACCCAGATGGAACCACATATGCTGACATTTTCCTGCGTCATCATCAAATCATTCTTGGTTAAGCACGCAAAACAAAGAACCTTATCTTCAACAGGGATCATGTTGTACTTATTGTCTACAAAGATGAAATAAACAATTGATTCACCTGTCAAGTACGCTGAGCTCCCACAACCTCTTTTTTAAAGTGAAATCAGAGCAAACAAGACTTAATACCTCAGTCAGAATATGTGTCTATTATTCTGCAGTGTTTTGATTGGCTGCTTGTTGCTATGTGAGGCCTTCAATTGAAGTGCTGTAGGTCCTATATTCTCCATACATATGCAACAAAATTGCTCAACCCTTTTGACACCCTCCATTCTATGTGTGTTTTTGTGGAATAGAAATTTTCTTTCCACTGCAGACCATACTCAAAGAATACTTTTCCTTAAACTTCTTTTAGGGCTGGTCCACAATATAGCTGCAAACGTAGCACAGAGTTACTCAAGCAAATTTCCAAGAATGAGAACTTAGACACCCATTTTGCTTGCCTTTATTTTGCCAGCTGCATGGACCAGAGCTACCCTGAATCTGTCAACATTGCAGTCTGCTGTGGAGGACAGAAAGAACCAATACAATGACCAAATTGAGTTAATTTAGTATTTGACAAAGCAGTTAGTCTATGACGGGCATTATGCCTATCTATTCTGTATTGGAACAGGAATCTTATAATTGACCATCCCAGAATCACCCATCCTTTCTGCAGCCACCCAAACCTGTGACTGAGTAAGAATGTCAGCATGTGTTGGACAGCTGAGGAAAAGGAAGGGTCCTGACAAGCTTGAACAGGAAGGACCCGTCCATTTTTGTAATATAGCATTTTTGCCCAGTGGCCCTGCTGCCTCATCTTGTTCCATAGCTACAGGTCTGTGTGGTCCTTCATGTGCCCATGGTGTACCACCCAGCATCATGGCAACACTTGTCAAAACTCGAGATGTATATCAGTACCATATATATATATATATCATGAAGTTGGTTACCTTCTCATTCTGGCCTCCACATACGTCCTGAGGCAATATTTACCTGGATTTAAAATCAAAATCAGTCCACACCAAAGTAGTTACAGAGGAAGTAGATTATTTCTTCTGACACAGCTATGCTCAGATTTTCTTCTGCAAGGCCACTTCCCTCTTAGATTGGCACGACACTGAATGGTGAAAAAGTGGAGAGCATCTCATTATGCAACTCTCTGGGCCACCTACACCAAGGAAACTATCATGTAATGCTGTACATAACATTCAACACATAAAGTGAAACAATTTATATTGAAATACCTTTTTTTTCCCCCTTTTTCCACATAAGTACCAGATTATCAGTTTGAAAGCTGATACAGATGCAGCTTGATGAATAGCTGGGAATAGAAATGGTGTTTTTTCCTGAGACTATTCTTTAACATTCTTCAGATTGTTTCAAACTCCTAAGGTTTTGATTGAAATAAATCACATGTGTATTTAAAGTATGTCTTTTACTGCCACAGCAATCATTGGACTTTCAAGCCTTCAGCATAAGAAATTAGACATGCAACAGAGGAGTTAGATTGAATTTAAGAAGAAATGCTGTATTTCCATCAGACAATTTCTCCCTGTGCATTCTCCAAATTGATTTTTATCTTTTCAGGAAGGAATAGCTTAATGACTAATTGACATTTATTACTTAGGATTAGTATTAAGGACTGCAACTGAGTAGTGTATTTCTGAAGTCTTTGGAAGCCCACCAGGATGGGTTATTCACTTTTAATAAATAGCGCCAGGAAATATGGCTATACATATGTGGCTGCTTGTACATCAGTATTCCCCAGAATCAACAACACCTTGTCCAGAAGAGTTACTAATCAGAAAACATTCCTCAGCACATGTGTTAGCCAGGTTCTTTATCTGACTTGGTTCAAATCCTTATAATCTGTGAATTGTGAAATCCTAAACATAGAGCTAGCAATAAATGAGGATTATTTACCATTTCTTCATAGTGCACCAAAGTAAAATAAAATCAGTCCCAAAGAAGGAGGATGGATCGTGATTCCATGGTTCAAGAGTGAGAGCACTAAACTGACATTGGGAGATCTAACTTTATTCTCTGGTCTGAGAAGTACTTAGAGGCCATTGTCCAGGTGTTGAATAAAGGAGGAAGAATTAAATTCACACATCAGTAGAGCCTTGAAAAGAAAGTTACATATCTGTGAAGGAATGCTGCAATTTCATATCCTTTCTGATAAGAACATCCACCAAATTTATATCTGCATTTGACAGATGCATTTTCTTCTTCCCTTTTGAGTATTTAATGTCTGTTCTTTGTGTTGTGAGACTGTTCTATCTAGACTAATCCAGAGAAAAGGAGGAAAAAATTTAAGAGAGAGACTCATTGACCAAAAGCTGAATGTGAACATTTTTATGTGCAACCGCTTCTGGCAATATACAACTGCTTGCCAGTTCTCCCACATCTGCCTTTCTCTGAGATCATATATCCCCAAACATTAAAGAGGCCTTCGATTGTTGAAACTATTTACAGAGAGTGTTCTACCCTATGCCTACAGAGTGGCTTGCTATTTCAACACATCTTCTTCTATCCAGGTTCTACACAGGTTTTATCATTATAACAGCAAACTAAAAATGGAGACTCCCAGAAGGTAGAGGTTCACTGTGTTTTAACATGAATTGCATTTTGAAATCTATGCAGAGACAGAGGAAAACAAAACATTATTAAAGGAATAATATAACTGGTGATAAAGCTAAAAGTTTGAAAAGCATTACTCGTCTCCACCTCCTTCAAGGAAAATGGGACTGCCAGATGAATTGATACCAACATTCAGATGAATTAGCCACTCAAAAATATGTCCAAAGTAATATAAATCAAATTACCCTGTGGTCATGAGTTTCCTCCACTAGAAAAACCTATAAAGTGAATAAAAGAGTTAATTATAAGGCTGTAGACACATCATCAGAAAACCTGCCTTGCAATCTATTTGCAAAGTTCAGAATCAATTACAGTAACAGAATGGAAAAGCTAAGTATTAATCATAATAAACTGCATAAACTAAAGCTCTTTACTTGAACACACACCTGAACCTACTACAGAGAATACAAAATAAGGCAATACTTAGAAAAATACCATCTTACAATGTATTGTGGGGAAAAAATTGGCACCAGGGAGTTATTTTTTTATTTTTCTGTGAAAATATTTAGGGGTCATTGCACAATTCCAAAGAAAGAAAATTATCTTTGCAGAATTTAGAGGCAAAGAAAGGAATTATTTGTTCAGCTCTAGTGCGCACAGAACTGAAGATCAACTGAATGTATTGGTCAACCCTAAATGTCCAGCAAATCTAGTTACTTGGTGATCCCATATATGTTGGCTATTAACCACATTGAGAAGCAAAACCCATCAATAGAAATCCTTGTAGCTTCATTTTTTTTTTCATTTTGGTTGTATTTTTCAGTGGTAGAAGGATAAGGGTGATAGTAAATAGGTGTACGATCCAGGGGATTGCTTCTTAGCTTTCTGCCACCAAAATTATTCTCCTTGCATTAATCCAGCTGTGGTTCAGAAATCATTTAGAAATCATTCAGAAATCATTGCTTAATTTAAGGTAAGAAAGTTCACAAGTTAATAACAGCTCTCCATTTGCATTTTGTCTTTCATTGTTAGGATAACAAAAATATTCCAATGCTCCAGTGATTCCCTTTTTTACCATCTAACCAGGACAAGAATGATAGAGATATGCAATAACATCTGGGCTTACTGCTAACACTTGTATCTATTCATAAGAGCAAAATATTTCATCTACTTACCCATCAGTGATTATTATTGAATGGTAAATGCATATCAACAGAAACTCTTGTACCTGTGCTCTTTCCAGCTGAATGAATAGCTGCCTAATTTCTGCTTAGTGACATTTCAGTATTTTATTCCCTGAAACCTATCTATCCATTTTCCTTTAATTTAAAAGTCTTTCTTTAAAGAGACCAAGGGGAGAAAAATCAATCTTTGAATTCCATAAAAAAAAAATTGCATATGGTTGTTCCAAATGTACATTATTTAAAAATAAAACTACTGTATTAAAACAGAATTAGAAAAGATCTCTACTTGAAACAGAGTTAAATATACATAAAACTGTGTTGGAGCTGTGGCTCTCTGAAAAAACTACTTTCTCAGGTTTAAACATGGCTGATGTAGAGATTGTTACTTTCTTTATGTTACTAATGTACCTAACGGACTGAGAAATATGAATATTGTTCTAAGATGTGACATTAAACATTTTTAGATTTTTAAAAATTGTTTATCAATTAATGTGGTGTGATGGTGGGGCTTTTAATAGATTAAATATAGCTCTAAATTAATGGGGAGTTGTTCTCCCACTATTCTACATACAGTTTTATTTATTCATCATAATAGGGTAACTCTAAAAATCATTTACTTCATCGAAGTGAAAACATATTAGAATCATGATCAAACCAATGGTAAAAATGTACTCCTAAAATATATATATGGCAACATATTAATTTTAATTGCTTGTTAGTTTTATGGCTAGAGAGTTAGTAAGAGCTCAGTAGTAGATACTTTTGTGGTGCTGAATAAAAAATGGTACAGCCTAGATAACTGTTCACATAAATTAACAGTAAAAATAAATTAACAGGTGAATATTTAATAGAGCAGTTGAGATTAAAGTTATTTGAAAAAGACATGACTGAAACCAAAAAACCCATATTATTGGATGCCTGGCCTCCTTAAATAATTTTTGCCCAATTCAGTGTGTTTCTGCTACTTTTGCTATATGACAATGTGACTGAAATCCCAGCACAAATATTCTATTATTTCAGAAGGCAACAGTATCAAATTCTCCAGAGTTTATTAAATCCTACTACTCATTTATACTAATATGCAAGTGTTATCTTTGTGATTGTGCACTAAGTAAGTACAGAACAAGCATGACATTGCAATTAAGAGCTTAACCACCTACTTCATCCACAGATGCTGAAAGGCAGGAAATTTATTCTCAAACTGATTTTCTCTTGAAGAGGAGGAGTGAAAGAATAGAATATCCAAGCCTGGTGAATAATGACGGTTGCACTCTGAGGGACTTGGAGATTCTTAGGGGAAATGAACTAAGAGGAATGAAAGGCAGAAAGTGGAGTAAAGACACAGAACAGGATGAAATATTAGAAGGACCAGTGTAAAATAAAGTTGAAGCCAGCAGAAACCACAGTGAAGAACTATGTTGTTACTAAAACGACATCACCACAGGCAAAAGCAATACATTCTAGGGTAAGTTTCCCAAAGTCTAGGTAAATAATTTATCTGTTTCTCTCTGACTGACTCCACAGTCTTGCAGTCTTCTAGAGAGACTACAGAAAAGATGGATGGATATACCAAATGAATCCCATTTTTCTCTCTGTGTCTCAATCTGATTTTTAAATTTCACAAGAAATTACCAATTTATGAGGAAATGAAAGTGTCTGCTCTCCGCTGTTTGTTCATTCATGCTCAGTTGCGTGGCACAAATATCTGATTGATGTGCACCATTAATTATTCCTACACTTTGCAGGACTCCGTATGAGACTGTTTTGACTTCACTGGAAAAGTAAAGTACTGTATCAAATGGAAGCAATGACTTCTTCACCATATAGAATGTGAGTTAAAATATATATTAAATTATCATATGATAAGACAACATAAACTAACCTAAGGAACCATTTGAAAATGGAACAAGATAGACAGACTGAAAGATCTATTCTCAGGTCAGCATTCTTTATGATGCAGGTATTTTCAGGGTGCCTCCTGGACATACTGCTGCAAAGTAGCTAGCAAGACATCGCAAGACTAAAGCTGCAAACAAGCAAACGTCAATAAGAACAAAGTCTTCTTGTCTAAAAATCTGAATTCTTGGGGCATCCATCAGACTGCACAGCCCTCCAGAATGAGTTACACTGCACTCTTTCTTTCATCAAAAACAGTTACTTAAAATTTTGACATATAAATTTTTATGAGTGGAAACACATTAGGAGAAAGTAGCCCTGGATTAGGAGTTTTTGCTAGAGATGCAACTTCTGGCTACAAATTTCCAGTTTAAATCATATCACTTCTCTATGAGACTGATGCCTTAATTGCTAAGACCACTAATCCCATTTCCCTGACAGCATCTGAGGCCTTATAAGTGATCAGGTACTTCTTTAGTCACCACCTCGAGTTAGTAATAAATTATCTGTGACAGTCAGGGGAGATCTCAGAATCTCTTCTTTTTCAGCCTCCAGCACATTCCCGGGCCAAAAATAGCATGTTGTAGACTCTCAGAAGAGCAAGATGATCTTTCTGTTGCTCTCTTCTAATCGTCCCTTTTAAACAAGGTCAGTTTTGTAAATCAACCATAAAGCCATTGTGCCTGAGTGGAAGACAACCTGAGTGCCTGACAGTTCTACATGGAGTACAATACGTAACCAACACATGCAGCCAGTGCACAGATCATAGACAGAACAACAAACTCAGGAGAAATTTGTTGAGCATGCAGGTACTCCACGGCCCACTGGCAGAAGGAGAAATTCAAGTTCTTAATTGAATTTTAAGTTGTTTGTATGAGAACACACTTTGCATCATGCCTCACCAAAGATTTTACTAATGAAACTAATGGGCATTTCTAAATGATATTTGCATTTATGCTTTAAGAGGAAACATTTTTAAATACACTCTTTGTGTCTTTGCAAAGAAATAGAACACTGCAAATGTTACAAAACAAGCATAAACAGCCACATAAAAGGATAAATTTCAGAGTATACTAAAAATGATTATGTACAACAGAATTGTTTAGCAGTGTTCTCCAGTGTTCCAAATACCAAACAGGGACTGTAAACACTTCTTTTGCTGTCTCTTTGGAAATATGCTGGTGTACATCAGTATTGTTATTCGCCTTCATGAGCTGCCTTGGGACTTAATTCAAAGCTTCATCTCAAAGAATCCCATACAAAGTTATGAGTGTTTGACAGCAAACATGTATCATGGAAGTTCCTTTTCAGCCTCACAGAATTTCCCGCTAGAGTCTTACCATTCCAAACATATGGAAAATAAGGGTGAACACAACCAGCAATTTAGACTATTAAAAACAAAATAATGGCATACAGAATTCTACCATTCTTAAAGATAGTATTGATATCAGAGTAACATTGACCCACAAAGTGCACCTAACCCTCTTCATTTTTCTCAGCTTTTCAATACATAAAAAAATCTCTTTCAGTATTCAACTGAATATAAATATAAAAAAGAATTATTGCCCCTGTCCTGTTCAGCACATTAATAGGTACCAACTATAGAGGATGTACTTCAGTGCTTACTAGGAATTAATGATGCTCACTGCTAAAAGTAGCTTGTAAACAACCTCAAAATGCATTGGTTATATATTCCTAATTTCAAGTTTGAAGGCACCATTTCAGAATTTACATCAACCTCTCTCCTTGATCTGCCAGAAAGCTCTGATTACTGGATACCTTGTTGTCCTTCCTCAGAAAATATGCTAGGGTGGATACACTACAGCTTCAGGAATAACAACAAATTCAGGTACCAGTAATAAAACACCTTTAATCTCTAATTTATTTGCCTCTTTCATTCCCCAGCATAAGATTGATGATTCAGAGCAGATCCACTGCAACATGGATTGAAAAAAACCAGTCTGCCTGTCTAGGTGGAAAAAATATTTTACTTTCAGAAGTTTTTACCATAGGACAGAGAAAATAGCTATCTAGCAATTATGCATCAAAAGTACCCGTCATATGTCCTTAGTATTACTGTCTCCCATCCACTTCTTACTTCTTCTTTTATTCAATTCACAGATGGATGAAGAGTCCTATAAAGCACATTTTGTGTCTAGACCACTGTTGAAAGGTTTCTCTCTGCCACCTTTGCAAAGAAGAGTTGGTGACAAACGATCATGTTGACAGCTGAACATATATTAATTTTTTGAAAAAAGCCCCAATATCTTCAATGTTGTCAAAGTGTTAGTTTATCAATTTGGTGTTTTCAACATCAATTTTGCACTTTTAGGACTCATTCAGATAATTATTTTTTCAGTTTTTATATGTGAGAAGTGCAAAGTTTCTAATCACACAAAAACTATGAGCTGCTTTTGCTTGAGCTTTTAACTTAAGAAGCACAACTATTTCTGACCCTTTGTAGGAACAGCTAAATAAGAACATTGCAGAGACTGAAGAAAATGCTAAGGGGCTGATTGTACTCTAGCTCATAGTGCTTTCACACCCAGAGCACCTCCACTCCTCATTATGTACATGGGCATCTCACTCTTCTCCCTCTCAGGTATTGTGGTGCGGCAGAAGTTTACCCTCTCCAAATGCATTAAAAAATAGTTTTACTCAGAATATAGGTGAAACCTCTTAACCAGAATATTCAGTGCTATCATGGCTACTTGGTAGCATATTAATTCATGATGAAAATAACGTAGACATTTATTGAAAAAAAATGTGAAAAAAACCTGCAAAGAGCAAAAAGAAACTAGAGAACTGTTAAAGAGTATTTAAAGTTCCAAAAATAAAAGTGGCATTGAGTTCAGAAATTAGAAAGTTAAAGACTTACAAGTCCTATAAACATAATTTCCAACATGTGTAGCCACTTTATTCCCTTGAGAAAAAAATCTACAAGGTTCCACCATGAATTTTAAGTGTCTACCAAAACCTGGCGTCCATCTGCTGAAACTAAAAATGGCCAGAAGACACAAAGATAAAACACTGCATGATTTCACCGCCATTAAATTGCATTCATATACATTTAGGAGGTGTATGGATGTGAAAAGTACTTCAGAAGTAAGTAGGAACACAAAAGCAAACACATTAAAAAATTGCAGAATAAGGATATTTCGGCGCATGAAAATAGTTTAAGTAAATGCAAGATTATGCACCTCAGGTATTCATTTTATAGCTGGCTGCTTTTTTTAAATGTCCTTTAACTTGTTCTCGGTTGCTTTCCCTATGAATCCATTAAAATCATTCCATTAACTAAACAGATAAAGGTGTTGTTGTTATTATTAATTATTACTATTGAGTTCTAAGCACTTTTACCTAACAGATATGATCTAAAAGAAATGAGTTAGTTTTTGTATATCCCGTGGCTGCATTATGAGATATTTTAGGTGGCTGAAGCACAGAGGAAGGCAGAAAAGTAAACACCCAGATTAATAAAGATTTTTAACTAGTATTCAAAGAAACTTCTTACAGGTCCAGTAAACAAAAACTATATTGCATTTACTAACACATTCTCTCAGGAATCATTTCAGTGGCACAAACGAAACCTAATTATATGTGCCCAGTCTACCTAATACATTAACTCTAATGATAGAACAGAATGAGTCTGCAGCTCTGACAGCTGATACCCTAGCTTGACCTTATCCCTGTGAACCCCTCTGTTGCTCAGCAGGTTCCATCTGACCCTGTATTTCCTCCCTGGGTCTGATCCTGACCAGTGGATTGATCTCCCAGTCTGACCTGGGACTCGCCTCTTCACCTCAGTCACCCTCAGGGTGGCCTGATGGCCTGGGCTGGGGCTGGTGCCCCCTGTGCTGCTGCCCTCCATGGGGAGCCCCCACTGCACCCAGGACACTTCCATGGCCTTGAGACACCTCCTGCTCCCCGATGAGGAGGCTCAGTCTGCCCAGCCTGATTGACACCCGTGACAATGGTGCACTGGCCCGGCAGTCCCTGTAATGTGCGTCTTCCCAGCCTCCATCCCAGTAGGGTTGCTTTCCTGCCAGCCTGATTGACAGTCAGGGAGATCGGATGGGCCATGTAGCCAAAGAGAGAGTCTAGGCCTGACAGCTCTGAAATGGCTCCATTTGATGTTGCAGCAATTTGGACATGTTTGTCAGTAACTCCGAATGAAAGCAGAAAGGGCAAAAATTCCTCAAAGCAATATCTGAAGAAATTTTAAAGAAATGTCCTGTTCTGCAAGATGCTTTGGTAAAAATTGGATCTCCTTAAAAAAAAAAAAAAAAAACAGACCTGTCTCTATGCATATTCTGAATATGCTGAGTCTGAAAATAAAAATAGCTGTTTGATGTTTTGTGATCTCATTTGCCCTGCAACAGCATCACAGCTAGAAGACTGAACTAAATTTTTGTGTGTGCATCTTCAAGAGGATTTTTTTCCTACACCTAATCACTTGCATCTGCTGTCAGAGAATGGATGAATAACAGAGAGTTTGTTGCACAGCTGTCACTGATGCTCTAATTTGGCTTCTAGTAATGGTGGGGATGAACAAGATGGAAAGGAGTCAGCTTGACTCCTAGAGCTCACACTGGGTCACTAAGAAAAAATTGCAGAAAGAAAATTATGCAAACTATCTTTGATCCAATAAAGAGTTTAGCCTCATGATCAATATTAAACATATGTGGAACTTCTCTGCCTTGTAACTTTGCATGTTTTATGCATCATTTTGAGACAGAAGACAAGCATACAGAGGATATCCACTTTCTGTATAGAAGCATTTAAAAAGTAAATATACTCTTAGGAAATACAAAGTTAAACTGCACAAGAATGCAGTTTCCTGTTTGTTTGGAATTATCTTATTGACTACAAATCAGTTTTGAAAATTTTCCATTTTTCTAAATAGAAGGGACATCAAAAAAATTCAGCCCTCCAGATAGGTCTGCTCTGGGTTGAATGTTTTGAATTCAGCTCAGAATTTTTGGTTTTCAAGCCACTGATCTTATTTTGAGAACCGAAAAATTATAAGGCTGGGTAAAACAGGATCGTCTCAATTATAGTATAAACCTTTCCCTGCCAGTGATGCTAATTAACCATCGACCAAATACTGGCTTGAATTTGAAATACCTTTTCCTTCCACAGCTGGAATTTTTTTAAAAGCCATTACATAAGAAATCCAAATAGTCTTCAGGACCATCTTCCAGGAGGGAAAATGAGGGAAACTGCCAGGATGCTGACTACAGTTATAGCACCTTGCTGACAACCATCTCCCATACGCCTTTACCAGGATACACCAAAAAGCCAGGTGATATCAGCAGTAATATTTTAGCTGGAACAAAATAATTGAGACGTATCCCAGGCATTAAGAGATAACGTGGATACTCTTGGAATGTAGTAGAAATACATCAGTGCTTGCAGCTGCAAAGGATGCTCATTTCTGTAGGAAACTTTTCATCTCTTCTGTGATTAGCTAAGATAACAGACTAAGCATCTAGCTGAGTATTTTCTTTCTCAAAATTCATGGCATGGGAGAGGAGAGAGGGATGGAAACATGGGGGATGTTTCATCAGGGAGATGGTCCAGCATCACATTATCAGAAGTTTAGTTAGCTAATAGCCTATGTTATGTCCTAACTCTACATAGTAATTGTTTGTTAATCACAGAAATCTACTTCCTGTACTACGTCTAGTGATTCCACTGCCTGGGTCTGGAGCTTCACAATACTGCAGAAGTGCTGAGAGCTTTATATTGGAGGTGTAGGGTAATAGTCTTTCTTAAATTTGTCTGCCCTGGTTTCAAAGCAGCCCTACGGCAGCGGGGAGAAATCTGCAGTAATTTAAGGACATTCTCTCGAGCATTCTCTTCAACAGTCTGAAATCTAGGATGTCACTTTTCACACCCTTTAGACAATCTCTTCTGTTTCATAGCATGACCCAGCTTCTCTTTGTACAACTTTATTTCAATGCAAGTATAATATTTTCAAGATGCTGATTATTTAAGTTTTTTTTTTTTAATAAAAATATTTAGGTAGCGGGGAAAAAAATCTGCAAAATCCTCACTGTAACCAGAAAGTACCTAAGAAGCCACTGCAAAGAAATTGAAGTGATTTGACAAATGTTTTAAATGGAAAAATTAACATTAGAGTAAATCTCCTATTCAGAGGCCTTCTTAAAGATTTGCTCTTTGAATTACCGTGAGGAACATGAGCCATAAGGAATCTCATCATTCACAGAAGAATGGACTAAAAACCTTTGTAAAAAAAAAAGCCTCATGATTTTGAACAGCTCTGCTCACTCTCCTGCCTTCAGTTCAGTCTTTTGTCTACATCCAGATCCAAAATAACTAAGGATTGGTAGGAGCTGGTCAGAAGGCATGTACATTTACTAGGGAAGATGAGGAAAATGGCATTAAAAGAAACACTTTAAAACATTTCTTATGCTTCTAGTCAAAGCAAATTCAATAATATATTTCTACTGCAGTCCCAACTCCTTTTTCAAATAATGTAGTATTAAGGCTATTACTTGAATCAATGGATTATTGCCAATAGTAGAAATTTACAAGGAATTGTTTAATTTTTTTTTAGCAACCCCGTAAGTGTCTTATTGTTCTCAATCAAAAGGATTTAGGAGTACACATTTCGAATCAGTTTCTTTGCTTCTTTAAGGTTTTTCCCATCTTCTATTTTTTTCAGCTCTACATGTGGTTCTAGAACAGAATATTTCGTAAAGAATCAGCTTTAAATGGGTCCCCTGGTTTTATTAGGATTTTTTGCTCTAGTTCAGTTAATGATTCTACATGCTTAATGCTTTGCTAGGAACACTTAACAGAAGTCCTTAAGCATAAATGACATCATATGTAAATTAGTATCCTTCAATGCCAATTCCATTTGTGTATGTAAGAGGATGAACATCAATAGCCATAGTTTGTTATAACAGTATAATTTCTCTGATTTCTGGGGTTTTTTTATTATAGTAACCTTTAAAAGTATATGCAAATATATATATATTTGCAGCTTAATTAAATGTAGAGTATGATCATAATAATGAAATCTAAAGTTCATCTATAAGTTTTGATTTGAACTTTATGATTAATTTAGACCAAAAATAGTGCCAGTTTCCTTCCCATAGAATAAAAACATGACAATGTGTGAGAAGATTCTTCCAATGGACTAACTACATGAATCAGCTTTCTGGGTAAGAAATCCCTGGTAGGAACATTTTTATAGAGCCATCCAGAGTACCCTCATGGCAAGGAGAGGTGTATTTTTGATAGGCATAAATAAAACTTTGCATTAAATGAAAAGTGAAACATAAATCTGCATCAATGTGTTGGGATGCAATGGGACACATAAGCTAATATCTTTTGCAGCATCAAACTAAATAAATCAATACAAATATATTTCTTAAGAGCTTTGGTTTTCATGTTTGCCATCATCTTTCTCTAGTTACCCTATAATAGCAATGAGACATTGCTGTATATATCAGAATGGTAAGTGGCCTCAGTATGCTGATTTAAATGCCCTGTTTCTCAAGTTTGTTACATAAAGCCATTTCCCCCCCTTTTCTGAAGATCAAAAACAAATTCATGTTGTATCACATCAAAAGAGACTGATGAAGGAATGAAGTGAACTTAGAGTTTTCCTCTAATTACAAAGCATACATGCTGTTACAATACTTGTTAAATAATTCATGTCTAAGACTGATCATCACAATGTGAAATGACCTAATATCTATTATTCACAATCCTGATTTTTCTTAGTAAGCATTATTTGCTTACTGAAAACTTGCTTATTTATTTATTGAAGAAAATCTTAAATATAATCTGTGTGCAGTTTTTTCTGTAAAACTGTAATTTTCCTATCTATCTGTTTTAGCTCTCAGAGGCTTTCTAGACCTTAGTCCAAGTACTTTTGAATCATATAAACATTCATTATTCCCATGCAAGAAACAGTGTTGGAAGCCCCTCAGACCATTCTGGAACATTTCAAGGCTGGAGCATCAAATCAAGCCTAATTTTAGCCAAAAAACTCCAACAAACCCAGCAACAGAAATTACAGTAAAAACTGAATTTTTGAGACAGACACACAGGACTGGATGTCTTCTGTCCTTCCATTGGTATGCTTTCATTGCAGTGTTTGGACAGAAGGGCTGTAGGCCAGACCGACTTAGTGTGCTCTCGAAGACAAGATGGTTGCTACCCTTGGCAAGGATATGAAAATCCATGCAAATCTCTTCTTTGAGGAATTAGGTGATGAAAATTAGGCTTCTTCAAATGCAGGAATTTTCTCATCCATTCAAAAGTTTTGTTGAATGAAGAAAAAAAAAGATGCACGTAGAAGCTTTCATTAAAAAGATGCCCATGTGAGGTATTTGTGCTGGCACAAAGATGTAGCTGCCACAGAATTTTTTTGCTGCTGAAAGGAGTTTTTGGAAATTATATGTATTAGTATAGCTGTAAAGTATACTCAACATTTCCTTAGGACAATGAAACATCCCCTAAACTCTTACAGTAAGTCATAGGTTGCAAAATGTTATTCCGAAAGAATAAAAGTACAGAAACAGGTAAATGTAAAGTTACTTAAAATAATCTCACCTGTCCTTAAATTTATGGGAGTATAGGGAGATGGTGTTTTTTGGTATTGTAGCTTAAAATTGAACAGAAAATTCTCACGATTACATTCAGAGAGCAATGCAACATGGAGGTAAATCTTGCACAGTGTACTTGTCAGCACACTTACTACATGTATAGCAAATTCCAGAAACAATAAGCACCCATGGTGTTTTCACTCTGCAAAGCTTTTCCATTCCTTTTGTGAGCACGTTTTTAAGCAGACTGCAGTGACAGGAGGTGCTCAGCATCCTTCTCCTTTCTCTCTGAATTCCTGCTTAGGCGCCCACCAACGTCCTTGGCGTTTAAATAACACAACTGCGGGTCTCACTCACTTCTGACTGAACACTCAACGTAATTTCCTTTGCCTTTTCAGCAGTCACTGCACTGGCAGCATAAAAGAAAATCAGAAATTTGAAAGACTGTTTTGTTTCTTCATCATTGCTGTTTACTCAGCATAGTCAATGTTCTGCAGTTCATGTGGATGGATACACAGGAATGGCCCACAGCAACATATGAGAGCTACAAATAGGATTAAGACATATTTTTATGATTGCTGAGCTCATGTCATTTTCATGGTACAGATTTGAGAGGCTGTTTTATCTGCTTAGTTCTGTGTGCTCTGGACATTGATTTTTACATTGAAGCATTCGGAAATGCAGTTTAACAAACCTTTGGGCATTTATCATTGACAACAGCTTGTGTGAGAGGCAACTTATTGATCTGTTAATTGAACCCATCTTTATCACATGTGTCCTGATAGAACCACTTTTACCCTGTGACCCAAATCCTGTTTTGAAGCTCTCAGAATCTGCAAAGAAAAAAGAATCCAGCCCCTCCCCCCCAAAAAAGTTAAAAAGCTACAGAAATGTATGAATACTCTTCAGCAGAAGCTTTGTAGATTACATAAACTGACATAGAAACACAGCAAAAGACATTGCTTTAAGTATTAAATCCCTGTTGTACAAAGAATCATCAAAAAGACATAAATGATGGTGAGACTTCCTTCCTGACATTTTCTGTGGGGTTGAGTTTCACTTCAGGGCCAATGCAGTGACATTCTACACACCTGTGGAAGTTTTGACAGCAAGACTTTTAATTATAACCTGATCTGACTTTATCCTGGTATTTATTGTATCCTATACGTTTTCTTATTTCTCTCAAAGTTCTGAAGGGTTTCTATCTGAATTGTTTGTTTGGATTGTGGAAGAATAGCTGACCTTTTCATTTTTTTCCTCTTCTTTCCTCTTCTTCTACCTGCCTCTCCAGTGAACTACTTCCTATGATTCCTCCCTTAAAATATGAGGGCAAGATTGTGTCTCCTTGTGATCTCTTACTAGCAAACTGGGAGGATCACTGTCAAACTCTGACACCTCACTTCGTCCCTACCTGAGGAATGAGCAACTTGTTTTTGACTGTTAGCTGAAGCTAATGGAAAATTTTATAGTTCCTTAATCACTTTCAAAATCTTCTGAACTGAAAATGCCAATGTAATGCATAATTCATGCCAATGAACTTCCAGATTCTCTGATTTCTAAACTGTAATTCTTTTCTGGCAGAACTAGAGGTTTTAAATACTTTCTTATTCCACTTCCCTCCTCTCACCATTTTCTTCTGCTTAAAATATTAAAATGTGAAGAGAGAGCTCGTACTAAAAGGAAGAGTCATATTGGATTCAAAGCAGACAAATCAAAAAGAGGTATCTCTATATATGCACATTTTAGACAGGATCTCAGGATGAAAATCAGCTTAGTTCCATAAATTAACACTAGGACATACATGTAGGTTATACAAGACAATGAACCTCTCTGCCCATCTATTACAGATACATTAAAATTTTTCATTAAGTGAAGAATTTTAGAGTTTTTACTCAGCAGTTAATCATATGGCACCAAAAAGTGTAATCCTACTGACTGTATAGACAGACATAGTCTGTCACTTTTGGAGGAGGGAGTATTAGAAAAGAAGTAAAGTAAGGCGGTATGAACAGGACTTTGTCTCTCTACTCTATTTCCATTTGCGGCTAATTCAAGAATAGGAGCAAATCTGTGTGAATTGATCATTGCTGTCCAGCTGAACACCTAGAAGGACAAAATTTCTGTTTGCCATTCTGAGTACACACAGTCTAGGAGAGGGAGACATAAAACGAGGGTGCTACTCAGTGAACAAAACTTCCCAAATACATCAGAGTTAGTATGAAACACATTTCAGTTTGCCAGTTTATGGTGTTGTAACCAGGAAGTTCTCCCTAGTCACCAGAGACAGCAGGGGAATATATCCCTCTCTGAGTCTGTCTTTGGAGAGGCATCTCTTTTCATTAGTGTGACACCTGAAGGCACCAGTCCCCAGTCTGTTCTTCTCTGAAGGACTTTAGGTTAAGAAAAAGTACACATTCCTCTGCATGCAGAACTGAAAATAAGTCTGGATTTTAAACAAGCTATTCATTAGACTACCTAAGAGTCACATTGATTTCAGTGAAATGGGATTAGGCTCTAGATAGGCATGATTTGGGAGGAAAAGATTGACATAAGCAAACATGGTTACGTTTCTGTTACAAAACAGTAACAGAAAAACTACCAAATTCAGAAAATTTCCTTATTAAAATTGGGTGGATGGAATCCAGTAAAAAAGAAATGGATTAACTTATCAAACACACTAACAAAAGAAAACAGTGATAAGAGTCTTACATAGTATCAGCATATATAACTTTTTTCTAACAATTTAAATTAAGACATTTTATATTCAGAATTCAAGCCTTAGACAACCCTGTTTATCTTCTTGAACACAACTGGGATGAATATATGGTCTGTGAGATGGGGTTATTTACATTGTAAGGGTTCAAATGCACCCATGTCAATACAGAGAGACTTAAATCTACAGACTTCCACTAGCACTGAAATGTTTTTTATTATGACATTGGAAATGATAACCATGGGTTGTTGTTCAGTAAACTGAGATTACAGCCCATGAACAAATGTTACAAACTACTCAGATAACTGGGATCGAATTGAAAAGGAAGTCAGTAAAAGAGCTTCAGTTCTTTAACTGAAAATGAAGTCAGTAAAAGAGAGTCGGTTCTTTTTATTGTAGGGGGAAGTGGGAAATTCAAGCTCCACAGAAGACTGCAAAAATGAGTCACTCCAGATGGAGTATATTACATTCCTAATTAAAGAGCACATACAGTTCTTCATGATTTTAGTGTTCTTAAACAATGTCACTGCCCATAAACATTATGTTAATATCTGTTGTGGGGAAAACCACTTCTGACAGTGACAGTATGTGTTTGGGTGGATAGCAACAGCACCATTGTATGAAATAGTTTTCTTTTCATACAGATAGTTTTCCTATTTCTTTGGTTTCCACAGAAATCCAAAGCATCTGCTGAGAAGCTGCTAGATATGAATTAAGATGTGAAACATCATGCACATTAAAGTCATTCACCTATTATGAGGTGAACTTGAAAGCAAAAAAGACTGTGAATTACACACTTCCTTTGATTTAATTGCTTAAAAACAGAACTTTTTAGTGGTGCTTAAAGAACCCAAAGAAGAATAGCATAGAACATAATGAAGTCTCTTTTTAAAATGCATTTCCATGGTGATATATACTACCTTGAATTTTATGTTCTTAATAGGGACAATATCTCATCAAAAATTTGCCATTCACCTAATTTCTTTTAAATGTAAAATTATATGAATCAGCAGTAACAATAAAATTGATTGGCTTGTTTAACCCAATTCAGGACGAGTATTCTTTCCAGCCTGGTTTCAGTTTTAATTTACACCTTTTGTCAAATGGTAAAATGTATCAGATTTCAAGATAAATTTTTTGAGTGAAATGAATTTAGACTTACCTGTCATGCTATCACTCCTCCAGTAAAAAAACCCTTGTATGTCCTGTTGTGCAGAATTGACTCCATAAAGTGTTCTGCTATACACAATGACTTAAAGCCATCATTTAATATCAAGAATTTCAATCAATTGAAACACAATCTATGTAATTCAAAATGTAAGAATACTAAAAAGTATGATGATTTTTAATTATGGTAAACAAATATGATGCTATTTTAATTATGGTTAAATAGACTTTTACAATCAAATACATTAACACATTTTATTAACAGGACAAACTGCAGAAAGTATGCACTACTTTTGGATATGTTTTGGCTTTACTAAGTGCTAAGACATCAGACAACCACCCAAAGGAACAGGCTGAAACAGCATTTGCATCCTTTAATAATCTGGAATTGTTTCATTTAAGAAAATTTCTCACTGGCCTGAGTGTAAAAAGCTAATTTTGCCTTGAGAGCACTAGACTAGACTTCAAAAGGATGGCATGTGTAGTGTAGTATGTGGGGGGAAAGCATAAGAAGACTGGACTAAAGAGATGTGAAGCATCAGGGAACAGCCTGAACCAGATCTGCAAAGAACAGAGGTTGCAAATGTTTAGAGTTAGGAGGTTGGCCATGATACTGGGCCAGAGAAAAATGTCCTTGATGGAATCGTGGCCTGATGCAAGAGTCTGAGCCAAGAGACCAGCTTAGACGGAGAAGTCACAGAAGAGTTGGAAGTTATTACTTTCCATGTTTGCCTCCAGAACTCAGAAGTAAATCCAAAACTCCTCAGCCTTACCATTCTTTTGGCATTGCTAAACACTTGCCAAATCCATGGGCAAAATCATTTGTTCATGATTTGTCAGTTCAAGCACAGAATTTAGCACTGTACCTCTTACCTTCTCTTTATGGATCAAATGTCACCAGGGACATTCAGCATTGCAGACAAGCAGGGTTGGGAAGGAGGACATCCCAGCCCCACCCTCAACTCCTAGAAAATAACACGTGCTGTCCTAGAAGATTATTCTTAAATTTGAAAAGTCAAAGTCTCAGAAGTAGGGTGGTCCATGCAATCCTAAATTGCCATTTAAGCAATGAAAAAGTAATTAGCTGCAAAATCACACACTGTATTTATACACAAGTTGTCTTAATCAGGGCACAAAGTAGATCTGCTCTAAGGATTGAATCAAAGATGTGTGCTGAAAGAGCCTGCTTACAAGACTCTTACTTGTTGCAGAGTTTGGAAAGAAAGAAGTAATTAAACAGGAATACAAAAGATGGTCTCATACTTTAGATAGCAAACTTACTTTGGGGAACGGGATCCTACTTTTGTTTTCTCTGAGTATTCACAGTCACCCATACAGGTCAGTCCCCAGAAGTTTCCAGCAGGTTAGTGGATCTGAAGTTAGCAGATTTGTCTTCACAAAAAGCTGTCTTCAGGCAGCTTATGCACTGTACTTACAGATAGATCCAGTCTGGATGCCTTAGGACCTGCATCTGTATAATGGAATTAATATAATCCTTGTTCCCATACACAAGGTTCCACAGTGAATTAGCTGCATCACTAAGGTAATACAGGAGAACATCTGAATAAATTTCCAATTCTGCCTTCAGAGAGTGTTTGAACAGCATGTAGTCAACAAAGAATGGCACCGCACACTGCACAACATGCACAAAATATTGAATTAAGATTGTAAGGGCAACATTTATTCTGACATTTCCTACATCGTGAGTTCTGCTCTCTGCAATCTTATGCTATTTTAATATTGTTTCTCAGGATAATGCTTCTATAAAAATGGAATCTATGTACCCATCCATATAATAACATTTTATTACTTTGTCAACATCAAAGTCAAAAGAAATACTGGGATTTCTGAAGCAGCTAGCCAACTTTTAAAGTGAAATACACATAGCTCTCTTGAGTATCTTAAACTAAGGAAGAAACTCTATACTCATATAAAATTTCATTATGTCTTCATGTAAAACATCTATGAATTGAGACTGGAATTAAAAAAGAAAAGACTATCAGTTATATCACCCTCAGATTTTAGAAATGACTGTATCTTCTATTGTATACAGGTGTTATAACTTATTCATTCATCCTATGATGTTCTCTTTATCTATATTAGGCTCAAACATGAATACATATATTTTCTGTTACTCTCACAATGCATTAATTTCAAGAAGAATAAAATTTAAAATATTTACATACAGCTCCAGTAGAAAATTTTACTTGTAGTCTTGTCTCAAAACAGCTATGCTGGTGATGATCGTATGAAAATGAAGGGATGAAACAGCTTTTGCATTTCTTGCAGTACCATTAACATACCGGAAAAGTAATAACTTTCAAGGACTCTGGCTGGTTCATCAACAGCTGCACTTAATTGGCCCTTCTGCTAATTTGCAGTGCTTAAAAACCTATCAAATGACACTTCTAATCCATAGCGTACTCTGTGATTATAAACTGATTAAACTCTATGATCTCTCACTGCCTTGTAAATACTTCTGTCACCTTTTCCAACAAAAATTAGTCAGAATTATTTCCTTTGCATGTATACTGTGTTGTTTTCTTGAGATAACTCCTTCAACTCCTAAAGGCAGCTGTGATTGTCAGTTTATTGCCATTATTTAGGCAGTGCAGAAATTATTTTTGTTAATGTTTCTATATTTGCTAAAGCAGGTAGTATGGATGAGGCTGGCTTAAAAAGAGCAAACAGAGATGCCTATTTTGTTGACAAATGCTTCTTGGAGTTCTGTACCAGTGTAACAGTACTCCTAGGCTTTCAGTTGCCTGTCCAGTGAAACTGAGGCAAAGTATCACAAGTGAAAGCATCTGCAGACATCTCTCTTAAAACCAGCTGGAACAGAGTGCTTTCAGACGGTTATTCCAATGCCAGACTCGTTTGGATAACTTGTGCCTTATTCAGAGATGATTAAGTCTGGCCTCTTGGTGATCTTTGCCAACAAGTATCATGGAATGGTTGTGTTTGGAAGGGACCTCTGGAGGCCATCTAGCTCAACCCCTGCTCAGACTGGGGTAGTCTGGAGTCCACTCAGACTTTCAATGTCTCCAAGGAGGGAGATTCCTTGTGCCATTATTCACAGTAAAAAAAAGATTTACTTATGTTTAAGTGGAATTTCAAATGGATCTCAATGGAGTGTTATGGGTCTCAACACTTTTGAGAACAAAAAATGCCTCAGGCCACTTGTCTGTTGCTTAAACTCAAGAAAGCATGTAGCTATGTCCTTTGCTTTAAACTTTTTGGGTTTTTTACTAATGTAAATTTAACAGAAGGTAAGCTTTTCAAAAATCTCAATAGATGTCTATCCCCATTTCTACATACATAGCATATTCAAAGGAATCCAGCCTCTACCAACTTTTAAAACAGAATCATCTGCCTCTATGGTGTGCAGTGTAATTTTCACATTCATGTTCATTTGTTGCAGATTGATTTAGTATGTAGCTGGATGATATAAGTGTGCATCACCTTAATTAATGGAACTCAAACATTTAAATCAAGAAGAACTATTCAGGAAAAAATGGTCATTTCTGAACACAGTTTTTGGAATATCACTTTTGTAATGCAAATCTGAGAATGAGCAGATTGAAGGTCAGGTTCTGAATGTAATTAAGGTCACTATAAATAAATCATGAAGAATATTAATTTGAAGAAAAGGATGCTAATTTCTGATTTAATTTTAAAATTCCCTTTGGCCGTATTCTATAATTTTTGTCTTTCATTTCAAAGAAAATGCATCAAAAATAACCTTGTAAAAATATTTTTGAAAATAGATGTTTTTGGATTTTCCTCTTGCTGCTGTGCCTCTATTTCTGAAATTATTTTTCCTTGTACATGTGTGCTTTATACACATGTATACATAAATACAAAAGTTATTCCAGTTTAAGTAACATAATCCAACAAGGAAACATAAACAGTACTTTTTTACTCAAAACCAATGTCAGCTTGTAAAACATTTCAAACAACCAAACTTGTAGTGCATGCAGTACATTCAGTAAATTCTTTATAACTAGTATAAAATGCTAAGAAATTGTAATCTATACCGCAAAATCTACTGCAGAAGGAAAGATAGAATACACAGACAATTCACGATACCTCTTACCTAATTTTAGATTTGTGTGTACCCTATCTGCCTTCCTTTCTACACAACTGCTATCAAAATAGATGTCACAAATATTTGCATTGTAAAGGAGTGCTTGAAACATTTGGAGAGCGGCAAAATACAGAATAACTGGAACTTTCTCTATCCCAGCCCTTGCACCTCTGCCTTTCCTTTTCACACCCTCAGGGGTCCATCTGGGCTGAGATGACTGATTCCTGTATGCTATTTATTTGTTTATTCACTGGGCATACAAGCATTCATTCCCTCTGCCCTCTACTGTAAATCTGCTCTGAAATTATAAAATGAAATATTTCATTTTCTATGTTAATACTTGTGGGTTTGGGAGTTTTTTTCCCTAGTTAAAACTCTTTTTAGGGCTGTTTTTGCAATAACCCAGCCCAAAATATCACAATGAGACTGTACAAGATATCAAGATATTACAGTTCTTGTGGAAATATTGCTTTTCTTACTTTAAACTTATCAGCAGAAATGCTTCATCAGTTAAGCAGACCTGTACTCTTACAGTATCTCTTATAAAACCTCAATTCTTCAGGATTCTGTAGTACTTGAAGCAACATTAAAAAAAATCCATAATATCTGTTCTCATGTTTTAATTCTTTTGGATATCCCAGTTTTATGACAATCTTTATCTTCTTCCAGCTTTCTGAGAGTCACTTGGCACAGCAGCAAACTCTCATTGGTTTCTGAATAAAACATGTACCTATCCTGTAGTTCTGAAGCACTCCACATTATGTCAAGTACTTCAAATTTAATGGAGAATGTTAACTAGACTCTGCCTGTTTGCCAGGGCTTCAGCTGGTTAGAATTTTAATTAAAATTTTAGGATCTATTTATTTATTTATTTACATTCCAGTGGAAGTGACCCTTTAGAAATACCCATTTCTGAAAACAGCATTGTTTGGAGTCTATATGGGGTAGAGGAAAATAGGGTGACTGCCTTCTAATAACAAAACATGGGAAAAAACAGCATTCAAGGCTGAATGGAAAAAAGAATCAGATAGATGGGAAAGAGAAATGGGGACAAGAACAAAAAAACCCCTTGGTTTTCTTTTTAAGACTGTGCCCATAGATACCAGGTATGTAGCCAAATATTCAAGATTTACAATTACCAGTTTAACTACAAAACAAGAAGATTTTTTGAACTGCAATTCACAATAATTTCATTATAACTGCAAATCAGAATGTCCCTCAAGGTCTCTTGACCTTTGGCAACACCTCAGAAACTCAGTTCTTCATAACAAGAGTTACTGGACATCTCTAATGGAATTATGAAAGCACATGGAGTGGTCTGATATGAATGCAAATGACTGAGTCAAAACATAGGAGAGACAGCATTTATGATGTTTAATTTGTTCTTACAGACTCCTTAGGTTTTTTAAGCCCTTGTAGAGTAAGTTCCTCCCAAAGGTGTATGAAACAGGATGTGGTTTGTGTTAGTTTGTTGAATTTCTTTGAAGGAGGAAATGCAGGTGGAGAGGGACAGAGCGAATGGCCCTTGCTAGGACAAAGAGGAGGGCACTTCACTGATGCTGGCAGAAGTAGGATACAGAGGACAGAAATTGTGAAGCTTGCATGCAGTGAAGACAATGAAAGTGGAGATCATTTAAGTTGACAGCATCTTTCTTCGTATCAGCAAGCAGGTATCTCAGGTGTAGGAAATATCTGAACCCACTCTTAGTGGCTCACAGCAGTGCAATACAACTTCATTAAACAATCAAATGGCAGCAAAAAGATGAAGTGCTAACCAAGGACATGACATTCAAAAGCTAGTATTGAATTAAGTTTTGGGTTTTTTGTCATAAAAAATTAGACACACATGTAATCATGTAAACAGAGTGTGAAAGTTAGGGAGTTGTCTTTAGAGAGGAGCTAATTTCTCCATTCTGCAAGCTGGAAGGTTATTTCCTAGATTGTTCTCCCTCTCTGAAGTTTCTTTTTTCCCTTGACCTGCACAATCATGCTCAGACTTTTCCAGATTGTACTCAAATCCTCTTTCATAGGAATCTCTTTGGTAGGACTCTGAAGAGTGAGTTTCTTCTCCAGTTCTGTGTTTACATTGTGCAACATCACTAGGATCTGAGAGTATCAGACAACTTGGACAAGACCCCTTATTCCCCACATTACTTACTTTTCATCTGGGCTGAAAAGACCCTCTCAGATATGCAGAAGGCCTAGCCAAAAATAATGAAAAAGAGTTAATACAAAGAAATAAATGTTCCAATATTCAGTAAATCATTTAATTAGTTAGTTACATTGTACAGGGTGAATTAGATTACTTACACTATGCTATGTATTAAGAGTAACCTAACTACAAATTAAGCCTATTTTAATACTGATCTTAAATAAAGTATAAAACCACATTTCCTCAGCTCATATACCACTGCTAGTCCTGGACAGAACAAAACATTTTCTTATTATTGTTTATTTCAATGTTGAATATTTTCTCTGTTTCAACAGGAAAAGGTTTTACTTGCACGTGACTTTGATTCTTATCCGTTATTTCCTACAAATAAAAACATGAAAAACAGAATGAAAAACACCCATATAGACAAAAGTAACAATGTTATCCAGAGTAGGACACATTCTGGACTTTGAAGCACTCACCCAAAAGGAAAAAGAGTGTGTTTCATTCTATTTCTCTGAAAGAAGCAAGGCCCCAGACCTGAGCCTCAGGCCTCAGTATGATAAAAACCATTAGGAGCTATTTACTCCTCTGTCAAGTCTCCTCCCCATTTCATTCTTCCCTTATTTTACAGAAGTGCTGTCCTTTATGTGGGACATGGTCCTAAGGGGAAGATTTTCAGTTTATGTTTTTATCACTGGTTTAGGTTAAATTGAAGCAAAATTAAACTGAAGCAAAAGCCTAATTTTGTTCCTGGTCCTTTTTCATTACTATTTACAACTAAAAAACAAACCTGCACATTCAAGTCCCCATAGGGATAAAGATACTCTTCTACAGATAGAGATCAGACAGATTGCTCCCTGCTTGAAGTGTGTGGAGCCAGGCAGAGTTGTAACTCAGTCATAATTCCCTTCCTGACCTACTCCCTGGGTATTAGAGCAGTGCATAACCCACTTTCAGCCATATAAATTCACCACATCATTGTTAATAATTGCTATGGGCCTTTGCAATTTCTTCTGTCATTTTATAAATACGAGCAAACCCACAGCTCTGATGACTAAATCAGCATTTATTACTTTGATGCTATTTCCAGTATAATATGTACCATGGGTTCTCAGTACTGCTTCGATCCTACAAAGTGCGGCAGTATTTCTTTTTCCTTGTTGTGCATGTATAAAATACTGGAGAACTGGCTTTCAGCAAGAATTAATGTTATTTAGACAATGAAAGGCACTTTCTAAAAGAAGGTTATTTGAAACATCCTTAATGTGAAGTGTCATACAAATAAAATGAGGATTTTTCGTAAATTTCAAGGGATGTAAACCTAAAGTTATGTCCCTGAATATTTTCAGTTTCACAAAAAATTCACCTCCAGGATTTATTAGGAAGTAACACTAGTCTAAATTTTGCAGATTTCTTCAATAAGTATTTGGATTTCAAACTGCTGCAAAATAAATATTTTCTAATAAAATATGTCAGTAAATTACTAGAGGGCCCACTGGCTACTACTTCTTCTGTCAGCGCTCCATTTTTACAGTGATTAGAAAATTATATCAATACATTTTTGTTTAATTTTGTAGATAACTCCAGAAAATAAGAACGGAAGGAGAAAGAACTGGTGCTGTTTGAATGCCATGATCCAAACCGACACATCCCATTACAATTAAATATGTGATAATACATGTGAGAAATTAACAATTCAACGATTTTTATAGAATGAATGTCTCAAAAAACAGTCCCTCACAAATGACTTGCAGATCACCGTAAAGTTAACTGTGTCAGTGTAAACTCTTCCTAAAATGTCTTTCTAGCTGAGCAAGTAAATTCTTTACAGTGTTATGAAAAGAGGTGTCAAATGAAAGTAGGAAACATTAATGCCTCTATTCACACCACTAGCAAAAATCAGTGCTAGAATGCATTTTTGGAATGGCCCCAGGGAAACAAGCAAACATTGAGAAAGAGCAGAAGAGAAGTCCATAACTTTTGAGAGATTATAAAACCAAACTATGATATCAAGCTGATCAGGCTTAACTATTCTGTTTATTTAAGAGGCCAAAACATGGTTCAAACACAGTACACAGTTATTTGCACATAAAAAATCCATTAAAGGACAGCCTCAACAAGATTCAGTGGCTACAAAAAAAAATCAGGAAAAATTCAGCCTGGAAATAAAGCTGAAGTTTATTTATATAAGCAAGTTTTAAAACAATCTATTGCAGAGGGTCCTCAACACAGTTCTATGTCTCCTCTCAGTCAAGACTGTGCATCTTACTAAAAGGTGTGCTCAGCAGCTTTCACAGTGCTCTCCAAATCTGAAATAGTTTGCTATATGTGGATCTGTAAGCTTACCATTTAAAGAATTTTTATATTTCACAGACTTCAAATTTGTCAATTCCTTTAAGTAATAAGGATCTATAAAAGCATAAACATCAGTTGGCTAACATTGATTTTTGCTAATTTTGAGATGTCTTCTTTAAATTTCTGGTGAATAAGAACCCTAAGCAGTAAAGTATACTTTCGCTACTTAGACAGAACACATAAACTATATGAAAAAATATTAATTAAACAGTAGAAATAGCATTTGTTTTCATTTCCAAGAGGGTTGACCATGTTATTATTGTTCATCTGCTCTCCAGTACACAATCTGCTCTAACTCCTAGCAGCATCATCTTTGAAAGAAAGTTGCTCCTTAAGTAGTGATCTGAATTTCTTGACAACGATTACTATTTAATCTCCAGCCACATATTACTTCAAGATCCCTCACATTGTTCTTTAAAGGAAAACTCTAAAGTCCATTATAAGTCAAAAAATTCATGATTCCTTCCCCAAGATCTTTCTGGGTGCTTTTCCCAGCATTGAGGTTTCCCCAGCCGCAGGACTTTAGGTTTTCCTCTGTCCTGGACCTGGCAACTTCCCTCACTTGTTGAACTTAAGTCCTTTTGCAGTCAATAAACAAGACTTCTTTTTCTTTCCCTTAATTTTTGAAGGCATTTCTCAGAGCATAGCTAACAGACAGAGAAACAATCTGAATGGAGGTGGACAGAGTTCAGTTAGGAGATGCTGGGTTTAGGCTCTGCCTCCATACAGAAGGACTTGGTGTCTAGAAGCAGGTTGGGTAAGAGGAATGTCTTCTGTCATTGAAGTTGCTTCAGTTCTGAGGTGAGGCTTTTAGCTGCAGAGTTATTTTAGTTCAGGCAGGGAATCAGGGAATACCTATTTTGACTACAGAGTTTTTGGCAGGCTGGCTTATGACTTGCAGTCTGACCCAAGAACTTGATTTTTTTTTACAAGAACTAATTGAAAGTGCTAGGGAAAATATGGAGAGAGGTGCCAAATGAACAACCGTTTTGAAACTGTCAGAGGCTCATAAATTATGGAGCAACGTATCACTGAGGACCTGAATAGTAACATCTCAAGTTGTATTATTGATTCTGCACTTCCACAAATTGGCAAAAAAAAAAAAAAAAAACCCCCCAAAAAAAAAAAAACCAAAAAAACCACCAATAAAAACCACCCTAGAACAAGTAGCAGCTGCCATGGCTAGGTTTGTCTGCACACACAGTTTCCCTAGCTAAGTTCCCAATGGCATGTTATAATGAATGCAGGCTATGTCTATTGATATTCAAGCATTTTTTCCTGCAAGAATGTATAATGGTTTTGAAATAAGATTTGACAACAGTTACGACATGCTATGCAAATATTGTCAAGCCTGCTTCCACTGACTGTAGTGGAAAAGCCTGAACTTGAAACTCTTTATACTAAACTTCCCTACTGAAGAAAAGCTACACATGTGATTAATAAATATTCCTGTGAAAGGTGAAAAACTGACAGAAAAGAAGTTCTAAGTAACATCTGTCAAAAACAAAAGGACACACAAAAAGAAACAAATACAGCTCTAGATAAAACAGGGTTAAAAACGTTCCATAAGGTAACAAAACAGACCTATGTTGGTGAAATGAGTAATTACTGACAATGACTCAGATGCTAATGATAGAGACTGTCTCTAAGGCATAGGAGCACATCTTGGCCAAAATAACTTTCTGCTTCCTCATATCATACCAAACCAGAAGTAAGAGATGTACTTAGTCATCCTTCAGCAGAAAGTAGAAAATAAGAATCTGAGGGAGAAGAACAATTTTGGATTGAAATAAAGCCTTTTACAAGGACTACAGAAGTTGTTGTGAAGAATATGTGGATTGGATCAGACTGTAAAATTTTCTTTTGTTGTTTTAAATCAATGTCTTAAAGAACATTCTCAATATTGCACAACTAAGTTTGTATTATTTGGCCAGGCTAATTTTATGTTTTATACATGGGTCAGAAAGAAATCTAAAAATCTAAGATCATGTTGTATAGGCCAACATCTCAAAGCCTGATTGAGTACTAAACAAGAATTAAAGAGAAACTGAAGAAATTATACAAGTGGACAGATACTTGTGATTATAAACAGAGCTAGATTTTTTTGGTCTTATTTATACAGTGAGCAAGACTGCAAGTTTATCAAAAATAATTTTCATGTTCTGTGTGACAGAAGCTTAAAAGCATCTCTGCTCATGAGACATGGCAAGAGTATTCAAACACATATGATTGTGTTTGGGAAAAATGTCTAGTGGGAAACCCTACAAGTACTTTTAGGTAGTTCATGATGAACACCTGATTCACTGTTAAGTATAAAGATAATTTGAGCTAAATATTTTATTTGGTTTGTTTTCAAGTACTGTCTGTTTTTCCTCGTTTTTGCTTGCCATCAGGGAATAATAGAAACTAGGTTACACTTGGGTTTTCATTGTGATTTTAAAGACTACTGTTTCCTGAAGCAGTGAGCCACAATAGTTACTATGGAAGTTATTTGTTAAAGCACAAGATGTTTCTTCTTCATGCAACCTGTCATGACATTGTGATGCTCTTCACACCTTAGAAAAGGAAGGAGAGACTCTCTTACAGTTATATAATCCAGTATCAAAATCAATGATCCCAGGACCGCCAGGACACACAACTGGCATTACCCATGTCAATAAGTTGCCACTTGTTACATTCCTCTACATCCTTAAGATGAGCACCAAAACTGCCCAATCAGTGCAATTAGACAACTGCCTTTCCCAAATAGGTAATTAACTCACTGTAAATTTTTAAGAATGGAAGAGCTGCTGCAAAATGGAAGAGCCCTGTGGGTTATTTCAGTGTTGGCCATCCTTTTCTATCATAACTGCTGACATAGAAAAGTATTCAAAGGAAAAATTTTGAAACTGGGAAAATATGAATCACAACTTCAGCAGAGTTTTCTACGCACATCATTTACTTGGCCGACTGATTGTGAAACAGTAGTGGAGTTTTAAAGCTAGAAGGCTTGACTGCTTTTCCTAGATTGCAGCCACCCAAGGTCTCCTTTCAGTATGTCTGCATGCGAGGCATTCGAGTTTCAGAGTGTTACAAACCTTTCACAAGGCCCAGCACAACACAGCTGGGTGCTGAGATGAAGTGATGTCTCAGCCCTAAAATGAAAGCCTCACCACAGCAGCACTGTGCACAAGCAGCACTCTCCACAGGCATCACTAAGCTGTCTTTGGCCCCAGAGTGACACTGCTTGTCACCTGTGCAACTGTGGTGGCTCTGTGGTGGTTCATCTGCCCTGGGTAGAGATGTGAAAAATGTTTGATGTTATAGTACCAGTTCACTGGGGAAGAAATCGATAACCACTGAACTGCTGGTTTATCTGCCTCGTGTAAATTTAGCAGATAGCATCGCTGTAACATTCCTCATTTTCTATGGCATCCTAAATATGGTTGTATTACTTTCTAGATAATACAGATGGAGATAAAACACTCACAGAGAACATAGTCCCGATAGCCAATACAAAAATGGGTAGAAAATTGCTGATCAAAAGCATTTCATAAAATGTAACAGCTTTGAATGACTGTTCAGGTAGCATATACACAAAGAGGGAAAATCATAAGTTTCAGGTTTAGATTTTAATGAGATTTAGTTCATTATTTTATTACAATTATTGTTGCAAGGATTCCTTTACAGCACATTTTTCCAGGAGAATTAGAGCTTAATCAGTCATATTGCAGAAGATAGGCATTTTATGGAATATGTTCTTTAACAGGTTTTAAAAATAATTTTAATTGATGGTAATAACTGTAAGATCTGATGCTTTCTTTTTTTCCTTTAGAGTCATGGACTCTTCCTATATTGTTAATTTCTAAATGTACTATGTAAAACCAAGATGAAGAGAAGCAACATATTGCACAACAAACTTAAATGGAATAAGACAAATTTTGACTTAATTAAATTGGGGCAGAGGGGAGAAAATCACATCCTCATGAGATTTGATGTGAGAGCAGATTTGCATGAAAAATTATAATCTGATAATTAAGGGCTAAGTATAGGACACTCTTTAGCTTTATACTGCCTCTTCAGGCCTTGTTGCTACAAATAATAAATCTTTAGGACAAAATATCTTTTTTTCCTGACTGACTGAAAACACAAGGTTGGGTAGTGGCTTTAATAGAAACAGTAGTTTAAGGCCAGAAGCTTCTGTTTGAAGTTCTCAAACAATCGACTGACACTTGTCAAAATGCTTAGATTAAAGCACTTCACCAGAAAAATCCTCAATCCATTTTTAAAACTGGTCATTAATCTATTTTCTAGAAGGATTCTGAATCCTGGTAGCTACAGTTCAAGTCGAACTAAATTTGGATTTTATTATCTAAATGTCAATAGTCCTTTAAGAGCTATTTGTTTTTCTTATATTAAGTGGTATTTTGTGAGATATTCGCAGCCAAAGAGTACACTATGAGTTGTTACAAGTGGGGGCTATTTTCATTCTTTTTGTGACTGAACCTGTCCTGTGATGAAGAATGCTGGCTACATTTCTAAGGAGAAGTTTTCAGCTCAGTATCTCAAACTACAGAGGCAGAGGCTCTACTTTGGCTGTGTGCTTTGGTGCAGCTGAGAAATCCAGAAAAAGATCCTCCATTTAAAAACAGCAGGAACAAGAACATGAAAGGCATCCAAACTAACACATTTGAATGGTTATGTTGCCTCTTCCCATTCCATGTTTTTATTGTCTTCCTGTTAGGCTTTAAGCAACTGGGGAGACAGATAACTTATGAATGAAATAATGAGGGCCTTTATGAACTCCTCAGGGTTCAGATTCAGGCCATAGTATCCTAAATGGTCCCTTGGTGACTGAAAGTGTGTGGAGGTGCAATGTGGTGGCACCAGCACCCCTGTGCTGGCTGTCATGGATGCCTTTAATTGGTCCCTTAATATACTATCAAAATTGTCTTAAATTATTTTCTTGTTATCAGCCTTAAAGCTGATGTGATGCCCAAACCATTCCCATACAGTATCAGAATCTATAAGTTGCGATGAGGCAAAACAAAGAAAACCTGTGACACGTCTTTTGTGTCACCGAAGGCTTTTACCATAGCTTGGTTCTGACAGCAGTAAACTTAGCCTTTTCACAATCCACTCTTGAAATGATGAGAGCTATTTGCTTCTCTTTTTTTTTTTTTTTCCAGTTTGAAAAGGAAGTTGCTCCTGGCCTGAAACATTGCAAGCCAAGGTTCATCTCAAAACATATTTTATGGTTGAGTTATTGCAAATCATTTAAATTAAGGATTTATAATGGAATTGCTGACACAACCTAAACTCTAGCTGTTTGAATGGCACCACTATAATTATATGAGAATTTAATGATTTCAGCTGCAGCTGAACTGACAAGAAGCATAACCAAATAAACACCAGCATTTATACAGGCCAGGAGTGAGAAAAAACATAGTAGCAGACATGGGTAAACACGCTCATAGAAACCTGATGGAAATTTTCATAGGGAAAAAAAATTCAGGAATATTCCAGGCTATTAATAAACACCACCTTAATTTCCTTTAGAGTGAAAAAGAATAGAGTCACGATGCAATTACAGAGTCCTCCTCTCCCTTTATATAAAAAGCATGTGAGACCATCCAGAGAAACACAGGATGTGTTAAACTACAAACTGACAAGTGACTCATCAATAAGATAAAAATAGATTTATACTGAGGAACGAGCTGAGAGAAATGGGCTTAGGAGTGAGTAGCAGGCAGGGAAAAAGGGGAAGATTAAGAAAGCTAAAGAAAGAATTGGGAAGTACTATTCCAGAACATGCATTTCATTTCTAGCATCCTTTTCTATATTGTATCTTAAGTAGAGTTAAAAAAATTGCTTAGTGAATATTGTGTGCACTCTTCTTGCAAAAGCAAAGTTCATACACGGACTTGTGTCCAAAAATACCCCACCTTTTACATTATGACCAAATTAATAGTATCAGTATTTTTCTACTCTCAGATAAAGATATTTCTAACAAAAAATTAGTTTCTGATGTTAAGTATTTGCATTTCAGCTACATAGTTTTTAATTTGGCTGGTGCTTCTTTTGTAATATATTCCTCTGCAAATTCACAATCCCACTTCACACCTTCAGGGTAGCACTGAGTATGTGTAACAGTTTCTAAAACAAACCTTCCAGGAGTCTGCTCATATACCAACATGTTCTTGAAGAACATAAGATATCTATTCATATTTCATTAAGCAACTATCCTTTCTCCCTTTTATTTTTTTGAAATTTTAATTCTCTCCAAAGGGCTTCATCTGACCCTGAGAAGAACTTGTGTGTTATCATACCAGGTTTTCATCAGATATCCTGATCCTCATAGATCAATGAGAATTTATACATTTATTAATGATATTCCAGAGACTTACAGGATTTTGTTGAACCCTTCATTAAGTCCATAGGTTTTTTATTTACACTATAATGAACAGGGAGAGAAAAAGGCCTAAAGAATTAACAGACAACAAACTAAAAGGAAGTCCTACTTTTATTTGACCATCAATAAGAAAAATCATATTCTTCTCCCCCATTTAAAAAGAAACTGTAATTTTAATGGTCATATCCAGAATAATTTAAGAGTCTAAAGCTGAAATGTAAGCAAAACCTAGGTGCAAGAGTGTGGGAGTGCATTTTTTAATATTAAGTTTAATTCATAAGTTAGTGTTCTTTTGTAAAATGGTTGTTCTCTGTACCCCTTTTGTTACCCACGTTTGATTTATCCCTGTTTTTTCCCCATTGACAGTTCTGTAATAGGTTCTGTATTCTCCCTAAGTTTTCCCCCCCAGAGACAGTTATCTGTCCATCACTTCATAGACAGCCTCCTGTTGCTGTCTATCATTTTTGGGGTCGCTCCCCACTTCTGGAAGATTCTGAGAGAGGCATCGAGTGATTGGACAGAATCCTGATTGTCACCTTCTAATGTTCATTGTATGGTTGTTTTGTATGTTTGTTTATGATATGAGCCACCACCCTGTAAAACCTTATTGGTCTCCCTTTCTGTGTAACACCCCCAGTTATAAGGTCTCACCCAAGAGTTAGCCGGGGTCTTCGGCACGCTGGCTCTCGAGGTGAGGACCCCACGCCGGGGTTCCAATAAACTCGTTGTGACCCAGCGTCTCCAGAGTCCCCCCTTTTTGGAATCCTCCAGCCAATCGCCACGCAGGAGCAGCTCGAGCAAAGAAGAACTCACTGAAGGAAAGCCCTGTTGCCTGTGCCAAGGCCAGCCAGCTTGAAAAACAGGCACGGCGACACAAGAGTGGAAAAGTCTGCACCTAGGAAAAATATCCATGCAAGCTGTCACCTAAATCAGGAAATCCCTAAATTCTATATTTCTTAATTAAACCACATCAAATCTACCCTTTCTTATGTTTTGCTTTTCGGTATGTACTTTAGAATCTTTGTACGGGCCACGTTGACTAGGTTAACATCTGCCTGATGTCTAAATTTAATCAGAATCCTGAAATTAGGTTTCTCTGCTATCTTCACTGGTTCTAGCCTTTATTATGAGGGCATTTGTTATATTTTACTAGCGAAATACAGAATAATACCTAGAAAAGAATCCCAGAACGGGTCTGGAAAGTAGGATTTCATTACCAGTCTGATGGATTTAGACTTTCAGGCCATAGACGCTCCTTTTGATTCAGCTCATGATGCAGTGTATCTTGAATTCTACCCTACTCAGTGACTCTGGGCTCAACAAATGTGACTGACAAAAGAGTAGAAATTTCTGATAATTTATTTCCTGCTTTCTTGGACTAATCTAAATCTGAATATCGGAGTGAAAACTAGATCTCATACAGTGAAACTACAGTGGTTTTTAACAGTGAAGACTGTTCAATACTAAATTCCTGGCAGTAAAAACATCACTCAAAAGTTGTACCGGAGATAAAGGATTTAAAAGGGTAAAGGGTTAACTGTTATCATTTGGTTAAACATGTAGATAATTAATGGATTAGTATCATCACTTCAAAATTAAAAAATAATAGCATTTTCATCAGGACTTGCTGGCAGGGATCCAACAGTAGGATAAATAGCAGATAACAGGAGAAAATTAATTACTGATAATGATGAAAAAGTGCAGTACTTCTTTTGTTTCATTTTTATTTCAATCTTAAGCAGAAAGGAAGCTCCCAAAAATAGGAAGACAAACATTAATTCATATATGCTCTTTTGAGCATGCCAATTTATTTCTCATCCCTGTTTTTTGAATACTTCTGACATAACTGCAACCTTGTTTAACCAACTAAAAATAGAAATCCACCAAACTATTTTAGTGAGTCAAATGACAGCTAACTCTAGTATCTGATTTTAGTCAGAGTGTTCTTGCTATTTTACATTTAGACTTCATAGCTAAGGGAACTTTAAACCACACTAGCACCGCAGGAGAGTCAACATGAAAATCAGATGGGTAATTATCAAAGTCAAAATTTGCCTTGAATAATAATCCTAATACAGTTTCCTAAGAAAATTTAATTTTCTAAATGTGTCTATCAATTTTTCAAGATATAAAAATTCGTGTACAAATGGATCAAGGAAGAAAAATTGAAGACATAAGTACTTCAAATTCTGCCTCTGTTTAAGTTGAATATAAATAGGGAAATAAAACACTTTCAAGAGCACTTTCCATTTGTTTTCAAATATAGGATTATGTAGCCTTTTACTTATTAAGCATTTTCTATCTCCACTTCCATAATAATTGTGTGAAATAAATGTAGAAGTACCAGTACTAATTGATGCATATTTATGGAGTTGGACTTGATGATCCTGATGAGTCCTTTCAAATTCAGCATATTCTATGATTGTTCTATTATCGTGAAAATGATCAAAAGCTCATCTCATTTGATAAAGAGCAGATGAGATAAAATGTGTTGCAATAATTTGATAGCATAGAGGAGACTTGCTTTCCTTGATATCCTTCTAAATTATCCTTCCTTTGTACAAAATTTTCCCTGAATTTAGTCTGTTTTAATAAAACGATGGGTTCTTTGTCATCACAAGATTGCCATATATTATATCTAATATCTTAGATATCATATGTTAGAAATACATCTAAAATGCTATGTTAATCTATTGTAGGAAAAAGAATGACAGCAGTGGACTTAAAATTGTTTTAAACTGTTTTCATAAAAAGAAAATAAAATTGCTTTCCAAATTATAGAATATATTTCAGAGGAATTTATAAATTAAAATGTTGTTATTTACAATACACTATGATAAATATTTCATATACTAAATATTTATAAATATTTAATGTTTAATATTGACTTAGTATTTAATATTTAATTAAATTATTTTTGGATCAATTCTGCTGAGTATGCAGAAATTTCTGTAATTTTTTTTTACAGGGTAAATATTTAATTTGGTTTCTTTTTTTACTTTCTTATACTCTAAGGTTTAAAATGGAAAATAGACACCTCTATGGAAATCATAAACATAAAAATTTATTCATCTCTTTTTTTCATTTAGTTTAATTTTAGAACTGTAAGCAGAAAGTGCCAGCTCTCTATATTTTCACCCTAAATGATTTTTTTATATCTACAATTCTGCTACAAAGAATGCCTAGCATTGCTCTAGCTTAGATACACAGGCTCCTCAGCTCTCTTTAGCTGGATTCAATAATGCAGTTCTGTGTTGGTTTTTGGCCTTTAGGATCTGATACACCAAAGTGGATCCTCACTGCACCTGTTCCGTCAGGTGTGCTCCAGCACAAGAGGAGTTTCCTTTCACTTTATGGTTAGCCCGGTCATTTGGGATGCTCACTAGAAGTGTCCAGGCTCTGGCTGACACCAATCCACAAGACAGCGTCATACAGTTTCATGGCTAGAATGCCCATGCTGGGGAGTAAACCCCCTCCCAGCCTCTGGGACAAGAGGAATAACTAACATAACTAACAAAAATTATTGCTCTGTTGGTTGAAGTGACAACTGGAAACAAGGTTTGATCTCAGATGAGTACCCAAAACACTTCATTGTGGATTCTCTCTGGCCCAAGGAATTTAATTACTCTGCTCAAAGCTGAGCATGAGATACAAAGGGCGTCCCATGCGAAAGGTGGGTGGAATTTTCTCTTTGCCACACCCTGCTGCAACTGAGCTTTCACATCCCTTCAAGCACACATGTGATTGTATTGCTGTTATTTCCCCTTTTCTAAGTTTCTCCTTATATGGAAATCTCAGGACATTAATTCTGTTCTTCAGATGCTGAAAGGGATGTTCTTGCTGTGTTTTGAAGCCACTGACTTTTTACTTAGACTTATCTCCAATATTTTAAACCACCTTTGCTCTTTACACATTTGAGGTTCCTTTATTTTCCATGGCCTGCAGGAAAGGGTAGTTTAATATATCAATTCCATATCAAATATGATTTTAAAGAGAAGAGGAAAAAGAAGAGAGAAGATGAAAGTAATTGTAATAAGATCACAAAGCTGCATAAACCAACTATATGTGCTGCTAATGTGTTCTATTATTTTTATCACTTCAGATTCCCAGGACGCCCATCTGCTGTTGTTGATTGCTTTCTGTTTCATTTCCTGGAAACTGTTTGTTCTGTGAAGCCTGAGTGTGAATGACAGTCTTATATATTAATTCAAGGAAATTAGGATAAGTGAGTACAATACAGGGTCTCAAGTGTGTTGGTTAAGCAATGCCAAAGAACAGATTTAAAATGTAGGGCAGTTTACAGTTCTCATGATGCACAGTAGCAAAGCACTCTTTAGAATTCTAGCAATGTTTCTGCTTATTTTCAAGAAGTATGTAAGCTGTAAAATGAATGACAGATAAGCTTTGCATCTTGGGAAATGTGTGATTAAATTACAGCAATTTAAGATAAAACACATGAAGAGTTATCATTTTGAAATGCTATTTGCTAAAAACATCCTCTCCTATTTACTCTACAATGCTTTAGATGTTTAGTCTGAAATATGTGCCTGTGTCCCTTATCCAAAAACACGTGATTCCTGTTGGAAAGCATGGTACCATTATTACCTACTTCACTTGTTTTTCAACACCTACTCTGCAAAACTGCATTGTCTTTCATAGTGACATAAGACTTAATCAGAGGGTTTGTTGTTCAGAAGAATATAGTTTCTGAAAGCATGAACATAATGACAAAAGCATAATGCATACATTTTAAAGGTGGTTCCAAGAACAGTGGGCCTTTCCAGTGAAGATCCTCTACTGTTCAAAACCACTCCTGGGCTGATGCTACTGCCTCCCATTACCACGGTACAGACCTTCTTAGCTTTGCTGTCTATTTTCTCAAAGCTTGTAGGAATTACAAAAACCTTTATGTGTACCTAGAAACTTTGAAGGTAACAAAGTGGATAAAAATTAAAAATTTACTAATGGGGGGCATACTATTGCTGAAGCCTTGTTTTCTTAGGCAATCAGCTTAAAAAAAAAAAGAAAAAAATAACAGTGATGTGGAATCACAGCTTACTTACAAAGAACTTAATCAATGTCAGAACTTCATGGATCTGTTACTTCAGAAAGAATTTCAGTGAATACATGTCTTTGTACAAACCCCATGCAATTAAAATGATAGCCACACTGGTCAACCCCAATTTTACAGATAAAAGCTTGCTGAGTTGGTCTGAAGCATTAATGAATAGACAGTTGACTCAGTTTTCTTTCCACATTCTTGTGTGTGTCCTTTTATCCCTCCCTCTCATTTTTCCCCCAATTGTACTTTAAAAATAAAATCCAGAGATTAGTGCTGCATTTATTTCTGTGCCGACTTTCAGCTACTGCTTCTTTTACACCTCCTGCTTCATTCCTGTCTGCACATAAAAGCATGAAAAAGTGATGGACAGAGAAGACGTCTGTGACTTATGCTGCAAATAAACCCTTAGTGATTAAGAGGAAAATTATTTTCTAATACTTTAAGACCTATAAGAATGACAGGAAGACAAAAAGAATCACCCTGTTCAGAATCTACCCAAATCTAAATGTGAGGTTTGCGGACAACTAAAACACATAAAGCATGATGAGTGGTCATCTTCTGGTTCTAGACAAAACACAAACTTCCACTACAACAGAGCATTTTATACAGCTCTCTGATGCAATCAGATTTAACTTTTGTGAACTTCCATAAGCTGTTCCATTTAGTCATTTCTTGGAATGTCTGCTATTTAGTCTATCTCTATTGATGGAATTCTCTTACCCACTGCTTTAACAGTGAACCCTTTCTAAATAACTTTTGGTATCATAATTGCTTCATAACAGATCCATCCTAAATGTAGAAGTTCTAGAATAAAAAATAATATATCATCTCAATAAGATAAGATGTCATCCCTACTTAAATATTTCCATACATGGGAGAAATAGAAAAATCTCCTACCAGCCCTTCAACTGGTATCTTGACTTTTGCATAAGGCCTAAGAAGTCAACAGAGGCAAAGAGTTTTCTTCTCAAAATTAGTTCAGTGATGAGAGAAGTATGTAGACAATATATTTCAAAAAGTTGGTCATACTTTAATTTTACTCTTTCTGATAAAATCAGACCGAAGTGATTTAAGAAAGATCAAAATGGGCTCTTGAACAGTATGAGCATTTCTGTAATTGTGGTGAGGAATCCTTTACTCCACATCCCAGAATGACACATCTCATGCCCTCAGTCCTCATTTCAGCTTCCTCTCAGTGACAATTACACAGTGTTATAATGTGAATATGACATATCTTTACTCTTTTTTGTTTGTTTTGGGAAAATTTAGAAGCGCCCAATTTAACTTTTCTTCACCAGCTGCATCTGAAACCAAACCGTGGTGTGCCACCATACAGGACAGGTCTACATAAGACATTACAGACCAGGCTGTGGATTACAGGAATGTCTTTTCAAAGGAGACAGTACAGTTCAAACCTCTCTTCATGAAGGACATTATGCTGAAGTAAAGGTGGCATAGGTGCAAATGTATAATGTGTCTCTTTCCTCACCCACACCCACCCCTCACCTCCCTTGTTTTCCCCTGAAAAGATGTTTACATATTCCAGAAGAGAAACAGGGAAACAAGAAGAGAAAACTATGAGACCTTTAATGCTCATGTTGTTACATCTGTTCAATTAGAGTTGTTTTTTTATCTTTTTTTTTCCAGTAAATAACCAGTTAAGTAATGTTTTATTGCAGTATCCAAAAGTAAATTGAGGATACTTTATAACAGATTATCCTTCCAGTGTGTCTAAAATCTGTTTGTGACATAAAGGTAGAATATTTTAATCAAGAGATTACCTTAACAGTGCAATTAACGAATGGCTCATAAAACATTTATGGAAAACCAATTTAGAGCTTCTGCACTATCATAATTACAAATTTTCAAAAGTCCCTAAAAGCTTATTTATATAATAGAACATAATGGCCCTCAAGTGGTCATTTATATCTACCTCATCCATGTTTAGAAGCTCTTTATAACATGCTTTTGTCTGGATGTCCCAATATTCATGTGATAACTTTGCTTTTATGATATCATTTATGATGTCATCAGTTAATTTGGTTGTTTATTTTGGTGTTTCCTTAGTTTTCTCTGAACAGAAACACAGCAGGTATTTTACTTTCTAGATTTACATTTTGCACGGGTACTCCAGTCACTTGTTAGGACCAGTAACCTTAGAAGGAGGCATGGATTATTTGGGAATAACATACATTTGACCTGGTGTGGTATGTCAGAAGCAGTTTCAGTTTTTTGTGAGACAGTTATGCACAATATAAAATAAAAATTGTTGTAACTCTACTGAGTTGATTAAAAGATGCAAAACAAAATTAGGAAGAAGTAATTTTTAAACAAGTTCTACATAGTAAAATATAATTTCAAATAGATCGACATAGTGCTGAGAATTCTTGTGCAGAATTTCTTCTGAAGTAAATGAAGAACATTTGTTTAGGAGCTTAACAAGGGGATGAAGTAGACTGGAATTCTGACCTATCTCAAGATAGGGATCTTATTCAGTCTGTACTTGAGTGAGAAGTACCATAGAGGAGAAGACAGGACCTAAGATACTTAGCCTGCACACATACAAGTTACACTAAATATGTAATCATACATATGATGAAAAAGGTCCAGGTTCCTCTCAAAAAATCCCTTGGAAATACTGGAGACCACAATATTATTTGCTGCCAGTCAGAACAGTTTTGCATAGCAGATAGTATTCAATTTTCATAAATGGCTAATATTTTTATGTAATTATAAACCAAATGACTGTGTCATCATTGCATACCCGCAATTAGGATTTTCTTCGTTATCTTCTTCAATTTCCTGATATCGATTATAAGATTGTTTAGTGGTCCAACAACCCTGAGTCATGATAATTTACTAAAATGTAGCTAAAGAATGTAACTACAAGGGGAAAGTGACTATGAAAGTTTTAAGTTGCTGGTGCCATCTTGAAAAGAATGTCAGCACTTGCTCAGAGCTGCACTTCAAGCCAGAAGGTCCATTCAACAACAGGTGACCTGTATTTCTTGAACTAGTAATTGGTTAAATATCTGGCATTAGTATACAAGGACCTCACAGGCCACAACTGGACTGAGCATTTGCAAAACATAGCAGTGCACTGAAAAGCTTTTCAATCTTGCTGTGATATGAGTGCCATTCTAAGAAACATCAGAAAGGCAGATAAAAGCTAGAAGTGGAACACCTAATCTTTCTGCAGGGAAATCATGGCCATTATGTCAGATCAAGACTTAAAACACTTATTGTATCTATTTAACAAAATAGATATCTATTTAACAAAATATAAACGTGAGGTAATTTTCCATTTATAGTCATATTATATGACAAATAGAAGGAGCCTCATTAGAATGATTTGTTGTCAGCTTCTGACTTCAGAACTCAATTCATTCAATCACAGTTTAAAGTGTCATCTACAAGAGTCTACACTGAGCAAATTGGTAGAAATAATACAGTAATTACTTTGAAGGACTGAACAGCAATACCAAGATTTATGACATTGTCAAGGAGGCTAGTCATTAAGCTCGTGAGTTGCTATCTACAACAATTGCACTAAGCGTTTTTTGCATCCTGAATCTGTTATTGATTACACCTTCTAAAGCTGTGCTTCTGGCCCCTCTGCATGCAGAGGTTCTGTGTAACAAGGTGAGAAAGATCTAATTGCACATCGAATAATATTTTTTCTGAGCATCAAAGGCAAAAAGATGTTACCAATCCTGACTGAACCAGAAAGATTACCGTGTGCTATTTACTGTACCCTGACTCAGAGCATTAAAAAGTTAGGCTCACTAAGCCATGGATATGAATTCTCCTGTACTTTGACTCAACTGACTTCACAAAAATCACATCAGGAAATGTAGTTTTCTATTAGGTTTCTTTGTCAGTAAAATATTATTAGCCAGTTGGGCTAAGATTGAAAATATTGGAAAAATGGAAAATACTGCAAGAAATCATGCAGTGCATTTCAAAATATTATATAACATCACCAACACAATAAGGAAGTTTAGACAGATTAATAGGAAATAGTGAAAAGTAAACAGTGCTGGCAAAAACAGAGATCTGAAATAACCAGAAAATTCTGGAGAAACTTACTCAAGAACTCACTTGTTTTAACACATATTCTTTTGAAACAAAACACTAAGGAAACTTGTAGCCAAATAAATCTTTAACCACTGCAAAAGTGTTTATATATTTAAATTGAATCAGTTTGTGAGAAAGTTCATATACATGAAAAAAATATCCTGCCATCCTTTTGGGAGACATATAATAATTTTCTCAAAAGTAAGAATTATCCTGTGACAAAAATATAATGTATGTGAAAATAATTAAATTATAATTGAAAAATTCAGAGAATTAACAATCAAAAACTTCAAGTTGCTATAATGTTTATCTGTGTGTTTTCAAATCAAATCACTTTTTCTTAAATTCTGTTTCTAACCACTACACCAGAAATATCAGTACATCTATAGTGGCAGAAAAATTACGCAACTTTTATCACAGATCACTTTTTCTGATTGTAGAAATGGGTTTCAAAATGCTGTAAACTAGATGCTGTCAACAAATTGCCAGATAAAATAAAATAGTTGATAGACATTGTATCACTAAATGATTACAGATTTTGAAGATTTAAAAATTAACTATAGCTCACAGGGATCGTTTAGTGTAAGCTTTTAATTGCCATATGTTTCCACTTTGCCAGTAGATTTAACTTTGAAAACAGATTTCTTCATCACGTTGTTTTCACAGTGACAATCAACCATGTTGAACATTTTAATATATTCAACTTTCAATTGTAGATATTCGAAATATCTACAATCATGAAAACCAAATTTCATGTTTGTGAGCAATAAAATTCATACTCAGTCTTTTTTTCCAGTTCAGGAACTGATTCTGATTTCAGAGATAATATTCAGCATTTCCTTAGTATTTTTAAATGTAATTTGATCCCAAATATGATAATCCCGTTAAATTCCCTGATAGTAATCTGTTCCTCTTACTCTTCACAGAAAGATGAAGCCAGCTATTTAAAGTATGCTAAACACTAAAGCTCTGTGGAAGATAAATATTCAGTTTTGTGTTCCCTTTGCTTTTGATCCATATTAATGCAAAGCAATAATTTTTAATACAGTATCAAAAATGTGATAAAATATCTTAAAAAGAACTGAGCTATTAATTTTGCCTTTCACCCCCCCTTTTTTTTTCTTTGCTCTCCACTCTTTTTCCATTTTAAGCTACCAGAAAGTTCAGGATTTAAAAAAAATTCCTGTGTGTAAATTTTACTGAAGTCATTGTATTTCGGTTCACATTCAATAAACCCATTTTTCAAAATAATTTCACATAAACATAAGGATGTCAGTTATCTCTTTTTATTACTATGCATGTCATGTCACAGAAAAGCATTATGGCTTATTGCAGAGAGTGTTATGGCAAACATGTGGAGGTGCACAAAAATTCCAGGGTAAAGAGCTCTCCACTGGTACACGTCTGCTCTAATGCCTTTCACGATGCTGTAGACAGGACCATGTGCAGCTCTGCAGTGACAAAAAATGTCTGAGTCATCATTCAGCTGCTATCTAGAAACTTTTGCAAAATAGCATCTGTGTTTACACAGGCAGACGTTCCCAATACATCTGTAGATCCGGCACGTGGTAGTGATCTCTCTGCAGTCGGGTCCTCCTCTCTGCAAGCACTATATCTGCCAAACCAAGTGCAAATAAAAATAAGTCATATTTGGCTACAGGTACTTTCTGAACTTTCAAAATGCAACTAATTCTCTAACATGATTTTCAGGTGGCAAAACAAAAAGCAAAACTCTTCTCTCCGTCATGAAATTCCAAGCTCCAGATCAAGGATATTCATAGCTTTTCCCTGAACCAAAACAGTCTTATGCACAAAATGGAATCCATATATTCAAAATTCCACATAACACAATATAGGTCTTCCTCTTGAGGCACACTACACAGATATATACATGCTTTACACTGTCACATGCTCTGTTAAACATGATGTTGAAGAAAGAATAAACATCTCTGGACTAAAAGAATTAATTCAGCTCCTGTTAACAGTTTGATTACCAGACTTTAGCTTTTATGAATCCACAGCTTGTCTTCTGCCATTCAAATTTTGAAAGTGTCTCCTAATTTGCAGACCCAACCGTGTTCCATGTTCCAGATGCTCTTTTATTCAGTCATCTTTCTTTCTTTAGCCTGAAATCTTACCTCTAAACATGGTAGGTACAGATACACTAAAAACTACTGCCCCTTGCTCTAATTATTGGCTGCTCTCTGGTCTTCCTTTTGACTGTCATATCTAGTTGTCTCCATTGGTTTTCATGTTTGCTCATTTATACCATAAGAACAGCTTCTGTCCTGACATGGAACCTCATGCACACATCATTTCTGAGCCTGATCATGCACATTTCTCATTCCTAATTTGGTCATAACACCTGGAAAAAACCAGAAATTATTGCCTTGCACTAGGATATTATTCTAAGTAATCTTTCTCCCTAATTATTGAGACTTTATGGTGGTAAACGATGTTTCTATTTTCCTCTTTTCTTTCAAGAGTATCATCTATTCTTTGAAGATCTCAAAAAAATCTATAAGTACAAATTAGCTCGGAGATTTCAGTGCTAGCCAGTGGATTTTTCTTAATATACAGACTATATTATGTTATTTCAATGCTTACAACAAGGAATGTATATTACATTCATCTCTCTCCTTCTGCACTAAAAACCATGCTCTGTCTCAGCACTACCAGTTTAAAAGTTAGATTGCAAAATTCTTTTTATTTTCCAGCTACACATATATTTAAATATTGCATGAACCTGGCCCCTTTCCAGCATACATTTTATTAAAGCCAGCTGTGAAGTAAATATTGAACATGCTAAAAATGGCTTTTGAGAGTAGAACAATGTGAGTTTTGTCCAATTTTGATTCACACACTGAGCTTTGACTAAATACTACCTTCCAAGAACTCACTCTCTTATGAAATGGAGTCTGAACAACTTCAGAAACATAATTTCTGAGAAATGTGGGAATCTAGGTCAAGGACTGATTGTAGCAGAATTTGCTAACATAAAGGAGTATGTTTTTCCTAAATAAAAAACGTGTTTTCAAGAACCAATGAGGACAAAATAATGAAGAAAGCATAAGCAAAATAATTCAATTTGAGAATAAAAATATTCTGTGTAAAATACAAACTATAATGCATATATAATTTCTTTTTACAGAAATAAAAGATTTTGTTTCATTGAGATTTGTAATCTATTGACATTCTGATAGAGATGTTGCATATTTCTGATGTATTTCCCAACATTTATATTATTTGGGCAAATTTGGATGTATAATTTTATATGAGGAAAATATGAACTTCTCACATGTGTTTGTATGCTTTTTTTTAAGCATAAATGATAAATAGTTCTCTTCAGGGGGAGCATGGCCTAATTTTGAGTTCTTTATGATTAGTCATATATTTTCCAAAAACTAAAATTCATACCTCTAGCAATAAGATTCTAATTGGTTCTGCACTTGCATACCAATGTATAAAAGTATTTAAAATCCTTCAGATATCTACTGATGGCTACATGCAACCCAGACAATACCTGTTAAAAAGTGATTAGAAATTAATATAACTATCCCATGTATTCACAGCTTGAGATCTGTAATATGTAAAGAACAGTCATTCTTAAAGGAGCCATGCTTGTGAATGTTGTGTTTAATTAATGCCCTAGGGAAAGGGATAAAAGGGAGGAGGAAAAGTACTGCAGCTGCATTTTTTCTGATTTTGTAGTGATGTTAAACATTGCATGCCAGGTTTAATGGCATGTATTCATCTAGTTAGCACAGCGTCCTACGAGAACAAATGGTGTTTTCTGCCTTCAGGAGACGAGGATTTTGAAGTGAATTTGGGAGTGCACGGTAGATTTCTATTTTAATTTTTCTATTAATATGTGCTAGGCCTGCCACCACAAGCACCCAAGCTGCTCCCTGTATGCAAGACAACTTCACGCACAGGATGCACAGAATTCTTGTTTATCTGAAGTGATATCTTTAGGTTTGTGAGGAGAAGGATGCCATGCAGCAACAATCTGTACAAGTCATACCAAATAATTTATATTGAGGCTGACACTTCGCTTTTTATTCCTAGCTGCTACTGGTATGTGTGAGAATAAGAAGTTATTTGTGGTATGAAGACATTACATGCAACAGATACATTTAGAAAGAGAAAATACTTGAGCAAATTAAAGTCAAAGACTGAAATTTCACAAACAAAAATTCTTGTAATATAGGAGGAGATTTGAGCATCACTACAGAGGTTAAAAAAAATAATAATAATTAAAAATTGCTACTATACCATGAAACAGTGCATTGGTACAGCAAAAAATACCTTCTTACACATGCCACAAGAATATTATCCACTGCAGCAGTCCCAGGTCAGGCTCTGTTTGGACTGAAAGTTGTAGCTGAAGGAACACAAGATCAGGACAAGAACAGGGTTAGATCCTACCTATTCACCTGTGGCTGCTCTTTGGTAAACCAAAGGGAGAAGAAGCCTCAGCTAAAGCTGACAGGCTTAGTTGTAAGCTAGTCCTTAAGCAGTAGGCACTTTAAGAGAAACAGTCTAGACGACTGTCAATAAAATAAGCCCAAGAGATCAGGAAACACAGTGTCTGTTACAGCTGCTTCTATCCTTAGCACAAAGGAAATGGCTATGAAAGCTGGACTTCTTTGCTTGTTATTTTTTCAAAGCTCAACTGCTAATTAAGACTTGAAGAGAACATGAATAACAAAGGCATTTTAGTCTGAGTGAGAGCTTATTTCATTGAAACAGAAATCTGGGAAAACATAAAAATTGTATTTCTGTTTGCATCAGAAATAAAATTTCCATGCTGTCAGTACAGTGAAATGATCTCAATTTGCACATACAAAAAGAGTAGTACACTAGATGTCAGACTGAAGTGTTACGCTATTTAATCTTTATCATTTAACTGCGAACAACGTAAATACATATATACCTGCAGAAAGAAAAGTACCAGAGGCAAAGAAATGCAAGGGGATGAGCACAATCCAAGGAGATCCCACCTGACTTGAATCAGAGCATGGAGGTGCCAAGGCTTGTCCAGCTCTGCCCAGCACCTCAGCCATGGTGCCAGCTACAGGGCAAGGCTTTGCCCTTCCCACTTAAATTTTTACTACAATTTTCCCATCTGCAAACGCAGAGAGCAGCAGGTCCCTGGCCTGACACAACCCCAGGCTGGGCCCTGCACTGCCAGCTCTGGTTCTGGGGGAGCCTGCACCGACTGCGCTGTCCCTGTTCACCCAGGAGAGGGTCCTATCCTTCGCAGCAGGGCAGCTTGGGGTGGGCATGGCTCCAGGGGAGCAGCCAGGGCCCATGGAGGGCAGGGCAGTGGGGACAGGGATGGCCCGAGGCAGGAGCCATTGCAGCCTTGGGGATCAGCCCTGTGCCTTACCTCGTGGCCATCAGCAGGACAGAGCTGCCCACACAGGCTCCAGGCCTAGAGAGGAGGGAAATATGATGTGATATAAATGACAGCACTGTGGACACTGAGGTGTGAGGTGGGAAGCCCTTCAAACACCTTGAGGGAGATGCCCCTCCTCAGCTGACACCGTCTACATGGATGTCTGGGCCAAAATACCCACTTAGGCACTGAGCAGAGCACCTCTGCAGGACACACTTCCTGCTGACTTATGGATCTTCCTGTCAGACTGGGCAATGCTAGGCAGCTCAACATGGAGCAAGCCTCAGTGGCTTTTCACCAGCTGCAGTGGATGATCTTATTTTCAGGTTGCCTTTCCACATCCATGTTTGTGCCAACACAAGCATGCCAAGGAGATTGGTCTTTTATTTGCAGCTTAAAAATGGTTGCATCTGAGCACCATTTAGTCTTAAGCAATGCTGCAGTGTTGGTCTTGGTCCTTCTCTCTGTTTGGGTACATTACAACAATTGTTGGTAAGTTTGTTTTCCCTCTTGAGAATGTTTTTACACAACTAAAAGAAGTTCAGTCATTCGGATTCTTCTAAAGTAGTTTCAGATCTCTGCTCCAGGAGTAATGCAAGGATAGAATGTGGTAACGCTCAGCTTCAAGGCAAATTCTCTGAGTCAGAGCATCAGATAAATACCTGCCTGCGTGTGTCTTCAGCAGAGCTCCCTCCCACAGACTGCAGCCTGCATTGAGCTCCCTGTTACTGCGGATTCACTCGCTGTCTTCATAAGCTGAACTTGTATCTCGCCTGCAGTATAAAAATATCCTCCAAGCCTCCTTTCAGAAACCATCTGCTTCCTGCAGTGGAGAAGTAGGGACTTGGGACCAGGATTCTTGAGAGCAGCTATTTTCACTCAGTGATGACTCCTTTAGCTAACAGCCTGCTGTAGCCATCTTGCTCTTATCAAAAAAGGTAGACTTTTGTCCAATTTCTCATTCACCAAGAAGGCCTACCCACAGACCCTGACATCTGTGGTGTGCAGAGAGTCATTTGAGTCATTCAAACTCTAAAGCTGATGGTCACTTGAAAGAATCAAAGAATGCTCTTTGTGGCAGGAGGAAAATTATTCCAGACTATGTCACTTGAACATACTTGAAGCCTGAATCATCTTACGGCTCATAAATTGACAATTAACTCTGATATCATGAATTTATATTGGCCACCTAAATCTAGCAGTTTCCCTCATATATCAATAGCAAAACAATATGTCCGTAGCACCCAAAGAAAGGGAGACTTATCACTGTAAGCAGGAAAATAGTGTTTTGGCAGCCACTAAGAAAATAGAGCAGATATTTACATTTAATTTCTGAAAGTCTCAGCTGTGACGTCACTTCAAACTATTGTAACATAGTAGCAATAATACGTAATACAAGCATAAAGTACAATCAAACCTTTTCTATAATCATATTAAATATTCTCTGAACTACATACTGTTCTGTGTTAGAAATTAATAACTTTTCAGCATTTCCTTTTGAGGAGGGGTTCCTTCTTTATTCACCAAGATATATACTATCTTGCATAGAGATACTGCATCCGGAAATGGCAAAACCTCACCCAAGTCCTGCTTTTTCCTTTTTAGTAAGGTTTAATAGAACCAGCAGAAAGAAAAAGAACATAATAGAAACAGTATATATTTTCTCCGTGGGGCCTGCAAAAAGGAATGCAATGCTTGAAATTTCATAGATTTTTTTTTTAAACTCTTCATGAAAAAGTAAGATGACATCTGTGATATTCTACTTAGTCTAAGAAAATTATGAATACTTTACTTAGGAGGCCATTTTATTTCTGAGCACTATTCTACAATTCCTAATTCCGAACTGGCTGACCATCCACAAGAAGAAGGAAACCATTCCAAATCCGCAGAATCTGTCTTTTTCTCTATGCAGCCACTGTGTTCTTTAGGCTAAAAAAGAAATAGGACAAGCAACCATACCACCGAGACTCAGAGTCAGGCTCTCTGACTCAAAATCCTGATTAGGAAGCATAGGCTAATGGCACTTCCTAGATACCCTGGGAGGTGAGTTAGGGTTTTTACAATAGCTGTGTATCAGTAACGGACCCTGTTCACCCTCTGTCATACCAACCAGTATCTCAAAAGAACAATATAGATTGTGGGTTATTTGTGTTGCCTTTAAAATGCTACATTTTTTCCTTTTCTGCATTCTTCTGAGGCATAAATGTCACTGTCTTGATGGTTCATTGACTTTCAGGGCCAAAAACACAGGAATCTGAGATGGCATAACATAACTAAGTACAACAGATATCTATCCTGCAAAACTCTGGGTTTTGAGATAAAAACAGTTTAGTACTTGAAATACTTTTCTTTAAAGTTCCAAAGGAAAACAATCTCATTTTCAGTGCATAAAAATAATTAAAAAAAACTTCAGAAAAATAAAAGTAATTTTTAAAGGATGAAACAGCATTTAGCTTTGATCATCTAATAATAAAGTTCACAAAAAGGGCAGATAATGATTAATGGATGGATTTAAGTTCTACTGCCATTTTTAAAGCCTTCTTCTTCATAAACAGAGAGGTTATAAATATGTATTATTGTCACTGGGTGGTTTTATGAATGTGCAACTACATTCTTAGATGCTAATATCTTAATAACCTGTAAAGGGAAAACACATCTTGAACAGACAAGAGGAATTTCTGAGAATTCTAGGATAAAAGACAGGATCCAATATTTGCACCCTTGTTAGAAACAAGCAATTTAAGTGAATTTTATGAAACAAAAACACTCAGAAAATGAGCATACAGGGCAGAAATTATTTTTTATTAGCATCTATGTTTTTCCTTTTTTCACTGTTTCTGCTCTAAGAATGTTGATGTAGTTGATTTCTGGAAAAGGGACAATTTGACTGATTAAACCAGGATGCTTCACTTTAAATATTCAACTGGTTACTATGGCAACAGTTTTACTTTGACACACAGCTCATCTTGTTTTAAGGAGTGCAGCCTGTTGTTATGGCAATTTGGAACACTACTATTTTTTTCCCACACACAGAAAATAAAACAGTAGTTAAAACGGGTTCAATAACTAAAAATCTAAGCCTGATTTAGTATCTTGTGGAAAGCTGTAGTTTATCAAATTTAACAAATGAAAACTTGGCCAAGCAGAGAAAGAAAGGAGCAAAGTTAATGAAGATATAAGGATAAAGGATTATTATTTTTACCCCTGAAAGGAAAGATAGTTTGTAGACGCATTTTTAATGATGAAAATTCACTGTTTTCTGCTTTCATGAAGAAACATATTATTTTGTCTTGCTGATTTCTTTGGAAGCAAAATCTAAAAAAATGGATACAGAAGAACCAACACAAATTACCCCCCAAAGCTCTTATCATTGCAAGTAGAATGAATATTTGAACTGAATTTTCATAAACAGTAATATTAAATCATCAGAGTTCTGACCTAAAATTAACATTTTTAAAAAAAGAAATATTTTAAAGAACCTAAATGTACACACTACTCCCTACTGATACACGTGTTTTTCATTACATTATAAGTAATCATGCACAAGCCTGAGTATTTTAAATAAGAATGAAATCTATATGTCTTCTGCTACAGGTATATTGAATGAGTCCCTAATCTTTAATCGTCAGAAAAACTCAGTTCCTGTTTAAACAAGAATTGGGATGGTCCTGTGAGTACAGGATAGAGTTAAAGGGACATCCAGCCACCCAGAAAAAAAAAGAAAATCAGGAAGAAATTTGATCCAGTTGCCCAGTCTCTAAAGAGGTAATAGAAAAGTTCTTCGCACTAAGGAAGCTTAGTTAGGATCTATCTGATGCATTTAAAGTTTGAAAGTGCAGTGCAGTTTTCTTTAGTCTTGTTAAAGTTCCAATATATATGGATATTTCAGTATTTACAAGATTTGTACTGGGGTAGTTGCTAGAGGTTTTCAACATCCTTATCACTATTTAATTTTTTACTATAAAAAAAGTGACTTACTTAGTTTATAAGGTCAATAAAATTAACTTTGAGTTTCTTCTTCTATTTTGTCTATAAATAAGCAAACAAACTTTTATAGGTGTGATGACTCCAAAGATTTTTAAAAACAATATTCTACACCAAAAAAAATAGGTAGGAATTATGTACATGATCAATTCAGTTCCTGAATATCCATTTTTGGAAAGAAGCAGGAATAGAGGGATTGTAGATCAAATCTGAATGTTGTGCCTCAGGTCTCTCTCTTTGTCTGTGCAATGGCATCAAAGTTGCTTTGAGTTTTCAATTAGTTTCTTTGAAACACTGTTACTGTCTTTCTGTATTGTCTTCTTTCTTCTATGCTTTTTTTCCCCCTCTGATAATTATCAAGTTTAACAACTATTTGTCCCAGTCTTGTTCCCCTTCCTGGCATCTATGAATTTAATTTCTTTCTGAGCTTGTATCTTTGAGAGTTTCATTCTGTCCAGCATTTTGCCTCCTTATTCTTGTTTCTCAGTTTTTTCAATCTTACTCATGATACATGAGAACAGATGTGATTTCAGACATTCCTTTCTCTTCCTTTAAGAAAGTCCTACTGCTCTTTTGTTACAGAGACCATGAATTTGAAAAGTCTTTTCCTGTGCTTCATATATTCACAGAAAGGATGGGGAAAAAACAATCTGAAGCAGTACAACATTAGGCTGAATGCAGCTTACAATATAAAATACTTATGGCCGGCAATGAGAAAGGCAGCAGAGGCAGCTAAATGTCTTTTGACTCTTATTTTATGGGTGACTGCATGAGGGGCAGATGTTTTTCATCTTGCCTAAGGCAACACAAATCTGTGAGCTGGAGGTGAACTCGTACACGAAAGAATAAAACAGTGATCAGCTCATACAAGATATCAACCCTAAGTATTTGGCTTTTTTCAGCAATTTCCAGTATTATCTACTAGTTCCTTCTACAGGCCTGTGAGGGAGAGGATTGCTGTTTGCCACTCTGTTCAGGTAGACAGAAGAAGTCCAGACCAGGTGGCGAGGCAGCTCCAGAGATTCCTTTGAGTAGCTAGTCTGTGACTTGCCCAGGGCCTTGCAGAAGAGCAGTGGCAAAGGTGGGACTGTCAGCCTGGAGCTGCCCAGGCTCTACCCATCAGTGGGCCCCAAGTGACAAGCTCTTTGAGAGATGGTTTTCCTGTCCTTCCTGCCAGTGGAAATTCAATGTTAAAGAGCTGGTTTGAATTATAGATGTGCAGCACCTTCCAATAGTTATGTGAGCAGATGGGAATGCAGTTTATATTGAGCATCTGACAATTTCATTTTGTTGTTAAATATATTACAGAACAGCTCCTCAGTTTCAGATTATTTCTCTAAGATACTTGGGTGTCAGCCTCGTGCATTCCTAATTGGAAGATTTCAGCAATATGACTATTTTCTCTGAAATTAGATTTGCTTATTGCTTATGTTTCTTGATTGCTGTCAGTGACTTTCCACTTTTGTTTCCCAGTTTTTTAATCATGTTCTTTTCTCTTTTCATGCTCTATCTTTTCTGTATTTCTTTGGTTTTCATTTTTTCTGGGAAAAAAAAAAGGAATTTAACAGTCTACAGATAAGATTAATCAAATGCCATTTAGTAAAATAAGAGATTAGGAGATTTATTTAGAAAATTAACATGTGATAACAGAGAAGAAATTAATCTTTCTCATTGGTTCAATAATCAGTCAATTTTTTGCTAAATTTGAGAATAATCTCTACCCAGCCTATATATGATTTCTCTATACATCCATTAGTTGTAAGATGAAATCAGTAGATTTAATTTATATCTTCAAATTTTTTCTCATTTAGCTTTTACAAGGACATACAGTCAAACAGTATCTGCGCTATTTGCTCAAGCTAAGCAAAAAGAAAAAAAAAAAGCAGAAGCTTTCCAATAGAGAAAACAATTCTTTGGCTCTGAATCTTTCTTATGCCCACATCTTTAGATTGCTGCAACTGACTACAACTTTCCATTTATAGATTATTGTTACCATTATCACATTCTCTAACACTGTCACAAATGCTTAACTTGCTATTACATCTGGATGCCCCCAGCAATAATGCTGAATAAAATCCAATTGCAGAAGGAATGCTGGTGAACATGATGGAGAGATACAGCAAATTGAAATGGCTTTTCAAAATTTTGCTAGATCCTTTTTACTCAGGCCAGTCCAATTACTCAGCTTGTTCTCATTACCTCCTTTGATATAAGTATTTGATGGTTTGCTGCTGTGCACATTATCACATATGGAGCTGGCAGCAGTTTGCTGTTGGTTTATGAAGAATCATTTCCAGAAGGAGGGAAAAAAGCAACCCTGCACAGATTTAAGTTGGACACCATAGGAGTTTGGTCCTAAGTCTCACTTTTGTAGTTTACTGTGTGGGCATGGAAAAGTAAATTTGACAAAATCATGGAACCGTCAAATTTCTTTTTCAAGGATAGAAGGCCATCATCGCTGTTACTCACTCTGAGTCAGCAATAATTGCAGGGAGACTTGAGATCAATCTAGAAAAGTATTTCCAATAATAGTTTCACTTGTTTATTGAGCAGACTATTTTTTTTAATAGCAGGACATTAGAGATTGTTCAGCTTGCAAACAGTATGTGGGCCAGAACTAGTGAAGTAAGCGGGAACAGCTTTTAACTACATCAGAAACCTGCAAGGTCAGCTGAACACGATGCGGAAATCTTTGGAACAACAGTACAATGTGCCTGCAGCTTCATCTGTACCTGTTCTGTAGAACAGAGTGATTCTCTAGGGCCACTTGACTTCTGTGTCTCTGGTGCTAACATAATGTTTCTTCTTATTGATTTCTACTCCCCTTCTTCCCAGCATGCCTTAGCAGAGCTTCCTAATATCCTCCAAAGGATGCTAATATCTATACTCAGTCATTCTCAGTTTCCTTCATGCTTCATAATCATCTGCAGGATGTGGTAGGAAAGGTTGCAGAGCTGTTAACCTATAGGATTCTGTGTGAATGCAGACTCAAAAGGATGCCAAAGCACCAATGTGGGAGTGCATTTTTTAATCTTAAGTTTAATTCATCAGTTAATGTTCTTTTGTAAAATGGTTTGCTCTCTGTACCCCTTTTGTTACCCACGTTTGATTTACCCCTGTTTTTTCCCCAGTGACAGTTCTGTGATTGGTTCTGTATTCTCCCTAAGTTTTCCCCCCCAGAGACAGCTAACTGTCCATCACTTCATAGATAGCCACCTGTTGCTGTCTATCATTTTTGGGGTCACTCCCCACTTCTGGAAGATTCTGAGAGAGGCATCGAGTGATTGGACAGAATCCTGATTGTCACCTACTAATGTTCATTGTATGGTTGTTTTATATGTTTGCTTATGATCTGAGCCACCTCCCTGTAAAATCTTATTGGTCTCCCTTCTGTGTAACACCCCCAGTTATAAGTTCTCACCCGAGAGTCAGTTGAGGTCTTCGGGCACGCTGACTCTCGAGGTGAGGGCTCCACGCCGGGGTTCCAATAAACTCGTTGTGACCCAGCTGTTCCGGAGCGCCCCCTTTTTGCAATCCTCCAGCCATCGCCACGCAGGCACAGCTGAGTGGAAAAGATCCCACTGGAGTGTTCCCTGTGCTGAGGCTAGCCAGCTTGAGAAATGACCACTATAACACACCAAAAAAGCATGAAAATAAGAGTCTTCTATCCCCTGAAGAAATCAAGGTTTGGAAATTCTGCAGCTTGGAAGGAGTTACATAAAATTAGTTTGTTAAAATTTGTAGATGTGGTTCAGAAATGAGAAAATAAAAGATGAAAATAATTTTGAACTTGCTGTTTCCTTTTATTGAATTTGATATGTTAGTATTCAGAGTTTTCTCAAAAAATAAACACTTGATCAAATCCATTAGTTGAGGAACTGACTTCACAAGAAAGCCTTCCTTGAAAAAACTAGTCAGCTGCCAGTGAGAAACTTGATTGCATTGCTAGTAATGAAAATTCATGGAAATACAAAAGAGGCCAACCTCAAGAACAGAAGAGATATTCTATCCTGTTACTGGCTGACAGTGTCATCCATTCACTCTCTCTTTATCTGAACATGTACACCAGTTTGGGTTTTGGGGGTTGCCTGCATTTTGACAGATTTTTCCTCCCCCTTAGAGCCAAAATGGAAGAAATCTGATGAAAGCAGCTGGTTTTCTGCAAAGTATTGTGGAGATGTAAAGTTAGATGTAATTTATATATTTAAATATTTAACAGAGTGAGGAAATGAGAATGCATAATCATCAGCTGTTGTGCTTACATAACCTCAGGTTTACCTTTTTCTTTGTCAGCAAAGTTTGAGGTAGGAAAGAGACTCATAAAATTCAACTCAATCCTATGAGCAAGTGGAGAGAATTTATTCTGTTCAAGGATGAGGAATTTTGTGAAGCCACACTGACGAGTCACCAGTGCCTGGTATGCTAAAGTTGTAGCCTTTGGCCTTAAAGTTTGTCTGCCTTTGCCATCTGCACGTGTTTCAATGCATGAAACTACAGTCCATTTAAACTTATTACTGTCCACCTCCGAAAAGAATACTGGGTTTGCATGGCCTGGTTTTTGGCAGCCAGGGGGCCACAGAGGTGGCTTCAGTGAGAAGCTGCCAGAAGCTTCCCCAGTGTCCAACAGAGCCAATCCCAGGTGGCTCCAGGACAGACCTGCCACTGTCCAAAGCTGGGCAAGTTAGAAATAGTAATTACATGTCTGGGATAACATATTTAAGAAGACAAAAACCAGATGTAACTGCAGCCAGAGAAAAGTGAGAATATGGGAGAGGAACTGCTCTGCAGATAAGGTAAGTGAAGAAAAAGGGGGAGGCAGGGCTCCAGGTTCTGGAGCTGAGAAGGAGAAAAGGGTGAGGGGAAGGTGTTTTTAAGGTCTTATTTTACTTCTCATTGTCATTCTCTGATTTTGTTAGTAATAAATTCAATTAATATCTGCAATTTGATTTTTGCCCATGACAGTATTTGGTGAGTGATCTCTCCCCTGCCTAGCTGAGGAGGGGAGTGATAGAGTGGTGTTGGTGGGTATCTGGCATCCAGCCAGGGTCAGCCCACTACAATACTATTGTCCAAGGAGTTTAATATAGGTAATAATTATGAGAATACAGAATTTAACACATTAAATACAGAGCAAAGCTAGGCAAAGCAAGCTTGAAGCACCAGGAAAAATTAGCAGGTGAGAGATTCAGACTGTGCTGAAATTTTTTCCAGTTTGTAGGGAAAACATCAGAGAGGCATGTGCGCCCACAAAAATGAAACAAACAAACAAACAAACAAAAAACCAAAAAAAAACCCCAAACAAACAAATAGAAGAACAAACAAAAAAAACAAACACCAAAATAACCAACCAACCAAAACCAACTGTTTTATATTATTTCCATGTATAAATTATTTGTCAAGCTTCAAAGTTCATCAGCACACAAAAATAGAAATAATCTTTATGATAAAATCAGATGGGGAAAGGAAGAGAAACTCTCTTGATGTATTAACTTCTGAAGTGCAAGCACCAGATTAAACATTTACAGTCACTGACATTTATTCCCTTAGTATCTTCAGTCTTTTAAAGATGTTACTACCTTCCTTTCCTACTCTTGTCTCTGCCAGAGCTCACCTCCACAGGAGTGATGCAGAATACCTTTTATCTCGTCACCAACACCTCTCAAATTCAATTGCTTAGCTTTACATTGCAGAAAGGGCAAACTCCAGGAGAGCTGCAAGACTGCATACTTCAGGAGCCGAGATGTCTGTGTGTTCAATTTTGCAAACTCTTCTGTGGAAAAAGTAACATTGAATAAAAAAGTAAAAATGGGGTAGTGCCTTTGAGAACTTGCACTGTTTTAGATTTCTTAGAATATGTCTTCGAGTGCCCTATTTTCCCATTTTCCCACTACATATGGCTAATAACAGACCTCTTTCTAGACACAGTCAGGTCTTTAGCAAAATTTTAACGAAACCTAGTAGAAGCAAAAATATGCTATTGCTTCATTTAAGGAAACGTTTGTATAAAAATAATACATCCTTTCATATTTGAGCTACCCTTTGCCACCTACATCTTTTAGTGAATTTATCCTTTAACGAATGCAATGCAATTTGATCATATGTTGTAAGATAATTCCTTTGAAGGGTTATTGACACTACGTTTTGTGCACAACCTCAAAGGAAACACTAAATGACATGTTACTTTCCTGCTGCTCCATCTCTGCCACTCTTATGGGAAATTGCATGGCAGTCGGAGATCTGAAGGCTTTGGTTACCTCTATTTCCATTTTGGTATTGTCAGTTTGTCTTGACACCTCAATTAATATTTGTAAAAGTAATTATATGTTTTCAGAATTGATGTTTGTCTTATATAATTCAGGCTGAATTTGCTCGTGGCACCACTCTGAGAAAGTACATTCAAATAGGAGATTCACAGATGTTATTTTTATTTCATGTTTTCTTTCTTCAGCATTTTAAAGTGTCTGAACCTATTTAGTCTTAAACATGAACAAAAGACCCTTTCTATACTAGAAATTATATTGTGCTAAAGCTCTTTTCCGTGTTCACTTTTGATAATTCAACATGGAATTTTAGGTAGACCTCTCTCCTTCACAACTGTGCTTTACACAGTGCAGTGCTGCCTCAAGGCACAAAAATTAAAGCAGAATGAGTTAGCACAGACATGAGAACTAATATATGATAAATTACACTGGGTTTTATTTTGAGGTAACATAGCAATAATGCTTCGGATACTCAAGCCACCAGGGAAGCTACCCATGACACGGCATTCTGATATATGGATATCTGTTTAGTTTCTTCAGATTAGATTCCCAGCCTTAGGGAAATAAATAAATGTTGTTAAAAGGATTTAAAAAATACTGCAAGTAGTTTTTGTTTGCTCAATGCTGCTCAATTGTGTTTTGAAATGAATGAAAAAAATGTAATAAATTAATTTGATACAAGTTTAAGTACGATATACCTGGCAGTTCTTAAATGGTTATTGGTTCCAAGCAATGGAGGTATCTCTTTTAACAAATACAGAACTGAACATAATGAGTTAGTCAAAAGTTGGGCAAAGAACACACATTGGAGATATCTCTAGATTTTGTCATATTTGTGTTCTCTTGTAATATCTATAATTGTTCCTGTGGTAGTAGAGCAAGGAAAATGCTCTGCTCCTGTGAGCTTCACTTGGACATACCCTTAGAATGGATGATGGACATCTCATTGTCTTCCACGTTTCAGCATTAGGATGTACATTTGTACAAATGTACATTTGTACATCATTTGTACAAATGCAAATGATTCAAAATTGATTCGTATTACTTTCAGAAAAAATGGAAGCACAGCTACAACATATATAGGCTTCTGTCTGTCTATTGCCTAACTCAATGAGATAATTTGAGTGTATCAGCTCTCTCAAATTGTCCTGAGAGGATTAGTTCTTTTGGAAGAAAAAAATCAGAGTTAGAATGAAAAATGCAGTACTCCCATAACCAGAACATCAGCATTAAAAATCAGAAACTCTGGTCACTGGATCAAATATGTAATTTATCCTAGCCAGAATGTAAATGAAACACATTAGAACAAATATTGCAACTTAAGTTTCTTTGCTATGCTTATTTCACATACCCTCATGCCTATCACTTTGGACTAGTAAAGGGTTTCTGAAAGAATAAAGTGGTAGTGATAATAATAAAAAAATGGTTTTCAACTCAAAAGAAGATATTCATTAATTAGGATTAATTTAAAAAAGTAAGAGACCTTTTTCTGTTGTGTTTTTCAAATATATTTCAGATTTTTTCTCAAATTTTTTTTGGCATTTTTTCACCAAATTTCAAAATACATGTGTACTCTAATGACATCTGTTTACCATGAGAATAGATTTATTAAATTTGCATGTATCAAAAACCAGGAATGAGTAAATATCCTAATCTAATGGTTTGTATCTTTTATTGAAACTGGATTTCATGAAAATTTCCTTCAGTAAGTCACCTAACACTGAGGTATTTCTTTGAAATCAGTAGCAAAGGATTCCAGCAAAGGAGAATTCAGATGTTCAAATAAAGGTAAATAAGAAAGAGACATGGCTGTCAAAGTCTTTGGGGACAGTCTCAAATGTGTCAAATGTTAGCCCACATACTGCCCTTCTTCCAGTCAAATAGAATAGTATTTAAAGTAATTTTTTTCATTTAAAACCCACTTCCAATGGACTGCATTTCATCTTTTCACGAGTCTCTATGAAAGCAACGTATTATTCATGTATTTTTATGTTTTGTTTTTAAAGCTAGGTTTAATTCATTCTCATCTCCTTGGGAAAAAAACACAACTGTACAATGTATATAGTGTATACTTTAAACATTCTGAAGTATATAAACATGCCCTTTTTCTCATAGTGCCTGTATAGTGTTAATCATGGTTAATTCACTTAACAGTAACATGAATGGTCAGGTGTATTTTCTTCTTCAAAAATTCTACCACCGTCCCATTATTAATTAATGCAATATTATCTGGTAGTAGCTGTCACTTCCTTGACAGTACATCGTATCACCTACCCTGTATTACAATAATACAGTAATCTGTAATGAGGGTCATATCTGACAGAAAGAAAATGTGCTTGGCTTTTTTTTTTCATGTTCAGACTGTTTGAAGAATCCTTTGCCAAAATATGATCTTCGAAAGAATTCAGAAAGATTTGTTCAGAGAGTCAGAGAGTCGGAGAGTCCACAACAAAATTTATCTGCTAGTTCTAATTCCTGTGGATTTTTGTGGTTTCAGCCTCTCTTCCTGTTTGAACCTCAGGCAACTAACATCACTTGCTGCATCCCCTTCAGTCATGGGCACTTATCACTAGCTGCACTGTCAGAAATTTCATAACCAAGCTAGAGAAAGTCTTATAATAAAGAGCTTCTAAGTAACTCAGCAGAGAACAACCACGGCTGTAATTATAGCTAGAGAGAGATCACAAAAGGGTAAGGTGGACTCCTGCAGCCATTGACACATGTTAAATTATAAACAGATTTTATTCCTTCAAATTTTCTTAATGGTCACACTAATATTCCATCCATTTTGAAAGCAAGATTTTTCCCACAGTGAAGAGGGTAGTCTCCTAAAGAATTTACTTTCTTCCAAAATTAAAGCCCCATTCCACCACTCAAATTCAGGCTGGACAGAGCAGTCAAAAATATACAGAGGCAGAACAATTTTTGGCACTATTTTAAAGATAGTGTTGAATAAACTAAAGATACAAGATAAAACCCAAACATCCACACACAATCAAAGTCTGACTGTGTTTGACCGCTATTTCCCCATCCTAAACCACCCAGCACCTCTTTTGAGATAAAAGGAACAGGGGAATGGGATGACAGGAACATTGGCAGATCATATGCCAGAAGCCTGGTGTTGATCTGCAGACAGCAGCTGGAGGAAGGAACCTGCCTGACATCTTTTTCTCCTTCTCTGAATTCCCAGACAAACCTTCTGGGAGCCAGACTGTGGCCTGGGGCTGTGAGGAGCAGGAACAAGCTGTCCTCTTCTTGAGAGTGGAAAAGGTGAACTGCTCAGCTCATTGTGGGGGAAATAGCAAGATCTTGCTCTAGACATTCCCTTGGATGAATTCTTTTGTATAACATTTGAATTTTAAAAAGAAGTTTTCTAATTTGTACCTAAGCTCTGCACTGTGAATTACATGCAGTGCTTGTTAGAGTCTGATTGGGTTCTTGACACTTTATGCAACTGAGAAATCCTGCTGACCCTTTGAAAGAAGCTACATGAACCAACAGATTTGGCAAAGATAAAGGGCAAAGAAGCTCAGCAGATGTCATAAAGACAGAGATGTATATGCTTTCAAAATTAATTTCCACATAAATATTATCTAACAGATGCAAGAGCAGACTCTAATCTACAGCTCTGCTGTCAAAGCAACCATCTCTGCCAGTGTGCTAAAACTAGTCCTGCTGTGCATTGTGAATTATGTCAGTTCATGTTGGTGAAAAGTTTTATACTCTACAGCCTTGGCAAACCCAACACAATTAAGCCTGAATGAGATGCTGTACCATTCCCTATCCTATATCAGTAGAGGTGTTTAATCTACTTAAACATGTCAGTGCCAAATATACTAAGGTAATTGCATTGTGGACCTAACAAAAGGGCATAATTTCACTTGCAGCATTTTTGTGACAAGTGATAATGTACAACATGGAAAGAAGCCAAGAGGTTCTAATAGCCAGGACTGAGTTTGCTGAGCTGCATTTATTGGGGTGGGGGGTGGAATCTCCAGTTGTAAACATTGTTATCTTGTGTGACAAAAGAAATGCATACTTTAAAATGTAGTTGGTTTTACTGAGGTTTTCATTGTGTTGGCTATATGAGTAGGAAGTAAAGGTAGCAGAGGCAATAAGAGCCTCCTAATGAGCACAATTTAAAAGTCAAATACAATCTTTTCTCAAACACAAGTTTTTCTCAAATAGGTTTCAACCAGTCCCTCGGGGGCCCTGAAGACAAGCCATTGTACTGGTCACCAGGATTTATCAGTGACAGAGGAGAGTTCTATCCTGCTACCTAATACAAGGCATTGTCTCCTCTGTTCCTGACTGAAGGTGACATGCTAAGGAATGGGATGAGGGGACAACCCTGAGCCTTAACCACTCACTAGACCCCAGAAATCTGCTGCGTTGGCAGATCTCTGACTCCCTCAGTAAAGCAGGCAATGTGCCAATCTGAAATTGTGCTGTCTCTGCACCAAGTTCTGCTTGAAATGCCATGAAACTGGAGAATAAATATGGAATTGGCTTTTAACACTGAAATTCAACAGCCAAGTAGCTGATACCATTATTTATTGGGAGTAAAACCACCAAGACTTATCTCCTTAAGTTTCTGCCAGGGAATTTAATGTCACATGCAAAAAAAAATAATGTTTTGACTTTGCTGATTCTGGCCAGAACTGCTTGCCACTACAGTAAAATAATCATTCTAGATCTATTCTAAAATAGATCATTCATCAGTTGTGTGAAACCTGTCAAAGCTCAAAGTGAGATGAAGAATTAATGATCTGACCACTTCAAGGTTCAGCAGAGCTGTTTCTGTATTCCAGAGAGCGTTTTAAATTGTCAGATTCGACACAAGGAAAACTAAATTCATTAAAAGTTTGTTGCTCTCTCCAACTTATCCCAAGTCTTTCACTGCCATATTGAGGTAATATGAATCAGTGTTTCATATTTGTAACATATCAGGAAGGTTTGATTTGATAGGATGCAAGATAACATCTGCTTCAATTACATACTCCATTCAGCAGTAGTCAAATGGTTAATTAGAATACACAACTACTAAATTGTTTCTTTAGCGTTCTAATGAGTTGTATTAAGTTGCTATTGAGAACTTTTCCAAGGGTCCATTGACAATGCAATTCCCTGTTAGTTCCCAGACACTGAACAATTTTTTAATATCTGGTAATACGAACTATTTTTAAACCTTGGTTGTGACTTCCTTTTTCCATTTCTGGTGGAAATAAAGGATCAGCTACTTCTCAGATCAGCTACCATGTCTATCTTAGGCAGCTATGGAATTCAGATCCCTGAGGGAAATGTTTTAGCTGTGCTAAACTTCTAGAGATGATTATTTATTGTACACAAACCACTAGCAAGCTTTTTCCATACTGCACATGTACCCCTTCACTTATAATACTTACTTACTAACTATGACTATTACATTTTTATTGTATGCCCTTGCTCCTATGGTAATGTTACTGGGTGGATGCCAGAATCTGATTTGGACTACTTGTATTTTATTTGTTGAGAGCATCTCATGCTTTGGGAGGGTATTTTTTATGAAGGTATAATCCCTTTATTTAAATGTATACCTAGTTACACAATACATAATGCCAGGTAAAGAACAGCACTGAAAGAAACAAGAATAGTTCCTGTTATACAATACCTGTCTTCTTCAGTTGACATCTGGACAATTAAGAAGGAATTATTTTCCCCATATGCAAGAGTAATTTTGCCCTTGATAATGCAGTCTCCAGAGGCAATGGATAAGGCTAACCCAACTCTCCATGTAATATCCAGGAGAAAAGAAGTAACTTTGAAGAAGGCCTTAAGCTTAAATTTCAGGAGTTTTTTAACTTGACTTAAAATGAGGTTGTTTTATAAAAATATGCTATAGGACACAATTAAAGAGGAAATGTGCTGAGAGTCACATACACAGATTTCTAATGTCAAATTCTTGAACACAAAACTCAACCTTCTGGAAAGAGGAGAATTAAATTTATGACCTCATGCAAGAAATTTTTTCTGAAGTTCTTTTCTGAAGATCTTTTAATTAGCTAGCCCGTTTATTATGCTCTTGGACTTGTACTACCTTGCTTAATGGAGCTGTAAGCTCACTTTTCTTCTGATCATTTAGCTTTTACTAAATTGTTTGAGTTTTTATATGCTGGTTGGGGAAGTAGGACAGGAGAAACAAAAAACAAAAGTACAAATGTAAAGACAGAAACTTGCAAGAAGATGCTTGCATGATGCAGCACCACCAAGGCTTTCGGCAGCCATCTGTATTACAGAGATAATTGCGTGGATCCAAAATCATTTGAGCACCTGTATACTCATCAGCTTTTGAAGGTGATAATGGTTGTGTGTTCTTTAGAAAAAATAAAATAGTTTTTAGAACCCTCAGAAAACTTACTATTATTTTAGTGCTATTTTATTGTGCTGTTTCTGAACTAAAGGAGAACCTATGAACAAAAGCCACATACCCACATACAAGATTTAGATTCCAGGATTGTCATTGAGATTAAATTCCATGAGGCAATAGCTGTCTACTCCAAAACACAGCTTCTAGTCCAGGAAAATCTTCAAAATGAAAGAATTTCAAATAACGTCAATTTACCTGTCTAACATACTATACACAAGACTCATGTAAGCAACAGAATTTTTGTGTTCATTGGGTGTTTCAAAAAATTATTGTAGATAAATAAAATCAAATAAAAATGGTGAAAGCTCATCTAAGCTTTATTTGATTAAAACATGGTGGGTTTTGACTCTCTCTTTGAGGAAAAAAAGCCCCATGAAAATATATATGGAAATAAAATTTCTATCAAAAAAGAGTTTTAGTATTGATGAGTAGGTTTGGCTATTTAGGAGCTTAAATACATCTAAATGGAGATGCACTTAAGATCCATGGAAACCTATCTACCACCACAGAAAAGCACTCGTACAATCAGCCAGACTTTGTAAACAAAAAACTTATCTGGCAAACCCAGTTACTTGTTTCTAACATAGTGTGTTGGAACCCCAAAATTGTTCTTTTCTGTCACACATAAATTTTATGTAAATATCCTAGACTGTTTAAATAAAAAATTCAAAAGGACCCTGCAGTGTAAACATTCCTCTGAAAACTTATTCCCCCATCCACTGTAAGAAAGAAAGAAGAAGGAAAGAAAGCTGAAACTGAAAAACTATCCAGTTTTTACCCAATGGAGGTAAGGGGATGAAACAACACAGAGGAGCAAAAAATTACAGTTCCCTGTTTCTACCATGATATCTCAGAACTCTGGTCAGGAGCAATATTTGGCCACCATTAGGCAGCCTCACAAATCCTAGCTGGGATGCTAAGGCAGCTGAAAGAAATCTCTGGTAAGTATGATGTTGACTTTTAAATTTTTTGCAGTATTTTTTTTTTCTACCATGCAAGCCTATATTGTAAACACCATTTTAATTTAAATCTAGCTTAGACTTGAAGTCGCTGATCTAATTCACCAAAGCCATTTTTGTTAGAAGTAGACTGAAAAAATATATTATTTGAATGAGATTCCAAAGAGTTACAGATTAAGTCTCTGCTGAAACTGCACAAGACGATGTGGGAGCTGATAGTCAGAAGTTCAGGAAAATGTGGGCTCTCAACAGTCAGAAAAATCTCTGGCATCATGACAAGGCAGAAAGTCCTTACAGATTTCATAGCTAAGATGATTGGACAGGCCTACAGTGGATGCAAATATTGCTTTAATAAAATGAGCCAAGACACTCCATCACTGAAGACTCTGTGCCAACTTCTTCAAAATCTTAAATTCAAAACACTATTTTTCTTGGCATAAGCTCAAAATGAGCAGAACAAGAAGAAAAATTGCTAAATATATTTTTTTTAAATCTACTAGTATCCCCCAAATTAAAAATCATAATTGATCTGGGAAAAATATATGTAATGCCAAACACCCCCAGAGGACTCTTAACTTCCGAGAGATTCAAGATAAGACTCTGTCTCAAAACTATAAACCAGTTGCAAAATTATTTTTGAATGGTCATGTTCCCTTATGCAGAGTTTCCTTTCTAATAAATACTCTCAGACTGGTATCCAGAGTCACTTACACATAGTTAGGGATATGTACTCACCATTATTACAGGAGTTTTATGTAACTGGATTTTTTTTCCTCTTGTCCATTCAAAGACCACTTGCTTGAACAAACAGATATAAATACTCATGAATTGTTCATAGGTATCATTTTCTGAGATGGGCCTTTAGCTGCCACAAGGTCACTCAGCTTTCTTGACTGTTATTGGTTAATTTGTTATCTGCAATATGGTCTCCTATTAATCAATCTATTAATCTAACTGTCTTTTTCAGATAATGTAATACCTTCATATCCATTTCCATTATCAGCTAAATTAATTTTGCTCTATTGAAGCAACCACATAAATCTTACACTGTAATGTGAAATAAGATATAAAAATGCAGCCATGAAAATTTAGGTATGAACTCATCTTTGATAATGTGACACATGATTTTGAGGAAATCTGGATGACATGACGGCATCAGTGCGGTAGGTCTGCAGCACAAAGCAGCTGGTGCTGGAAATCTGCAACTATAACCCTGAACTTAATGCATGTTAGTGGTTAATGGTTAGTGATTAATCTTTCTCATATACCCCAAAATCATTTCACAGAGTGAAACAAAAACCAGTAAATAGGGGTGATCAGGACATTTCCCTCTCTCTTCCTTTTGTACACTGGTGTAAATGCATCCTGACTTGCAGGAACTTTACAGAGTTCTCTCAGTTCTTTACTTAAAATTACAAAATAGCCATTTCAGTGTTACTAGAAGAACAACAGTTCGGTTTGGGCTCCCAGACAGGAAGAAAATTGCCACTGGTGTTCTGGAGCAGTAGATTAATGGGGTGATTTTATTGGTAGTGGAAGTAGAGATTTTGCAGAGTGCAAAGATGAAAGACCACACGAGTTCAGTAGATCCTTGTGTACTTGCAAGTTAGTTGCCAAGAGATGACAAAGAGAGAACTTCATATTTGAAAAACAAGGTATTCATTCAGAAAGTCACATTGACATTTGTTGGCTGCAACACTAACACAGGAGCTACCTGCAAGCTAATCACCACATGGGACAAGAGATCACTGTGAAGCTGAGCTGTTAATACTTTTAAATGACCTACAAACTGAGATTCACTTTCTTGTAGTTACAACACACAGCACAAAGACTATTAGACTAAAGCAGTTTTTCTGTCTCCTTGTGGAATCATGATTATTTGATAGACTGGTTTATTTGACATGAGTGGTTTTCAATTAAAAGAAAAAATCACATTGACTGACATTAATTGTGCTTATGTTCTTCAGCTAATAATCTTTGCATCCGGCAGCAGCATTTCTGATTATTTTGCTTGACCTTGATATCAGACTGAGCATCCTACAGCTCCTCATCCTTTTGCCTTCTTAGCCACCATTGCAGCTTTTCCAACTTCTACTTAATAGCAATTTTGTCATATTACAAAGGATATTAAATGTAGCTTCAGCAGTTCAAAGGGCTCACCATCAAGCTGGTGTAATATTTTTCACCAGTGACTTTCCTATAGACAAGCAGTGCTGAATATTCAGAATCAACTTCATATATGAAGTATATGGAACACATACTGCATATATGGAACATGCAATGGAAAAGGAAAAATTACTAGGTTAGTCCCCAAAAATTTAGGTTCAGGCAAACAAGAGAATAATATCTGCTTTTACAGATTTTCACTTCTCTTTCTAAGCACACTGGAAAACTGAAATCAATAAGGCTTTAAAATACTTTGACAAATACTTCGGCAAATCTGTTTGTGAAAGATGCAATACTTACCTGAATGTTATACAGATATCTATTGTGGTCCACTATTACTGTCTGAATTAATGCAAGAAGGAAAAATCCTAAATCTTCTTCATCTGTCTAAGTGGAAAGATTTTCTAATGGATTATGTGCAACACAAATTTCACTTCTGAAACTTTTAACATAAACTCTTTGGCTACTTGAGTGACATCTTTATACAGACAAAGATTTTAAAGAGTTTTAAAAATTGCCTTCTAGCAAAAATGAAAAATGTCACTGCATGTGGCTTTATTTAAGAGAAAGCAAGGATTTCTTAATGTTTTCTGGAGGCATTTCAAAGTTATTTACAAATATGCAAAGGAGATACTCGTGTAAATTGTTAGCAGTGTAAGACACATTGCTACAATAGCAGGGATACTTGATACTATGGAATTCACACATCACAGTTACTCACAAGTGTAGGAAGAAAGTGGAGCTTTGAAATACTGAGGGCTAAGGCCCTTTACTCATCATTTTAAAAACCTTTTTCTCAGAAGAGGAACACTCCATAAATGTTGATAAACAGTGAGAACGCTTCTATAACTGGACAGTATGCCCAGTAAAGCTAAATCTCAACCTTTCTTTTAAAATGCATGTGCCTTTTTGTCATGTTTTTCTCCTCTTACATCAACAGCTATCCACAGTGACTCAATGCTGCTTTACCTCGAAGTACAGATTCTGAAAATTTGTAAAGAAAACCTCAGCGAGAAACCCCAATCACTGCTTCTTATAATCCATCGATTGGATACTTTGAGATTTCTTTTCTTTTGCAGAAGAATGAAAACCCTGAAAAACCCTCTTCCAAGCAGCTGATTAGAGCCAAGCACTCAGCCTGTTCAGTGGGTGAACAGAGGGTGAAGGATGTTAAACACATAGCTAGTTTGCCTGCCCTTTTGCTACTGCTCAGGGATCTAAAGAGCCATCACTGTCACAAAAGCATCTACACAGGACCTTTATGCAAGGATGAATTTTATTTGATCCTAAATATACTTCAAAGGCAGTGAAATGCATGTCACTGATCTGCACCCTGGGAATCTGGCCAGTAAAAACAGGCTGCATATTTATTAGGCACTGATTATGTGTCACACACATAGTCACCCAACCTTCAATTATATTAAATAACCTAAAAACAGAGTCTAGTAGGGTATATCTGACTTAGCCTAGGAATATAAGGATACAAAACCTTGAATCAGATATAGCCAATCCTTTTAGTGGAATGTAGCACATGCTATCAGAATATTTAAGTATCATGCTCAAGGAGATACTTCTCTGGCAAATACAGCTTCTCAAAGAAAAGGATTATTTTTCTCTATATGCTGGTCAGAGTAATGGTTTTATATTACGCCTTTTACTAATACAGATTTTCACATTTCACATTTTTACAACAAATTTTTAAAGGCTCCAAACTGAAATCAAGGTGGCAATAGTTCCTCCCTCTTTAACTAGAGTCAAAGAGCAAGTTCTTTCCCCATGGCCTTCTCACCCTTGTAAGGCAGGCAGGTGTTGTCCAGTGTCACAAAGCAGAGTTCCCAAATTCACTTTCACTTGAAAATTTCCTCAGTTTTTTCCCCCAAAAAGTATGTTTCCAGTCCTCACATAAAAATGAGGTTTCTTCAGTGTCATGTCCTGCAATTGTCTCTTCATCAAACTACCTCCAGCACTGCAAAAACTAAATCCGTTTCCAGAGCAGCTTGTGGAATTTCCTGCTTGGGGCATGGCAGTCATACTTTTCAGAAAGAATTGGACATATTTATGGATTATTATTGTGTTTCCAGTTAAATCACAGGGTTTTTTAATCACTTACACTGGAATGTCCTTGTGCTATTCTAACTGGTATTAACAGCTAAACCGTGTCCACTTGTCCATAGCAAAAGAAATAAAGTCTGAGTACTTGGCTGTTCTGTATCATTTGAATGGCACTTTACTGCCTTGTCATTACAGACAAAAAACATTACAATGACTCTTTTAATGTAGTAACAATAAAACTGATTCCAGTAAGAGAATGAGTCAGAAGGCCCTGTTTCCAGCCTCACCAGTTCTTAGTGATGGCATGAAGTGACAGGATAAGGTCCATGAAAGGCATGCATGCACACATCTTCTGTCAATATTAATAGATGTCATGGGGCAAAATGCCTGAAGAGCATAATTAGAATTTTCCCTTGAGAGTAGTTCAAATTATGCTTGAGAAGGCTCTATATTGCAGCCACCTGAAACCACTTTAGCTTTTCTTTCAAGGTTGTTTTGGGGCGTTCAGCACATACTAGTGATAATTCATCCTATTCCGGTTTGCACTCTTAATAGTTCATTTCTTTTTCCTTTGATAATTTTGCTTACACATGTAGGAAAACTTTCGGAACTGTGTCAGAATATTACTCCTACAAAATGTCTGGCATAGAAAGAATAATTTGGAATGAATCAGAATTCAGGTCTAGTAAATGTTTCTTTAATTTAATAGTACTTTAAACAACCCTCTAGTGAGGATCTCTCACAAGGCACTGTCCCAAAATGTGATTCAAATGCAAAGTTCCACTGAGCAACTTCTTGATTTTGGACCTATGCTAGACTTACTGGTAGTAAATGTGACCTGCTGTAAAGCAATGTTTTGTTAATTCACTGCTGTTTCTTCAATAATTTTGCAGTCTTGAACTACCATTATTTTATCTTACGTATGGATTATGTTCAAACAATTGCCAGCTGCTCTTCAACATGTGACCTATTGTAACTGCTACAGAGGTTTCTACCATCCATGCAGAGAACAGAAACCCTCCTCAAAGGCATCTGAGACCTCACCTGTGCAATTCTTGCCATGTTATTGCTTCATACCTCGCCGTGCCCATGTGAAATTGTCATTTAAGCCTACCCCTAAGAGCAGGGCCAAGTAAAACAGCAGCAGAGAGTTTAAGGAAGGGGCAAGGTAGCTGCAGGGTTTTTCACAGAAAACAGCAATAGAATACTTTGTCTACCTTAGATTTTTCAGCAAACTTCCCATGATTTTTATAAGCTATGCTGTTTTCACAAATGAAACCACAGGCTAGGGCTGTAGTGCTAAAAAGTATTGTATTTTGACTGTTTTTTCTCTCTTCCCACTCATGAAAATTGGTTAAGCCACTGCAGGCATCTGATGGTAAGAACAGAAAATCTGGAGGTTTGGTATACAATATTTATCCAACATATTAGTTTCTTACTTGGACTGTGGGGTTTTTTGGGTTTTTTTTCTGTAAACATCTCATGATTTAGTGAAATGAGCTGAAGAGAATGGGAAATCCATGGAAATGTTTTAATTCAGAGTCATACTGCCCATACAAGGACTCATATAGATGCATCAGGTAATGTTCCTGATACAGACTGACTTTATTCAAGTTGAAATACAACATTTCCAAGATTGGCTTATAAAATAACATTCACACAAGAATTAAAAGGTAGATGAATTTAATAATTTAATACTTTCCATAGCTTCCTCTGTCACCTGATCTTTGACCTGAGTGAATGTTTTCAACCAAATGTTACAAAAATATGTTGGTTCTTTCAATGGGGTTAGGTAAGGCTGGAATGTGCTAGCAGATACATTAATGATCTTTAGGAAAACAAAAATTCAGAACACCCACTTACCATATTTTACATGATTTTCAGCCAAGATGCCACTGGGACTGTCTTTAAATTAAATCAAGCTAATGAGAGGAAAGGAAGTAATAGAAGGCATTCAGCAATTATCACCCTTTTAAGAGTGGTGGGGAATTAAGACCATAAGTTCTGTACACTGCAAAAATATCATACTGTGTTGTGTGGTTCCTTCTTTAAAAATTCCCAAGCTGTATCAGACCTTATTTTTTAAAGGATAATTACATTTCTTAGAAAACATAGCAATACACTTCTGACATTAGCATCACAGATGGCCAGTGCTTCCCTTGATCAGCAGCTTAATTGGAAGTTGTGCTGAGGAGGAGTGGGCTCCATGTCAGGAATATTTATGCAGAACATTTAAGAATTGCACAGCCCTTCTACTGCAAACTTGTCTGGCAGTGTTCCAGCATTAATCAACAGTATTTATACCAGAATGGAAAATTCATAAGTAAAATGCCCTATTAAATACAAATCATCAAACGGAAAAAAAAAAAAAAAAACACTACAAAAAATTAAGATCTTCAGAAAGAAAAATGAGAGTGAAGGTTGCCATTTTCTTTCCATTGAAATGATACTATAAATGATGACTACAAAATTAGATTAGATGGACCTCAGTCCATCATTATGAGAAAAATAATATTCCACTTAGAACACAACATCTTTTGACTGTTCAGCACAGTAGTTTTTAAAAAGAACAACAAATACACAGCTTATTGATGCTATTGCACATAGATATGTAAATTTATCTTCATATTATAAAAGCAAGACCTACTGTAAAGAGATTTTCTTTCTTGCTCACTTACAGAAAACCAAAACTGCACTCAAAATTATTTGTCTACAGAGTCCAAAACAAATATTATTTTGGACTCTGTAGAAAACAAGCATATTTGACTGCTGAGATGAGCATATTTTTTTGATACAAACATAAGGAAGGAGCAGCCATTTAGCTTAGAAGCTGGTATTATTAATTAATTCTTAGGAAATCCAGCAAAAGGATAGAAGTTCTCTGGGCAGAATGGGGACAATTTTATGACACATTATCTGTACTCCATTGCCCACCTTCATCCTCTGGAATTTAATCTGGAGCATAAAGAAGATGCAAAACCTCTCTGCATTCTGAGGAAAGCTGCTCCCATCATAGTAGATGCTATGGGACCAAATAATTTCAGTGCCCTGTATCTTGGCTACAATTTGGAGAGGATTTAGGGGTACAGGACTCAAGTGGACAAAGACTCCTTCCTTGCGGTCTGGTTTTTGACACCCAAGCTAGAGAAAGTGCACATGATTTTCTTGTTTCAATCCATTTCCTTGTGGTTAGCTCTCAGTTCAGGCACCAGGCCTGTGGTGGTGACTATGTGCATTGTAAGCTGGAGCTTGTTCAAGGGCACACTTAACTTAGGTTAAGCATGTGGCTTAATTAAGGCATGTTTTACGCACTTCTGTCTGATAATACCAAAAGAAGGATTGCACTGATCTGCTTGAAATGCAGCTGCTCCATGGTGTCATGGAAATAAGTGTTAAAAGCTTTTGATTAATTTTCTTTTAAACTGTCTCAGTTTCAAGACCTACAACTAATAGGATCACCATGAGACAAGCTTCTCAAACACAACACTGTTGTTGAAACTATGGTTGCAACTATTCACAAGTAGAAGCTTGCAGAAGTCCACAGTTGCTAAAAGTTTTAAATAAATTGGGACTTTCAACTGGTTCCCTGTCTTTCTACCAGACATATCAGCTTTCATGAAAACTTTTTCCCAGCTGGAAGAAATCTGCTTTTGGAAGGGCCTGATAGGTTACTAGATTTTTCAACAACTGACTGAATTCCAGTTCTAGATTGGCTGAAATCATAAACTATTTGGATTATTTCATTGCTGACTATTTCAGTGATGATATATTCTGTTCCAGCTGTAGTTGGCTTCAGCTGAATATACTGAGGTTGGAAAATTGATCTAACCATTCAAAGATGTTCACACTTCGATATAGCACATATAATGAATGCTCTTCTGCTGGTGGAGCTTCCAAACAGTTTAGTGATTAGCAAAAGTTAACAAAGTGAATTGTTAAAAAAATTATAAAGGCAACGATAATGTGCTGGTTTGAAAGTAATGGGAAATTGCCTTCAGGGATACATTCAATTATATTTTTTCTTTTCTCTTTCCAACACTGACCTAGAAAACTGAGGTTCTTGTGCAATTACAGTTTCAGGAGGTGAGGTTTTTGAGAAAATTCTAAATTTTGCAAAACCAGTCATGCTGAGGTAAAGACCTACTTGACTCCAGTTAAGTATCATTGCTCCTGAGTACAAAGTAGAACGTGCAACAGCAAATTTTTGATTTTACCCAAACTCTTAGCTCCCATTATTTAAAATGTTGCCTACAAAACCATCCAGTGGAGTTGGCAGAAACACTGAACATATTTTTAACATGTGACTTGTCACTTGGATTTCTGATACAGAAATATTAGTAATCTGTGGTATCCTGAAGGGAAGAGAGGACTTCACTTGAATAATTTTCAACTTGTATAAAAATACTGAGCTTGTGTTAGTCCTCCAGAATCTCACATTAAAATTTCCTTTTTAGCCACAATATGTAATATGCTTTTACACAGTCTGGTAAAATTGTTTAGCTTGAAAGTTACTGTGGAAATTTGCCCCATTCAAGGATCAAAGGGAATGGAAAAATCCATGTGAGGGTCACAGCCTCTGGGTGCTCAGGTGGATGCAGAGGCTGTTACAAGACTGACCCAACTGTGCACTGTCATCCAAATGCCCTTTCTCTAACAGAAGCACGAGTTAGAGTCACTGTACTGCATTTGCTCACAAGCACATTTTGGATTCACAACCAATCCCAAGTTAGCTTGGGACCCCATCTGCCCGTCTCGTGAATCAAAACTCTTGCTGAGCAGAGCCATCAAGTGAGATGCAAGGAATAAATATATATTGAAAAATAAAATAAATCCTTTGCATTTTACCATCTTAGCCTTTAATAAGGTAACTTTTAAACAGTTTTCCAAAGCTTAGATACCATGTTGATCTATTGGCATGAGATAAGTATCAAATAATTTTAAATAGAAAAATTATTTTAAAGCTCTTCTCACTAAGTGTCAGCGTAGAAAATCTGTGCAGTGAATTTTTAATAGAAGCTAGATTTGGTTTAACTGGTTTTAGTTACCAAAGTATGAAGGCTGCCACATGGGGAAACAACTCCAACAATTATTATGATGCACACAGCAACGTCAGACTGCTCATGCTATTTGCCTCATAGTTTCACAACATTTAAGGCTGGGAAAAAATAATGAATTCATCTTATTCAACATGTACTGAGTGGGTTATGGTATTTCACTTAAACAAATTTTGCTAATTTTCTTCAAACTACTACTTTTCAATCCTCCAAAGATTTTAAATGACAGATTAAATGAAACAAAACTCAGCATTTCATGAACATAGCTTGACTCAGAAGAAAACCAGGCCAGCTCAAAGCACAACTTATAGACCACTGACAACCCACTTTTACTTTTGATTAAGCCCTGCTTCTTGAGAGAAAGGTAAAGAACATTTAGGTGATTGCACATCATCCTGGATGACCCAGGCAGGCAACCCACTGCAGCACAAGGCTTCCATGCTGTCACAGGCACCAGCAATTTGTGCAAGTGTTTTTTGATAGAGCTTTTAAAGCTTTAGTGAGGTAATGACTGTTAAAGACAAAATACAGAAGAGCAAGCTAGGGAAAGGTTCCTAGAAGCCATGCAAATTCCTGATCAAAAATATGATGTTAAAGGATAGCAAATAAAATAATAGATATCTCTGGACATACCCTGATGTCACAGGGTATTTTTACACACTTTGCTCAATTGAGAAAGAAATAGACTCCATATTTTTCATACTGGTCAAACTTCACAATTGCAACCAGGTCATCCTGCAGAGAAACAGAACCTGATCTTTTTCTGGCAGCTTGTGACAATTTCCTTCTGTGCTGTGGGCTGGAGAAGTTTGAGTGTTGCTGAGCATCAGATGGTAGCTGCATTCCTTCAGGGCTGTTTCTAAGCTAGGAGGACAGCCCTCCCTTGCTTACCATTATGCCACAGTTAATGTGGGAGACGGTTCCTGGTTTTCAGAATTCAAAGTGAAAGGATAGCTGAAGAGAGAGAAGTAAAGATCAGGATCAACAAGAAGGGCTTCTTGTAGCTGCCACTGTGCTTCACAGAGAAAAACCACATTGTCATTTTCCTGCTGGTTTGTTGCATATTCTAACTTTATTCTTTACTGTTTTCATTGTCATATAAAGAACTTTGGTCTGTTTTCAGTGTATTTTTCTCTATTTTTCTCTAAAAGTATATAATATAGTTGAAAATATAGCAACAGTCTTTAAGTTTTCATTTGTCAGAAAAAACGTTACTTATTAACAACTTTTAGTTCCTTATAATGTCATTTTCTAAAAAATAAAAAAGACTTGATATCATGGAGAAGAGCCCCACTAATACTAATTGATCTTAAATGACTAGTCTATTTTAAAGGTTATGCAATTATTAGAATGCTGCTTCATTCTCTTGAACTAAAGTGGGGAAGATATTTTAACCACAGATAAAATTCAAAACTGGCAAATCCAGTCCAGTAAGTTACTGCTTTATGATTCAATAATTTATGAAACATAAGGAGTGCAAAGAAGTGTTGCCAGGCTGCCCAAATTTTTTAGTCTACATTCTGTTTTATGCTATACAAATTGCAGTCTATCCAGTTTCTGATTATGGTAATTTGCTATCATTCCCTATGCCCATGTATAAAGCTTTTTTAGAATGAATAATTAGTAGTTCACTTACATATATCACTTTCTGTATCAGTGAGCTTTGTGAATTTAAGGACTTTTTCCTTTTTTTTTTTTCTTTTTCCTGGAATAGGCTGAGGCAAAAATCTGTTGCCTGAGATAATCGATTTTCTTGTTCACAGTTATACAGCATAGCCATGCCATTGAGACAACTGTAATGTGGCCATTACAGGGCACTTTAGTAGCAGGGCACAAAAACATATTTTTGTACAAGTGTCAACAGTGCTGAAAAACATATCAGTCTTTCCTTTTTAGTAAGCATGAGATGCCACAAAGCTTTGCAAGATCTTGCCTGAATCATAGATTTTCATAAGTCATTCTATCATCGGAGGAATGGTTAAGTAACCCTGGCAATCCTATATTTGTTTACTTGCATAAGAAAACAGCTAAATAAAATTTAAATAGAATGCAATCTCTTCTAAAAATGCAGTTTAGCTGCCTTAGTAGCTCTCAAAAATTCTACTTGATAAACATGAGACATTTGAATAGCCTTTTGAAGCCTATTCTGCCTGCAGTTCTATTGGTGGTGCATGCACAAGACAGATTCTGGGCCACATTAGCAACAAATTTACATCTCGGATTCAGACACCAATCTTGTCAAATCAGCTGCAGATTCACTCTTCCTAGGAATGAACATTGTGTGCTATATCCCAAGCAGTTCTCAGTAGTGTTGTCATGGTTGAGCAAATATCAAATATCATAATGTCTCTTGAAAAATTAAACAAATAAGGCTATGTTTAGATATCTTCTGAAACAATGATATTTTTTCTCTCCTAATCTTTCATATATTTTGCCATACATTAAGTACTGCGTCTAGTCCTATGCCCCCCACTTCAAGAAGGACATTGAAGTCCTGGAGCATGTCTGGAGAGGGGAAGTGGAGCTGGTGAAGTGTCTACAGAGTAAATCTGAGAAGCAGCTAAAAGATCTGGAGTTGTTTAGCCTGGAGAAAAAGAGGCTTAGGGGAGACCTTATCACTCTCTACAACTGCCTGAAGTGAGGTCGTAGTCAGATGGGGTTCAGCCTTTTCTATCAGGCAACAAGTGATAGGGTGAGAGGACACAGCCTCAAGGTGCACCAGGGGAGGTTTAGGTTGGACACTAGGAAGAATTTCTTCACTGAAGGGGTGGTTAGGCATTGGAATGGGCTGCACAGGGAGGTGGTGGAGCCATCATCCCTGGAAGCATTCAGGAAACAACTGGACTTGGCACTTAGTGCTCTGATTTAGTTGAAATGATGACGTCAAGTCAAAAGTTGGACTCAATGACCTTGCAGGTCTTTTCCAACTTTAATGATTCTGTGTTTCTATGAAATATTTTAATTCATCATTATACCTCAAAAGAAAGTGTGTCATATTCTAGTGACCCCCACATGTTTTGGCAGTCCTCATGTAAATCTCTTGTAGAAGCATGGTTAAATACAACATTTCAGCTCACTTCACAGAGTTGAGTCTGTTTTATGCCTAGCACACGAGAGAGTTCATTAGCTCTGTTGACAGTACACTGTGGAAATATACAAGGTTGCATGACTTAAACCCCTTACCATACCAAACCATACAGGTTGTGGTTAGCCAGAGAAATGTTTAACTTGTTTTTTAAAATATTTCTTTTAAGGCAATTTCCATTTGCTGTGTTTCTGCAGAACACAGTTCTGTTTCATGCCCACCAGAGAAAGTTTACCATGACATAACGTCCAATGGTACAAAACTTGTCCTTTGGGCAAGGCAGGACATGTGCAGCAGTTCCCAAATTCCCAAAACACATCTCAGGGCCCAGAAATATCCAAACAGAACACTTTTGCTTGACTTTGAAGCCCTGAGGTAGTACATACCTCAAGCAGATCCATTTTCATTTGGCTGCATCTGAAACCTGACAGGCTTAAATGTTCCTTTCTTTAGCAAAGTACAGGGTTCCTGAGGACAAGAGTGCAAAAGAGAAAAATAAGATAATCAAACTAAATTCTAGATAATACTTACAAGAATTAATTAACCTTTTTGATTTTCTATGTTTCCCAGTCATCTGCAATTTCAATGGCTGACAAATCTGCCTCCTCCATTTTTCCTTTAAGGTTCTCTCCATGACCCTTCAGTACTCTCTCCCCATAATTTACATAGAACTTCTCTTTGTCACATTGTGGCATTTTTAAGGCTGCTACAATATTTTGCAAGCCATACATCAAAAGAAGCATTTGCTGTTTATACACTTTAGAAATGTTGCAGCCTAATTAGCACACTTTAAGTTCCCATCCGGGAGGCCACACGTGACAGCTGCCTGCACAGATGGAGATATGTCACATCCTTTGTTTAAATCACCTCTCCTCCTTTCGACCCGGTTGTGTCTCATGCTTTCCCACTAAAAGCTGTGGCTTTTTGACAGCAAAGATGCTGTGAATCACTAGCACAAGGTAGTGGGAAAAAATGGGACAAGCTAAAGCCCAGAGCTCTACTCTGTTGTAGCCTAGAGCAACAACAGAAGCATACCAAAAATAAGAGGGTTTCTCTCTTACAGAACAGGTTGATATCTCTAGTGAGACATCAGACTGAGCAGGAGAACTGTCTAGGGAGGACAGGCAAGGTACCTAACCTGATGAGGTTGACTGCATCCAGAAACTACAGCTCAAACATCCTCCGGAGTTAAAAATTCAATTAACAGCTTGCTGTTCTCACCGGCGTGTACCTATACAACTGTGCATCTGATCTGTGCACTTGCTCATTCTGAACAGAGGCAGAGTGGAATTTGACACCATGAGACAGGCTGCTTTTAATAAGACACTTCTGTTGTTGTAATGCAGAAGTCAATTCCAGTATTTGCAAGCGGATTGCAAAGCTGAGGAGCTCAGAAAAATACCAGAAAAAAAAAAAAAAAAAAAAAAAAACAAGTAAAGAAAGAATTGAACCTCACAATTGTTTATTTTAAAATCAGGTGACATACAAAAGAATTAATGACACCTTTTTTATTTGAAGTTGTGTTTAAATTTAGCCATGTTTTGTGATGTTACATAATACCAACAACTGTAAAACTTAAAAAAAAAAAATTAGGATCTTTACTTTTGTCCAAGTTTGTGCTAAGAGATTCAGACTTTGTCCTACTTATAAAGCCACTTCAGATAAGGGTAGCCTACTTGCATCTTATTACTTTTCCAAAATAGCACAAAGCAAAAAAAATAGTCTTAAAAGAAAACGGACTGAGTGGGAAAAGGAATCTCTTTCCTAGAAAATTATTCCAGATGCAGCCTGCAAAAAAAATTACACAAACTAGGAATAAAAGCTTTCACTAAAATAACTATGGAATGTTATCTGGATTCTAGGATTTCTGCAGGTCCTCCATTTCTTCTCTCATTCCAATAGTTTGTCTGTGCTAGGCCTAGGGAAACAAAGCAAAACAAAAATATCTGGCAAAACATTGTTAAAAACAGAAACTTCAGAAATTGTAAGTTCACATGGGAAGTGAAAGCTGACAGTATGAAACTATTTCAAACTTTATTGAACAACTGCTACAAATAGCATTTGTTTTCTCTTGCTTCAAGAAGGCCATAGGACTAGCCAAAGTTGTCTTCTACTTCAACAACTGCATCCTAATTACTGAAAGGGCAACTAGGAAATACTCACATAGATACACATTCTCCTCACTCAGTAAATCTCTCTATCTTTTCACAGTGATCTGTTGATATTTTCAGTCCAAAGATAGGGTGTGCTGCAGGAATTAGATGACCAGTGAGCACAACAAGAATGTGGATTGTAGAGAACAAAGGGCCTGAGACTATAAGGGAGATAAATGAGTACCTCACCTAAGGATTTCAGGGTATCAAAGAACTCCCAGCTCATTCACTCACAACTGAAGGCATTTTTCTTCTTTATCCAGCCTAAATGTTTCCCTCCATGTGTATTAGGCCTATTAATTGTTTTGTGTTTGATCAAAACTTGATTAAATGATTATTTTTCTTAATCAAGAAAACAGCCCCTCTCTTAAAAGTTCGACTACAAACAGATTTAAATTTCAGTAACAGGAGAGGGGAGTTTAGGGTTTTTCCCTATTTTGCAACTTAAGAAAATGAGATTTATCTTAAAGGAAGTGAGAAGTTACTTGTTAAAAGAAATTGTAAACTAAGGTTAAATAAAAGAATTTGTGATGTAGAATTTCTATATTTTCTGTAATAAATGGCTTAGGAAGTAATAAACTTCCAATCATGCAGTCACACTGAGATCAACAGATAATTTACAACTCAATTTTTCTAAACATACTTTAAAATCCTTCTCTTTGGTAATGTTTCTATCATAACTAAAACATTCAGTTATATGTTAGAGTGCAAAAAAAATTTAAAAATCTCAAGGATTCACTATCATGGAAGCTGAGATTCTTTGGGGACATTCCACCATATCTAACCACTGATACATTAATTTCTTTCCCAAATATTTCATAACAGATTATATTTAAATACAATAATAAATGCAATGCAGCAGAGGTTCTGTGTCGTTCCCAAAGATTCCATGTAAGTTTCCCTCATGTGATTTCCCCCCACTATCAAGCATGAGACCTGCATAAGGGGGAATGTGTGAGGAGAATGTGTATCTATGGAAACATCCACATTCATTGCCAGGAGGTGCTATTAGTCACTACAGTAAAAACAGACAGAGAAATTAAGGTTTGTGTTAAGACAGATGAGAGGAAAATTCACTAATCCAAACTCTTCAAACACCAAAGGTGCTTGAAGGGAGTAGCGGCACCTTTAAAAAAAAAAAAGAATCTTTAATCTGGGTGCATCTGGAAGGTCCCAGTGCCTTCCAGTGCTCCTCAGTGTGCATTTGCAGCTCCCCACAACACCTGTGGCACTGAGTGGGCACCAGCTTCCCTTGCTGTGCACAGAAGGGATGAGGCCCCCTGGAATAACTCGCAGTGTAGAGCAAAGTGACTCCCACTGGAGCCACCTGAGCTACACTGACAGGCTTAAAGCACAGCAGGGTGAGGACCACGAGGAGGAGGAGCAGCCCTTCACCCCCATCCCAGCTGGCTCAGGTGTCTGTGCATCTCCTTGCAGAGGGGGACCTGAAACAACAGCTGTGCCCACAGTAGCTGGAGGGCAGCATGGGGAGATGCACCAGCAGACACACTGCTGGACCCCTCCCCTGGCAGAGAAGGTGGATGCCAGCAGTTACCTGGCACCATGGGCTGAGAGAAGCTCCGTTTCTCCAGAGCCAGAAGCCAAGTAGGGTCAGGCTGCTGAGCTCAGAGCTGGGTAATGGGACATGACCAGCCACAATTCAGAGGCTGCTGGGTGTTTGTGGGAGCCTCTCAAGGATGCACAGCCTCACTGCTCCTTCCTTGTGAGCTGGAAGGCATTAACAGGTTCCCTGCATTTGATATTACCTACATATTTTTCCTCTTTTCCTCTTACCCACTGTGTCTGAATTAGATGAGTAAAGCTCTGTCCTCTGTTGTAGCAGGATAAAATAAAGGAACTCCAGAGAAGATGAGAAGTTACTCCAGGTGGTATTTGAGGGTTAATGGAGTAAAATTTGCTTCTGTGCCTGCAGCTACTGCCATTCCTCTGCTTGAGTAATAGAGCCTTAAACATTTAAGTGATGGATGTTAGTGTATGCCAGCTGCAAACCAACAGAGCAGGCTGTAAACACATTTTACCCGTTTCTCTCTTTGTTTTTTAATGTGCTCTTTTTCTCAGCCGAGATGCTCTCGCCTCTCCAGCATTGATTCACACTGACATGAGCCAGCCCAGCCAGCCAGGCAGGGGAGGTACAGCCTCATATGACTCACAGTGTTCAGCAAGTTTTGGTCACCAGGCTTACAGGGGAACTATGGTTAGCACCCCAGCTGCAGCATTTCACCATTGTAAATTTTCTCCTCTCTTCCTTCAGCTGGAAGAAGCCATTCTTGTATATCTGCAGGCTTTTTTCATTAAGGTGGCTGATGTGCAAACATATGTACCTTTACATACCTCCCAATAGCAATTGCAAGAGAATCATGTTTCCATTAGATCTGAGGCAGAAGCTTTCATATCTGTGCAAGTGATTTCTTGTGGAGATGCAGATACTTGGTTTTCACAGGGCAGACCTTGAGCTATTTTGTGAAAAATCTATTTTCCGCAAAGGCTGTATTCCATAAATGAGACTGTTTTCTGTTCCCTGAGCCATGGGGCCCATGTGGGTGGCTCCAGCTCTGCCTCCTGTCTGGGCTGCAGGCATGTGCTGCTGGAAGTTTGTGGTCCATCTGTTTCTGGTCCATCTTCTGCAGCTCCCAGCTGGAGCCTGGGCATGGGCCACTCCTTCTGCTCTTCTGAGGTTATCAGTGGACTGTGTTGCAACCCATGGTTCTGCTGCCATATCCAGGCTGTGGGACAGTGCTGTGGGCAAGGGAACTCAGCTGGGTCACTGTTCCTAAGGAGGCAGAGGCAAAGCTGGTGGAGGACCCTGGGGACAACAGATAAGGTGCTGATAAGGCAGGGTTACTTTGTAGCTGTAGCAGCACCATCACTTGTCAAGCCTCCAAAATGAGCTGTGTTAGGCTTGTTGGAGGCAAGGCTTCTTTTTTTGGGTAGCCACATTGCTAAACAAGGGGTGTCCCAGGACAGATCCGTGCCTAGCTGAAACAGTGAAAACAAAATGCAAATAAGACCTAATTTCATTAGGCTTGATGAACTAGGCATGTATTAACAGTGACTTTTTCCTTACTGTATAAGTGCATCTTCCTGTTCTTATATACATTCTTGGTGGCTTACTTTTCAACTGCTGAATTCCAAAATCAAAACCCTATCTTAAATTTGACAACTGATTAAACTACTGTGCAGTGCCAGTGGTTTCTTTCCCTCTTGCTCTCCCTGCCTGCAGTGTGATGGGTTAGTTAAGTGCTGAGGTGTTTGCTCCTTGCATGTTCCCTCACTGGGCCCCCACACTAAAACACACATTAAAATGAATTCTAATGCATCATCAGTGCCATTTATTATTTCCTTTTCTTCCTGCTCTTGAAGCTTTTCAGCTCTCTCTGCCCTGGAAGGTTCTGACTATCTGTAAATAAGGCTGGTAGCCTAGCAACATTGAGTGAATGCACTTCCCTTGCTGAATAACACTGGGCATAATCAAATCAGCTTCTTATGCTATCTGCAGCATTAACACTATGAGTTGAAAACAATTACAAATATTTCACGTACATTTGCATTATTTTGAATTGGAAACATTTTTCAGAACCTTCAAAAGAAATCTGTATCAACAAAGTGAAAAAGAAACATTCAGCTTAGTAGAAAATAAACCATTTCCAGAAACCGGTACAATAATCAGACTGAAAAGATTGATTAACCTGACTCCTCAAGGAGACTAAAGAGAAGGCAAACACCCCATCTGAGCATTTGTACTCACCCGCACAGAAAACCAGACAATTTGGAGCTACCCTAGGTATCTGACAGAGGTAGAACTGCCTTGTGGTATGAACATGACATTCTCCCAGGCAGGAAATGAGCCCATGTCATAAAAATTGAGCAGCTACCTACAAAAAACAGTCCAGAGCACCATCTGTAATCCTTAGGTCTGTCTTGCTCTAAAGGGGAAACTTGCACTGTCAAATTGCATTTACCACAGCATATTTCAGGGGTGGAAGCAAGGCACAGCCTTCTCCCTCTCCTGTCATGCTTCCATGCATGTGAGGAGCAGCACCATCCTGGAGGACAGATCTCCTGCTCTTTCCATCCCTTGCAGCATTAGGTTATTCCCCCTAGGACGAAGAAGGGTGGCATAGGTCTTTTTTAACAGAACAGTTAAACAAGTTTTAGCATGAAAAGCTGTGTAATTTTATATCAAAATTATGTCAGAATAAATTCTTCAGTTTGTAGTACAATGTACAGACTTGCCATCTTCTTGGAAGCTGTATTTGGTGTGAGCAGAACTTCCTATTTACCAGCTTCTACATCTCTTCATTTCAGAATAAGGAAATCTTTATTCTGCGCTTTTAATTGACCTTTTTAATCTAAACAAGTTTGACTGGGCAATGAGTGAATGAACGGTTCCAGCATAATGTTATCACAAGGCAGAATTGGTGATGCCAAGCACAAAAATAGCTCTGTCTTTTTCTCTTGTTTCTCTCCTCTCATCACTGATTAGCACAGACATTAGTGGACAGACAGCAAGAAATGTGTTTTTACTTCAATTTATGAGCTTGAGTACATTTTTTTATTACTATTGGCTGGAAAGACACCCAATTCTTTAATAAAAGTAAGCAACTCTAAGAAACAGAGATACTAAACCCTGTTAGGATGAGGTTCAAATAGAGAATTCCTGCTGATATTTTTGAAACCTTTATTTATACTGATAAATAACCTTATGCACCTTAAAGTATAAATTTTTAATTCACATTGATATAACTGAATCAAAATAGCCATTTCACTTTCTTTTCATGTTCAGTTCTGCCTAACCAGCTTATATTGCTGAAACCTGTCACAGAAGGGAATTTACAGCCAGAGAAAGAGCTTGGTTTGGTCTTTGCCACCAGCTTAACAGACACCTAACTCTGCTTTCTTACCTTGGTACATAGCCCAGCATGATGGGAGTAAAGACCACAGGCTTGTAAGGCAACTGCATTTTTTTCCTGATATCTCATTCCAGGCTCTGGAATCTCACACTGTCTCCACTAAGTAATTGCATTCGCCATCCTTTTATCCTCACAAGGTGGCAACGCATTCTGCTCAGTAAAATCATTGCTCTGCCACCCTGAGACAGAGACCCAGGAATCGGTGTTGTGCATGCCCTGAGGTTGTTGCAGCCTGGGAGGCAAAAAACTGATCTTGCTACTTTGGATGAAATCGGAGTTTGGGGGCAATTTCACAGAAACCATGGGAGGTCTATCTGCCTGTTTCGCACCACAGACTAACTCCTCTCACAATGATTACTTCTCTTGCTGTCAACCCTCACATCCTTATTAACTGATGAAAGACCTCAGCAGAGTTACTAAGGAAGGGACTGCAGCCAGACATCTCCCAGACTAACAGGAAGAAAGTTCTGACCTTGAGGAAACCTATAGCAAAGAGGAAAGCATGTGTAAGAGAGAGGAGGTGATCACAGATAAAACCAAATGAAGTGGCTGGAGATGTGCTTGAAGGATTAGGAATGGAAGGTGAGACACAGAGACTGGCAAGCAAAAAGATCAGGAGGTCTTTCCAACAAAATGAAGGATGAAAGGACAGAACAATATTGTGAGATAATTAAGATGCTACCAAGATTTACAGACCAAGTTACAGAATGTCAATACATCAAAATGATGGAATGGAAGATAATTGTCAACTGGAGTTGAGAAGGAGTGCAAATGCTGAGAGTGGGAGGAAAAGCAAAATTGTAAGGAACTACATTTTTGGTACATGCTCTGACCCTTTAAATTCATCACGCCAGTGCACTGTGCCTCTGATTTTCTTTTTAGATTCAGGGGAAGAATTTCTCTTTAAAAAAATCACAAATATGCCCTTAAGCATCCCTTTTCCTACTACAGAGAATGTTTTTTTTTGTTTTCTGCTTCTTTGTTGGCTTTCTTAAATAGGAGAGAACCATCACCTCCTAATGAGATTCTCTCCTTCCCCTAAATGCAGAGAGATGGAAGCTGCACATAAAGAGCTAAAAGACTTGTCTGGAGAAGTAATAAAAATGTAGTGTGACACCTGATCCTGGATTTTAGGAAAACATTTTTGAGCTAATCAAAGAATGACCTAATTGAGGCTTATGTTGTGGACAGATGATTAACATACTGAAAGTGCAAAACTAAGAACCCTGTTCTTGTCTACCTGGCTCTATATTTTGGGTGGGCAGAGTTAAGTGTGTATTTTGTCTACTAACATCTCAGACATTCTGTAATACATTTTAAAAAATCAATTCAAGTGCTGAAGGAAAATGGGCATACTCAAAAAGGGAACGTTAGGCACATAGCTGAGTCTACAGAGCCTGCCTATGTAGCGGATTGCCCACCCCTTTGCAGGGCTATATAAAGTTGTAACACTTCCAGCTGAAAGGAAGCTGAGCGTGCCAGATTGGTAATGAATGATTGGTGCTCTCCTGCCTTCAGATCCCCCCAGCCCCTCCTCATTTCTGCAAACAATTATTTTCTGGAATGTCGTTTTGAAGCACATTTCTTGCTTAGTGCTGCAGTGCCCTCCAGTGCTCAGAGAAAACATTTTGGCTTCCATTATCAGGAATCTGAAAAACAGACACCATTTTATATCTAATTGTAAGACTGAACACTTCATGGTGTTTCAGATGACTCTCTAGTTTGGTTTCCAAAGTGTAAAGGCAGTAGCTAAACCTAGCCTGCCTCTTCCCTGTGCCCTCTGCCACCCTGATCCAGCCAGAGCAACTACTGTCAGAAAGCTGCCTCCTGGCTCAAATCTTGAATGGGAAAAAAGGGTCTGGGAATCCACCTGCACCAGGGCCACAAAAGCAGCCTGTGACTGTCACCTGGGCACATGACTGCTGCAGGGCTCTGGCCCCCAGCTTGCAAGGGATTTTCTTCTCCAGGGTATCTCTTTTGCTGCTTGCAACACTTCTCACAATAAAAGAGGCTTGATGTGGATGATTATCACCTCAGTGAGTCCTATTCTTAAAAGGGTTAGAATGCTCCTCTCAACAAAACTACTAGCAGGTGCTTACTGGCTGTTGTTCAAGAATTAGTTTTGAAGCAGTAAAGTTTTCCCAAACACTTAATGTTGTGGGCTATTTTAATGAAATAGCCTGGTTTAAGGCACAGACTGACTCCTGGTTTAAGGCACAGAGTTGTTTTTTTTTTTCTGTGTGAGTTATATTATTCTATTGTATATCTCCAGTGCAGAGGTTTAAGAAACTACAAGTGCTTTCCTAAATACAAATGAGAGAATCGGCACATCCAGAACTGCCCAAAACAAACACCTGGTTAGATTAAAAAAAGCTTTGGGTGGTATTTTCAACAGGCTAAAGTCACTTGGTTTCAGGCTTCCAACAAATTACAGTAAGAACTGATAACAAAAAAAAAAAAAAATTACATCTATTCTGATAAATTGTGTTTAATGGGAAGAATCATCCCGGTATTTTTCAGTCAAGAAAGCATTCTTTTTAGAAAAGTTGCCAGGGGAACTAAGAGTTGTATAAATAGTACAGAGAGAGCAATGTCCCTCCCGCATTTTTCTCACTCTATTCCAGATGAGAAGTCCCTGACTGACCTCTGCAAAGCTGACAAACCTCTGGTTAATTCAAACCCTTGTAGGTCAAATATGCAGCAATCTGGTAGATGAGATCAGTCAAATACGGAAAAAGGTTGGGGGTGGGTGGTGTGCAGAGAAAGAAGTATGCACAAAGACAGAAGAAAGAAGGAGGTGAGAGATGAAAATAACTACTTGTTCTTATGGGAAAGATAGAAAGGATAAAGGAGCCCCTCAAATGTGCACTTTCAAGTTATGATCTTCAATCTCCCTCTACCTTTTGGATTGGCAATTTTGTAGTACTATGACCACCTAATGTAATAGCATAGCATTTCAGAGAAAGATTTAAAAATTACTTTTCTCCCTGAAATGATCTACCACAGAAATTGAAAGCAAAAATGAGAAGTTGGGTATTGATAACAAATAGTGGTATGTTTTGGAACACAGGGACCTTTTTTCCTAGCCTTTAAGTGTGGATCTCATCCTAGGAAGAAGTATTTGTGCTTTCAAAGACCTTTTTTCAGATTTTCTAAACACACTAGCAGAGATCGTAACAAAAAGGGACATGTTGGTGTTCATATCTGATTAGGAGCAGATGCTTGAGAATCAGAATGTACAATACTTAGTAGTTTCACTAGAAAGGCCCTCAAAACTTGTGCTTCATCTTTCTCGTGTTTATACATCAAGAAAAGCTGTAGAATCTGACCTTTAACAGGACCATCTGGATCTGCATACTTTCCCCAAAATATCACCCTCTCTCCAAAGGTGTGTCCTCACCATGATGATTCTGTCTACAGCAATGCCCAATCTTGACAGACCTGACAGAAGTTTACAGAATCTGCTCTGGCTATGGTTTTGAAGTACTGTTATCATTCACATGACTTTATCTGCTGCACATACTCCATGAAGCAGCAAGGTTCCTGACCAACTTAAAGCAAAGCCTGCTCTAATCCAAATCTGCAAGGATAAGTTTAGACACATAGAGCACTGCAGGCCCTCATTCAAAACTGTTGGTGAGGCACAAATAGAAGTTGTACAGATCTCAGTAGGAAAGGCTGACCCAAAAATGTAATATTTTTCCAAATGTTTCAATTATGCTTGAATAGGAGTACAGATAAAGGGTATATTCATTCTGTCAGTTGCATATTGTGTTCAGACAAAATCCATAGGCTAGCAGGGCTGGCCCAGTGCAACAGTATTCTCTCAAAATTTTGAGGTTAAGTTGACAAGCTAAAACATTTCCCAAAGCCATGGGCAATAAGGCTTCAGAAGCATACACGAAGCATGTGCAAGCTTTAGAAATGCTTCTTAAAGGGAAATAAGGCTACAACTACATTAGTGAATATTGCCCTCAATAGTTAATGACCTTAACCAAACCATAAAATTTGTGTATAAATTATTATCTGATCAGTTAGATGATCAGTTGAAGTACAGAGAAAAGGACTACCATTTAATAACCCCTTATCATTGGCAAATGAATGCCAATTAATGTGATTTGTATTTCTGCATGTATCATTACTCTAGAACAGCTTTGACTTACAAAAATAGAAATCCATAATATGAACAATTAATCCCTAATTGTAAATCCACATTAACATGCACTAAGTAAGAACAGACACTAATTGCATTAATAATGCAATGTAAGAGTGATCATTTGATTTAGGACAAATTACTTCAATTCAGCAAGATTGCTTTTATTACTCAGTTTACTCTAGCTATATGAGTCTGATATGGTCAACAGAATCGTTTTCATGGCTCTTCTGCATAAAATACTGCACACCTTATTACCCCATCAAAGAAAAGTTGTTTCATACCAGCATTTGTTGATGACTGGTCTCAGTTGAAGAGAAATGCTGAAGAAATAGCAACCATTAACCATGGCCCACCAGGGTTCATGTGTCACAAATAGACACCTGGGGACAGTTATTTTCCTCTTGCAAACACTGTTCTTGAATACCATCTTTTTCAAGCACTTTTCTGTCCCAGACTGATCCTTGAAGGCTGTTCTGATTTCTTATGTTTGTTCTAAGTACATACATACTGTGGCACCATGTTAGACACAGATTCTAGTGCTCACTTAAATAAACAGCCAGTGTAAGCAGAGATTATTTCAGTTATTCTTCAGAAAACCTTCCTGCCTTGTATTATTAATCATTCTATTAGATACTAAAAATACAGAAAGATTCTTAGCCCAAGTATTTTACAGCTTTGCACTACTGATAGTGATAATGTGTATTGCTAAATTTACAAATGTCTGAAGTATTTTCAGATTAGATATAACAGTTGTCATAAGCAAGACTTAAATAAAAAACCTCAAGACTTTAAAAGGATTTATGAATTCTTATTCACTTTAAAAAATAGAAAAAGTTGAATTATAAATCATGGCCATAGATTCTGATCTTATAGTGTAACAGGAAAGCTGTTACTGAATTTTTACTTTTGCAGTAACTGTAAAATTATATTCATTGGACTGCAAAGACAGTCTAATACTCCTAAAAAAGGAGGTCAGATATAATTCTTTCACCTAAAAAACCCCAGTGGTTTTGTATCATTTCACTAAATGTCTCAACTGCATCCTCTGAAGTAGGATGACAAATACATGTCCAGAGTTTGAAATTATTCTCTTCCACACATTTGAGTGTTTTCACTCTCCAGAAATGGCTGTTAATACATGTTCATAAAAGACTTGGTAGCTGCCAAATACTGAACCAGGCGAACACAGGGAAAACTGTTTATGACCAAAGTAACCATAATAGGTGATGACACTGAAGCAATATTTTGTGGCAAGACACTCTCATTTCAATTCAGCTGATAGGTAGTGGTTTTAGGTATTTTTTTATAGGAGGGGTTTTTTCACATAGCCATATTAAATTGAAATTGAACCATAAGTTCTAATATCCCTTTCCAGTGTAGATAAAATTATATTTCTTGTTACTGTGCGGAAATAAACCAAGACTTGTTAGCAGGGCCTTGCTGTTACCACTTCACACGACCTTCCATCCTGGTTCTACACCAAGCAAACGCTGAATTATGGAAATCATCATTAGTTTGTGTTTCTCTGCAGTGGCTGCTGAAGAATAGTGTACTGATACCCACTTTATCCTCTGAAGTTTTTTGTGAACGATGACGGCCATTTTTCAAGGGTTGGAAACAGAAATAAAGGCACTAGATGGCAGCAGACATCTTAAAACCGGGTTCTGTCTGAAGTCTGGCTGGAATCAAACAGATTTAGGTAGTCTTCCAGCTGTGAAATGCCTTTTAGAACTTCTTCCCTGGTTCAGGGATATAACCAGGGAAGTTCCTTGATAAAAAAAAAAAAAGACTGTCTTGCCAAAAAATTGCTATTTTCCTCAAGCTTCTGAAATGCAATTTAAAGTCAGAGTTTTGCTGGTGTTGCTTTCTGGATGAAAATCAGAAAATGCCCTTTTTCAGCATCCCACCCCTTCTCCCAGACACACCCCTGTACCTAATTTTGTCTTAATTACATATAATTGCATAGGGCTAAGTTCAGATGTTTTCTTTGCAAAGTCTTAGCTGTAAACAGAGGAGGTAACTTGGCCTGTATGTTGTTTTGGAATTTAGCTGTACTGTACTCATCTCACTCTGCTCAATGTCATCACACTTATTTAACACCTCTTTTCCCATCCGCGCAGCTTTTGGCCCATTGAGTAAACATGTTCATTTTTTCAGGAGTGTCTTATCTGCCAATGCAATTTCCCTGAGCAGGATGATGTCTACAGCTTTATTAAAGTACTGCTATTCAAGCTAACAAATACCTCTTATGCTGCTGTAGAGGGAGTTAACCATAGACTTCCTACAGATTCTGGGAAGCCAGATGTTTCCTAAAGATTTGTTTTCCCTTTATTAGTAAAAAGTGGATACTAAAGGTTTTGCATGTTCCTTTGTAAAGTGTTCGTTCACTGAACTGATTAATTAGGCAAACTTTTCAAGGGCTATTTTTGTGTCATGCAGCTGTAAACTAAGGACATGTAAGGTATGGGACTGAACATTTGTAGACCTTGAGACGTTTGAGAACTTTCTATTTGCTTGCCTCATGAGGATGGATTCTGTGTGGAAGCGTACAGGCAGACATCAAAGCAGCACTGAAAGACCATGCAAACTCCTAATTTCCACAGAAATCTTTCAAATCGATACAGATGGACTTTAGATGTAGAGCACACACCCTCTGCAGCCTACTGCAGCACTACACTGCCCAAGGCGTACCCAGGAGAGGACTCTGGCCAGCTTTGACAATGATGACAGGTAAATCTAAGGAAGTACCAGCTTTTTACAGGCTTCTGTGTCTGGCTGATTCTTATTTCATCTCAGTCATATGTTTAATGTCTTCTCTTCATGCAAAAATGGAGACTATTCAGCTGACTTACAAAGTCTGAAGATATTGTGTGCCTACACAGGAGGAAAGAGTGTACAGCAAGAGTAACACTTGAGCCAGGAGTTGAGGTGTGAGCCCCATGGTTTATTTTCTTGTTTCACAGGAATATCATAATCCCTGCCTCTGAGAGCTGAGATCTTACCTTTAATTAATGGCCAGAACCCTTTCTCCTAAATTTATTTTCCAGCCTTCCAATCACATTTTTTGTTGGTTTGCAGTTTGCTTCTTAGCACTACTACCTTGGGTTAATCTCCCTCTGCTTCTGTTTTTTGACCTGCTGTTGCTCGTAAAACATGAACCATTTTCCATCATTTTTCTTTCCTCTTCCCTGGAATCTTATCCATCTCTAAAATCTTCCCTTTGCCATAAAAAGAGCAGTTATGAAAAGGGGGAGGCTGTTTTAAGAGAAGTCTAGATAAATTCTTTTTTGCTCAAGTAACATTACTGAAAATCCTAACCTACAAACAAACTAGATGATGTTCCATGTTATGTTCTGGCTTTCTCCTAGGCCTTGGGAATAGTTCCTGCAAGGAGTATAATGTCAAGCATCTAACAAATGCTTGAACAGTTACTTTAGATCTAAATTCAGAGGCAGTATCAATCAACATAGTATAAAATTTTTCAGCTCTTTCCTACAAGGCCATTTCTGGAATTGCTGGAACCAATACTAGTCAGCTGCAGTGAATTTAATAAATATTTTGTCAGACCATGCAATTAAGTCTGGTGTTTATTATCCTGTAAACATTTATAGAGCAGCACCCAGCAGTAGACTCTATGCTTTCTCTTATGATTGAAGCTCTGCGTTACACTGTACTAATGCAGCTTCAGGAAGCATTTTATTAGGAGGCCTTGAAGCAATTGTTAGGTTTAAATATGTAACTATTTATATAAATTAAGAAATAACTCTTGACATGGCTTGTTTATTAACCATTAGGAATGAACTTTTTCAGATTTGTGAAAGGAACAAACTCCTTGGTGTTCAGTATTACCAGACACAGAAAGACGTTTACTTCTCCTTCCCTAATCCTCTGACATAAAAAAAAAAAAAAAAAAAAAAAAAAAAAAAAAAAATCCAAAAAGACAACCTTGATTTTATCTGAAAATGCAGTGAAAAGTTGGAAACTCCTTGCCAAGTAAGAGCTTTTTCCCTTACAAGGAAATGCAGTTTTGGGAACAAATAGCATTCCAGTCTTTTCCCCAGTGGGCATTATGCCATTGTACTTGCAGACATTGTGTCATGGAAATGTGCAAGAAGGCCTCAAACAGCTAAGAAATGCATTGCTTAGTTATATATTTATTTTCTACTATTTTAAAGCTACTGTCTACTCTTACTCAATAATAGAAAATTACACAAGCTGAGGACTATTGGCTACAAATTTTTCTGCTCTACAGACTTAATGAAAAGCCAAACTTCATGTGAATTTGAAATAGTCAATAAAATGTATTCCTTTTGAAATATTTTGATATTGGTAACAGCATTTTTAAGCAAGTATTTCTGCAGGTGATTCCCATGCTGGCCAGAGTCAAACTTCTTAGTGTGAAAAAGGAACATATTCAAAATTCAAAACAAAGCTTTTTCCTTTTTATTTAAACAAAATTATTATTCTTTAGCAAGAATTTTAAAGAGATTTCTCATTTAACACTCCCTGCTTTCACAACAGCTTTTAAAATATTTTAAAATATGAGAATATTTATATCAGATGGCCATCTTTCTTTTCTGATTTTCAAGGTAACTGACTTATTAGTGGGCAATTTTAGTAATTAGAAGGAGGTTTCAATTATTAATAGTCTTAAATATTTCTTGGCAAGTTACATTTATTATCAAAAGTGTGATTTCTGCTTGGAGATCTTTTTATTCTTTGAAACTAACCAGTAAAACCATGGTTTAAATCCACATGAGCATTTAAACAATCTATTGTTTTCTTGGGCAACACAGTTTGTGGTAACACAAGCTCCTTTATAGCTCTCCAACTTCCATCATGCAACATAAAACATCAGTTCAACTTCAGATGTTAAAATTCTTTTTTGTGACCTAACTCAGATTAATTCTCAGCAATACATTTGTGCTTTCTCCAGTCTATCGTGTTTGCTTGGTGGGAACCACATGCACAACAAATTTCATCTAAATGGGATATTCCTAACCTCAGTATCCTTCTGCTGTCTTGCTGACAAGAAAGTATATTTGAGATAAGGCTGAAGGATGAATGAAAACCTGTACTGGCTCACAGATACCTTCCATAGCACTCAGTTGCTTGTGTCTCTTCAGTATTATCCCTGTTTTCGAAGACCTGAGAGCCTACATCAGAAAGAAAATACCCTTTGAAATTGCCCTTGAAATTTCAGGTTCATTCACTGGTATCAATGGGGTACCAGTAATTCTTAACACAGTAATATTTGGAGAATAAAGAGAATAATTTTGGTGAACTGTAGGCTAAAGTTTGCTCCCAGGGCAGGTGTAAGAACACACCCAGTGAAGGAGCTTCCAACAATATGTTTGAGAATTCTCAGGGGCTGTTTATAGTTTTGCTGCCCCAAGAAAGGATGATCTGAGAAGTGCTTGTGACCATTAAATTCCTGTGGATCACATCACATATTCCTTTAAAGCTTAACTTTCTTATCTCTGGATTCTGGACAGTGAATAGATACTGCAATGCATGATGATAGAAATGCGCATATACAATGCTTTAGAAAGTGTTTAACTCTTTTCAAACAGGACTTCATACTGGCCATTGGAAAAGATTAAAGCACCAGCAGGAAGTCCCTGTACCTTTGCCACTCCAAAATAAGCAAAACCAAGGGTATTTTGCTGAGAAGGTGCACTTTAATTTATTTCAAATTATGCTATCAACATCACTGCACATTTTTCCTATTTACCCACACATAAATGCAGATATAAGTTAACCTTTCTTTAAAGCTTTGCCAGGAGCGGAACAAGAATAGATGAAAGCTAACAAAATCCCATGGTTGTAGTTTACATTTTCAGTGCCCTGCTTTATGTGGCATTCAGATCCTTTGTATGCTCAAGGGAAAAAGTGACACTGGTGTCCACTTCCATTGTTGGTACTATTTTGGGCTCGACTCTAGTGTGAACTGCAATTATAGCAGAGCTTCCTTAGGAGGGATGTGAATGATGAATATGGTTTCCTTTTTTTTAAACTGAATGTTCTCCTCAGTGTCATGGTATTTTTGTATATGTTAAGGACATGGTATTTTTAGTTATTAGAGAAGTTCAGCATTTTTCCTCTCTAGCCCACAGACTTAATTCCATGAAAAAAATGGCTAAGTGTCACCATAGGTGACAGGAGTAAAGACTTTGCTTTCTTAATAATTACTATTTGTTGAATAAGTGGATTTGCCCACGATTTCTGTTTTTATATGACAAGCTGGTTTCTATTCCTGCTTACTATTTTGGCAAGTAAAAATTAAAATTCAATTCATGCTGCCCTATTCCATACAACAGTTTCAAGATTAAATCCTCAGTGATAATAAATAAAGCAGTTATGACTTAGCACAAGTTATCCAAGGAAAATCGACTAAAGATATCCTGAAACACACATAAGAAAAAGTATTTTTCATCTTTGTCAGCAATATTCGTATCTGTCCCTAAGCCTGGCTTCTAATAGCCAAATTCATCTGATAAATATGGATAACAAAATGATCAAATATTTTAATCCCTTTTTCGGAGAAAAAAATATTTTATAATTGCTTAGTCTCAGCTTCTGTTGACAGTAAAACATTCTAGGTAATAAAGCTCATGGAACAGTCCTGCTTACTGAGAGATAGGTCCCTTATTCTGGTAATCTGCACTCACCAGAAACCAAAATTTTCTAGATCCAAAATTTTTATCCAAAATGGTTTGTGTTTAGTTTAAAAACAAACAAAACCAAAAACCAAAACCACCTGGAATTATTTTATGTGCTAGCAAGAAAAAATAGAAAAAGAAAATGAAACTGATTGAAAATTCCCTTGTCCTCAGACAAAACTAATGCAAATTAAACTAATTTGAGTTGAATAACAACACTATTACAAATCCAGAACATCTCTTCAGATGGCTGATCAGTGACTATTAACAATTTCTGTACATACACACACACTAACGAATGGAAGGACAGAAGCATTTATCAAGCCACTACACCAATCAAAGAATTACCACAATTAGTTTGTAAGTTGCCTTCCATAAATGACAGTCTGTGTCTTGTCATTATGGCCACCATTGAGTACAATGAAAGCTTAAATTGTCATCACCACACCAGAATACCTTCTTTAGAAGCTGATTCTGTGTTTCCACAAGTAAATATTTTATTTTCAAATTTGCCTTCCCAGTCGTTGCTCACAGTCAATGACTAAGTTGTGTGACAACAGCCAGGAATCAGCGACTAAACATAGATGGTCTTGGGATCTTGCAAAGCTAAATCTTCTCTCCTTTATGTATGCCCAAAGGGGTTACATCAGCCCACAGAGCTGAGACCTGAAATCTGTGCTCCGTATTAAGGCTGTGCCACACCCTGGGAACTGGCTGACAGAAATACAGCAAACTGTTGGCGGCTGCATAAATTTATGTGTCTCTGGCAGGCAGGGTCACAGATTCAGCTCAACAGGGCACATATGCTGAATTAAAAATAAAATTTCTTGATCCATTCATTTTTAGCATTTCATTGTTGTTATAGTTTTTCCCAGAGCAGGACTTTATCAAAATAGGTTTTTTCCCTTTTTGCGAAGTCATTGTTTTTGTGAATTCCTTGGACAAGAAGGTTATCCATCAAAATGCAAACACCACAAAATCCAGGATACTCCAGCCTCATGATTTCACATAGCTTCAAGAAAGCAGAGCAGTCAGGAAGACTACAACAGCTAATTTCTCTGGGCAAATACTCAGTTTGCACCTGCAAATACCTGGAATTGACTCATAGCATCACAGTTTCCCCATTCCTCTCCTCAAGGGTGCCTTGGCAGACTTTGAGGAGGCATCTAAAGACATTTGTAATATAATTAGTAAATATCAATAATATTGCACATTTACTAACAACTTGTATGCAAGTCCAACACATGTAAATGCCTACATGATTTTCCCCATTATCATTTGTTTGTCAGGCAGTGTTCTGACCTGATAAGGCATCATTATGAAATCTTCATAAGCACACTGATGGAACAACGCACTGTTTTCAAAGGAAGGTGAGCTTTTAATAAAAAATTCATAAGGAGCGGTTATTTTTACTTATGTATTTTCATTACTTATATGTCAAAATTGGTTCATATTATAGATGCTCAATTCAGTATCTAGTAGTTTCTTGTTCTTTTGCTTTTTCTTCCCTGGTCAATTTATCAGTAGTGCTTTCTATTAGTCAAAAAGATAAATTACATCAAATAAGAAAAATGGTTGCTCAGCAACTCAGACTCCCACTGAGCCTGACAATGGTAAATGGAGGAAATTTCTTGAAGCTCTTATGTGCTAGCTAAGGGGGAAAGAAAATTTATATTATTTTAAATATTCCTGTCATGAGTGGCTATAAATAACAATGAGACAAAAATACACCTTTTGTTTGTTTATGCATTTTTTCCTAAACAAAACACACCTTTTTTTTTCATTTTTCTTAAGCAGTTCTTTTATGGGGGTGGCAGTGAAGGGGACAGAGTGGTGAATGAAACTAGTTCAATTTCATGTTAAATTTCTATATTGTCTTTCACAGGTGTCTATTTCTATAGTCTAAACTGCTTTCATAGTGTTTTCTCAGTGTCTCTTAAATGACCAGTGATCATGGAAAAGCAGTAATGAAATAGAAAAGCCAGAGTGTGTGTGCATGTGTGGTTCTGATTTTTGTATGGATGTTAGTACTGGACCACGCCTCCTTTTCCTCATCTTGCCAGCCACACACAACTAAGAAATGCTGCAGTGGTGCTCATAATTAGGGGAGTAGTTAGTAACCATAAGTGGTCTAAATTAATATACCAACTGATTGGATATGCCTCAAAAAAAAAAGTCCTGATTTAACATAGACCTGACATTGACCACGTGCCTGATTTCTGCCAGTTCCCAGACATTGCAGAGGAATCTAACCTCACCAGATTCCTATGCAGAGATATGATAAAGCTCCCTTCTTATCTATTTTGCAGACACTGCAGAACATAAATGTAAGATTAATGGCTCCTTCCCTCATAATGGAAACCACATGACTTGTCTTCTATTAAATTAACAATCATCTCTGTATTCTTATGTTCAAGATATAGAAACTCTTTTCTATTATCATCGAAATGTTAGAAATCAGTTGGCTCTTTCTAAGTGCAGTTTTCACAGTAATGATTCTTGGTGTAAAAATCTGTAATGGATAAAAGTCTGCAAATACTCAGTATCTGAGTTAAAAATTAATATAATCACCGTGCTAGCATTCTGCATCTCTTTGAGGTGGAAAAATTTATTTCATAATTCATAATATCTTATTGTTGTATTACTCAACACGGGAAACTCAAAATGCAGCTTATGATTAGTAGGACAGGTAGTAATTTTAATTTTCCATTAATTTGTAAACTAATTGGTGTCCAAGAGCTCTCACTTAAAAATTCAAATAATGTGGTGTAGTTCTCTTCCTAAATTTGTCAGATGTACTGTACCTTCACTGCTGTCTTCAGAATAATAGATGTTTCCATTCTCTGTTGTGCACTCAGGAAGCTGAAAAACATTTTGATACATCTTTGATTAAAGGCGTCCGTGGATACAGAGCAAAACACCTTTAGCTGCCAGTTTTTGTTTCTGCAGCTGAAATAAATGAGCACATTATTGGCATTATGTAAATCTCAGTCTCAAACAAGATGTATCAAGTCATTTAAGGAATTTTGGGAAATTAAAACATGTACTTTAAATTACCTTTAAATTACCTGTAGACAACACTGGTATGCTTTGATTACTTCTTTAGAAGCCACCTTGCAATGTATTTCACATTTCTCTAAAGAGAATGCATCGAAAAAGTTTTATTTTGAAGCAGTTTTAAAAGATTTTCCAGAGTTTACATCTTTTGAATGGTGTTCACTCTTGACAGTTTACTGTCACCAGCTAGAGAACTTCCACTGTCACCAAGCTCTGAGAGTTTCTTTCTGTAAGTCTCTTGACAGAAGTGATTGCACCAAGTGTATGTTACTTTTAGGTCTTATGGGACTGGAGTCCTGCACAGCAAATGAACAGTTGAGCCTGGATAAATACATCTAGGTAATACCTCTACATCGCCGTTTCAAGGTCTGAAAAAAAATGTGATTGCTAGCAACTTTTGCAGACTAATCTGTGGGCTGCATGCACAGAACTCTTGTAATACAACGTACCAATATCTCTTAGGCCAGTATTTGGTATAATGAACTTTTCCAAATGTTTCCCTCTTTGTCCATTGTTTCTTTAACAGACCTACATACAAAAAAGAAAAATATCAATTCATTTTTAGAAGCCAGTTTCAAGCAAGAAATCCCATCCAGAATTTTCATTTCAGTATTATCTTAGTTAGTCCATATCTCAGGAAAAACAGACTGCTACAAGGTACAGTTATTGTTTTTGCATCCTACAGCATGTCATAATTTAACCAAAAATATCATGGCTTTATTCTTCTGCCCAATTATGGGATGAGTGAACGAAATGCAGTTCTTGTAGAAAGAGATGGATAATTTCTCTAACACTTACTGAATGAATTAATGAAAAAGCAGGAAGATGAAATTCCCATTTTAAGATAAGCTTGTTTTCACGAAATGGACACGGGACTTGTGAAGCCCCAGTAGTGCTGTCAGCAGCCTGAATGGATATACTGCCTGATGCCCTGCAGAAAAGTCAGACCTTTTTCACAGACCAGGACATATTCTGCAGAATTGCTCAAAGCAAAAGCAAGAAGAGGAAATTTTGCGTACCCTCTGTGGTCCTCACCAGAACTTGTTAAATGCCCAACTCTTTCTGTTGACAGGCTTTTTATTGGCAAATTTGTTTTCCACTTCTTAAAAAAAAAAAGTATAAGAAAATGACAGCCAGAAACACTCCTCTGTGTCAATTCTGTAGTGTTTTGTCTCATTATTATCCCTCCCTCTTGTTCAAATTTTTCTATCAAATTCAAATGTCAAGAGTTAAACAGATTTGGGAGCCACAAAGACCAGGCACCACTGTACATGTTTCTATGTATCAATGCAGCAATAAAGACATAGAATTTTGAAAATTTACATCATTAACTGAATGCAAAGAGACTAAATGCATTTTCTGAGAGAACTGAGAATGCTTGGGGGTTTTTTCCCGTCTTCAATGATTTATGAAACTTCTTATTCATAACAGATGTGTCTAGCCACACAGAGGAGAAGTTCAACTTGTGAAACACATTTGTATTTTGAGCTTTACTTAGTGCTTCATACTTTTACACACAGAATGTGACCTGTGCATGAAGAGTTGTCATATTTTTTCTTTTAAATGCAGTTTTGACTGGAGTTGTCAACACCACAAGCCATTATACATTTTGGTAGAACACAAAACACCAAAGGAATTCCTGAATTTGATGCAGACATTTGAAAGGGAAAAATGTCTATCCAGAGAGGGTACTCAGGGGTTACAAGTTACAAGTTTTACATTGTTTTCTGTTCTGCCCTGTTGGCTCTTTGCCCTGCTGACCAGGTTGCTGCCTTTAGCCTTTGACATTTATCAAATGGTTGCTAAACTAGCTAAATATCTAAGAGGCTTCCAATTGGGCACCTTCAGAAGATCTTCACTCATATAAATGATAGAGATACACTTGGGGAACATCACTCAAAGCTGAACTTATTCACCAACTGTAACTTAAATGTGTCAGATCATGAAACGAATAAAACTGTTCTGTAATATGTTTGCTCTGATGAAAAGCCTTGCATTTGTATGCTTAATTCAGCCCTGAATGAAGGAATTAAGTTTGTAACTGTAGGTTTGTACCTGCAGAGGTCTTATCAGTAATCCATTAGAGTGTAGAAAATAGAAAGTTCTGTTAATGTACACATCAGAAAAGATCAAGATGGAACGAGCCCAAGGCAGCCCTCTAGTAAGATTATTCAGCATGACTGTAATGAATTTTCAGTTTCAAAATTTTATCTGCGATAACAGCATCAGGGTCATTGAAGTGCAGATATTTTATGTGATGTCACCTTTTCAGAATTATTCAATATACTGAGTACTATCCCCAATCTGATCCTGGCATGATTAGCAGCACACATAGCAGTTATTTTCAAATGCTTTGGATTTCTATGTTTTTCCTTAAATCAGCTATTTGAAGGTAGAAATATAGAGGGCAAAAAATGGATACCAGATTTTAACAAATGTTGAAAAATAAGTAAAGCTCAAAGCTGAAGTCACAAAAGCCTTAATCTTGTGGTGAGGATGGCGACACACAGCAGTGACCGGAGAAGAGCAGTGACCTCCTTCCAGCTGTCACAGGGTCTCTGTACTTGTCCATGGATCCAGAGACCATTAGAAAAGAATTTCCCGTGTTCAGCAGCTTTCCTGGATGAGCAGAACAGGAGCATTATGGAGCACGGACAAGTCACTGGTGTGAAAGGTGAATACCTAAGAAATGACAGAAGCAAGAAGAGGGATGGTACAAGAGCAAAAGGGATTCTACTCAAAACTTTTCATGGCTGTGACTGAACAAGACAGTTTTAATAACAAGATGCACTGTGGACCATAATGGTACAGTTAAGGTAGTAGATGAGGGATTTTTGTCAGCCCACAATGAAATAATTTAATACTTCCAATAGTGAATATGAATACTGGCCACTTTTTTTATTTTACATGGCACTATACTACCCTATACCACTTATTCTTTAGACACAGGGTCCCAGATAATCAAATGGAGGCAGCACAAATAAAGCAGAAACACATTTCTGTCTCTCCATGTTTTCATTTTCTCTTTCCAGAAGTTCTGAAGCTTTCTGCTGAGTCCAATAAAAATAGATCAGAGAATTTATTACCTATTCAGACAAATAATAAAATAATAAAAAATCAAAAACAAGAAGACAATCTGATGGGCTCATTTACAAGAAAAATTACAATGAAATGAGAACAGAGTTGACTAATAATATTTGTCTCTGATCTGTATTTTCGAGGTGACCGACCCTTTCATAGATGTTTGAAAAAACTCATTTTCATGCAACACAGGTCTGAAAAGGACATTAATATTAAATTGCACAGCTTATTTCAGGTGTTTATTTTTTTCTATGTTGGAATTTTCTGTTCTATCAATCTATTTTGGCAAATTTTTATGTGACTGTCAGGGAAAAGGGTCCACTTCTTATCTTTACCCCATCAAAGAGAGGAGTTTTAAAACCTCATGGGGGGACATATCTGCTGAGAAATTCTATTCCAAATCATCCACTCCTACACAATCTGAGATATTATGAAAACGACATAACTACAACTAATACAACAAAGTTATTTATAATTTATATGTTAGAGATAATCTTTCAATGCATTGAATTTTCTGGTTTTCCTGACTTGATCTATCTTAAATTATGGGAATTTAAGCAAAATGAAAGTAATCCTAACTTAGTATGTGTACTGATTGTCAGGGAAGTCTAGATATTCCTTGTTTAGGTGGAAGTGATCTTCAATTGTAGTAAATTAAGCAATGTAGCACATGTAGCAAATATAATGCACAAAAAAGGGGAAAAAAAGTGCTTTATTTAGCCAGTTATCTGCAGCTGGGTACTGTACTTTGCAAGATGGAGAGAGAGAAAGACGAGAAATGGTCAGTTCATTCACTTCCAGGCTCACTTGAACAGATGTAACTGTAAAATTGCCTTACTGAATTCAATATGGATTTTAGTTACTAGGCAAATTCCTACTCCTTCCTCCATCTTAATTTTCTCATAGATGTAATTGATACTCTGAAGTGTGCTTTGTGCACTGATCATTCCTTTCACATGCTGCAACCAGTGCAATGCCTATAAGGCCTGATAAACGCCAATGAAGAGTGACATTCAGTTGCCCTCTGAGAGCATCAAACATTTTTATCTCATACACTGAATTCTTTGTTAGGTTAAAGCCTAGAAAACAAAAGATTTTTTTCAACTTGAAATTGGTACTCTTAAGTCATTCCTCAAAAATAGTACTATTTTGCTGTTCCTCCTGCAGATAACCTGGAAGTTACATCAGGATGATAACAGAAAGTCTAAGTGGCTTTTAGAAAGCAAGTAAAAAAAATATGAAGCATAGTACAAGAATGGATCTAGATAAGAAACCACTAATAAATGTTTATAAAGTCATTGGATCCTCACTTGACCGGCTCTAAAAATATTTACTAATATTAAATGCTATTTCCACTTTTGTGAGGTCAGGCTAACAAAAATAACTTGCTATTCATAGGAGCAGAGCAGAGGAAGTAGCTACTTTGTTCAGTTATATGAAGAACTGGATGGGGGAGAAATGTCATCTCATAAAAAAGGCAAGGGGTACTAAATACCCTAATGTTTTGGAAAACCCTGTTAAACTGAAGAAATTGGGAGAAAACAGAGTTTTCTCCACATGTGATTATAGATTTCAAGGTTATGGATGGTTCTTCTCACTTTGTCCTAGGACTTCTCTGCCTAGAGCTGTTTGCACTCTACCCTGAGCTGTCTGGCAGACAGAACCCCATCTCCAGCATCTACCAGCCAGTCCCACACCAGATCCTTCAATTTATCTCGCTTTATAATTTTTCTTAATTAAATGCAAGATTTCAAAATGCAGTTAAATTTCAGAATGTCTTTTCTAGAGCATGATAATACTTGGTTTACTTGAAAAGACTACCTTTGTTTACTGAGGTAAAATTAAAAATAAGCATTTAGAAATTGGAATTCTTATTTGCAGTTAGCTGAGGAATTCAGCAAGTACTAGCATTTTCCATGAAAGGATCTAGAATTGAAAGGGAAGTTAACATACTGACATAATAGTCTTGTTTCTGTATATGCCAGAAGACTGAAGCAAGCTTTTAGTTAACAGCTTTGAAAAATGCTGCTAAACACAAATGCTTCTATTGTAATACTCCAGCTATTTTAATTACAGCAACTAACAGAGGTTTTGTGTTTTCTGTGCAGCCACCCAGTTCATAGTTTGAACAGAAGACATTTCAGTTCTGAAAAAGTTCACTTGATACCATGACTTTTGAAAAAGTTCTGTCTGACATTATGAAGATTCCTTATGACTTCTGCATATTTCCAACATTTATTAAGAAATCCTGTGCCTTCATAGTTGTAAAGGGTTAAGAGTATTTGAACACTTGCTATCAAAAAATCATAAATTCCTCTCAATATAGTTTCAAATGTTTCTCTGTAATAATTCGTATATAATGTTTTCTTCTGGGTGTGGATATGAAGTTGAGCCAGCTTTCCTCTTTCATTAGTATTTAATGTCCAGTTATGACTGAACTCCTAACTCTATATTTAGTATTCTAATTTAAGAAGACATATTTTTTGAAACATTGAAAGACATAGAAACTTTTAAATTCCAGGGAACAAATAAAAGAGGGTCAGTGGGAGTTACAGAGTGCTTTGATAAAAGGAAGCCATGAAGCTAGGTGTCTCAAAACCATTTAGGATGCTAATTTAGCCCCCCACTATTTTTTGAAGTTTATTTTAGGCTCCTCTTTTTTTAAAAAAGGTTTATATCCACAACGATGAAAAAAAACCCAATCATGAAAAGTATTTCCCAACCATCCAGTCTTACATCAATATAATTCATTAAGTAATTTCAAAATATCTTTTTAATCTTCATTCAATGTTGATAAGCAATAATTTTTGCTCTTTTGAGTTTGTCATTTTGCTTTAAGTCAGGTTTTTTTATGATACATTTCCGTCTGTCATTTCACTTCTAAGACAATGGACTAAACTATGTAAAGGAACTATTGCAGGAGGTTATGAAAACCTACCTAGTAAGAAAACTGAACTAGACTAAGGTCTTGTACATGTAGTAAAATAAATCATGAGCAAATAGACTCCAGCTCTTTTGTACATGACCATTTTTCTCTTAATGATTGGGAGTTATTTTAGGTATGTGGTATTCAGAGCTTAGGGACTTATAAATCCAAATATCTTAAAAACTGCAGTGACAGAAAAAGCACTGAGAGATCTTTTCTCTACAGAGAGTAAACAAACCCCACGTTTCTAACTCTCCAGCTTCCTATTATCCCAAGAAACATTTCTTCATTAGCACTGACATTAATTTTCCAGCAGCTATGGAAGGATAGGTAAAATGTACATTTGTCTTTAGAACCTCACTGCTACTGTTCTCATGAAGCATTCTCTGACAGCCACTTGTTTGAACATCTAGTAAATGATTGGTCTTGGCAAATGGGTGTTTAATCAGAAGCAAATGCTAACAGTGACAACACTTGGCTCTTGTGGGTCACTTCTGCCTCTTTTACCTCTTCCTGCAGCTACTAGAATTCCTGTAGTTTTCTTTGGCATGCACAACAGACACTTCATTATTTTCTGTTCTTTAGTCCCCAGCAGACTCTGGGTAAAGCTTTCATTTGCATTGCATCAGTACAAAACACATGACAAGCAGACAGACAGATATCACCAGCAACCACCTACATCTACAGGTTGAAATTTATACATCTACGTTAATTATAAAATTGTCCTGACTGACAAGAAAAGGTTTCTATTCCAGTTTCTGGGAGCACTTTGCAATGAATAACAAAAAAATTCTTTGATTAGATAAATGTGAAGTTGCTACAATGCTACATATCATATTTACTACAAAGCCCATTTATTCAATATAAGAGAGATAATTCATATCAGAGAAAGTGAAAAAATATCTATCAGCCATAAACAACACATGCAAAATATGAAACAGATTTCTGAGCTGAGATTATATAGAAATATAATATATGTTTGGCAAACTCAGTCCTATAATGATAATCCTTTAGAAACTTCTTTAGAAGATAGTTATGTTTTTCAATCAAGCATTCTGAGAAATTAGAGGGAGTTGCTACCATTTCAGAACTTCTTTAAAATATGTTCCCTTTAAAACTGCCTTAAAATATATCCACTTAATGCAACCCTGTAAGTTCACTCGCCTGTACTTGATACTTAGGGGAAAAGATAGAAATCAGTTGTATCTAAAACAATCTTGTACACCCTGCTGTTTTCTAAACACCAGTGATTTACAGACTTCTTGAATCAGATGCCACATCCACACCACAGTTTCCCAAAAAGCCCGCCCTATACAAGTGCACCAAACCATTCAACCACTTGTCTGGACTAGCTGAGCACAGAGAAGGAGGCAGAGGACACTGGAAGGGGAGTGCACTACAGGACTGTTTCACAGAGAAACACAGCTGAACCTGGCAGGAGCTGCTGGAGCACTTCACTGATGTGAGAATTGGGAGCTACACAAAGTCTTATTAGCCTTTAGTCCCTGCCAGCTTCACTTCACAGCTGGTGTGTATCTCCTGCACATGTGTGGTGTGTGGCAGCCAGAAGGGAGTTATCAAAGGCTCTGAATCAAGGGTTATGCTGCTATAAACACAAAACTAGCAGGATTTAGGGCTCTCCACTGAGCTGCATTCAGGCCAGATGGAAGCATACAGGAAGCAAAATCCTAAAGGAATAAGATGCGGGTGCTTGTTGATCATCAAATCCTCACATTATATTTTATCACCAGATTCTGACCCATTACTTGTCATTTTCAGGGCTGTGGCATCTTCTAAGACAGTCTCATTTTCAGCCTCATAAACCTATAAAAATTCAGACCTTTCCAGTGTCACAAGTAAACCCAGTCAGTGAATAATAGCACTGTTGTATGTGAGTCAACTGATCTAATTATTTCTCATGGCTTAGAAGGGATTTCAGACATTCACAGCTGCTTAACACAAAGCATCACCTTTTTAGTATAAGAAAACATGGTACTAAAATTTCACATGATTATTTCAGCTCAGGCTGAAATGTTGCTGGTTTAAGATTGGTCACATATTTGCAATTCACTTAACTTGTATGCTCCTGTTCTCCTCATCCTAACCACTGCTTTTGTAATTTGTGTTGGCGTTCTCCCTAAGGCTCAAAACACATCCAACTCCATGCACACTACATCTCTCACATGTCTCTGATTACAACCAGCTTTTCTTTTACTACCAAACTTGAGGTAATCCTGAGACATTAAATAATAGCAAATATTGATGTGTAAAATCCTGAATGTTGATGCTATACAATCACAGCAGTTGGGGATTAAACACATACATAGTTCATCTATCATCTCTGTAACAGATTTAGATCTGTTTTATGAAAATTTAGGGTTTACCTTTTGTTCATATGATCTACAGCTCTTGCCAGAAATGGTGTCCACAGCTGCAGGACCATCTAAGCCCATTCTGAGTCTGTGTCTAACCATGCCATTGTGCAGGAAGGAAAATGGTGTCTATTTTCCCCTCCCCCTCTGTACAATCTAGAGATAGGATCCTATACTGAAATTTGTAATTCACTGATTAGAGTCACAGCTCCATGTCCTTCTCTACTGCAATTCTTTCTCTGAACACACGTTTCCTGCCCGAGGACCCTGTGCTGGAAGAAGGCAGAGGGTTGGCATTGGGGTGTGTGCCACAGGGGAGCTGCCTGCCTCCACCTGGACATGCACTCATGGGACACAAAAGCCTGGTCTGGTGGAGCCTGGAAATACTGTGACTGAGTTGCCAGCCATAGCTTTGGTGCTTGGAAGAGGCCAGAGCTGGTTCCTGCCGCAGCTTGGGTTAGGTGGTGGCAGAAACTGGGACCAGGGACTAGTTTCTGTCACATACCAAGCTAATGTGGTAGGTGTGCCATGACTCGAGAAGCTCTGACTTTCAATGTCAGGGGCTTTTTTTACTATCTGCTCCACAGCCACCATTGGCACCATCCTGCTCTTCCCAGTTACATTCTTAGGTGCATATAGGTTCACTGTCTCCCAGACATCGCAGGCTGAGACCAGTTATTTTGTTCTCATTATGACTAAGGAATGATGCTCTGGGCTTGTTTTATATATTTTTTTCTTTCTCTTACTCTACAGCCTAGCTCTCCACTCAGTTTTGCTTCTTTTCTGAAGCTTTTCCAGCTTATCAATGCCTTCCCTATAACACAGTGCACTGAAGTCAGCAAATTTAAATTAGGTGGAATTAAATCAACATGAAGAAACACAGGCCCCATCTTGTTTTATCAGTTGGAATTCTGATATAAGCACCTCATAAAAGATATGCAACTATATTTTGTAGCAGGCATAGTGTTCTTCAAACTCAGTTCAGTTTTGGTGTTCTCCCTCAGATTTAGGTTTTTCCCATCCACTTGTCATTAATATAATTATTTTCTTCCTATTTATAGAGACAAAATCCTTACAGAACTCCCTTTTCTGCCAGAGATTTGATTTTAAAAATTCATAACTTTTAGAAATACATCAGCCTAATTCTTTGCCACATAGTATCGTTTTACGTTGACACTTTTTAGTCTTAGATCCTCTGTGCATCTTCATTGCTGTTTTCATTGCCTCCAATACTCATTTACATTTTAATTAATTAGCTTTATTTTATATCTTAATTTAGATCCCTCATTAAAAATCCATTACATTTGAGAATTAACATTAAATTAATAGAATGGAATAGAAACATCTGGGAAGAATATAAAGCACATATAAATTATCTCCTAATTTGCCTGAGAATTTTCCAAAGGGAAAAACTGATGGAAAAATTCTCAGAACAAGGACTTCGAAGAACAGGATTACACTTCACTCTAAATGTATTATCTCTGAATTTGCTCTTGAGATATTTAGGATCGGTGAAAAAAAAATCCTAAAGTTTAAACAACAGACTTGCCATTCTTTTGCTATGCCCTCAGTAGCAACTAATGAGCTTTATTTTAGGATAGTAACAACACTTACTCTAAACCCATTGCAGATAAGGGATGTGAATGTTCCAGATGAGCAGCCTGAAGGAGAATGAGATTCAGAAAAAGAGACTTCTTTTTTCCTTGGGAGAAGCACTGCTCCATATAAGTATAGGCAGTAGGAAATAAGGAGTTGAGTAGAATAAAAATGGTGCAGATTCATGTATGTGTGTGTGCGTGTGTATAAATATATATATATATGAGAGATAGATAGATAGATAGATAGATAGATAGATAGATAGATAGATAGACAGACAGATAGATAGTTTCCCTGACTCAAAAGGACCTTCCACCTCACCATTTGCACTAGAAAAATTAATCTCTCTTGAAGCAAACATATTGTGAACAACTGTATGTCACTGAAGGGATTTATAAATGCTAATACATTTATTTTATTTAGAAAACAACTAATAGGTTGTGTATTCAAGCAAGATCTATAGATGCGGAAAAGTTACAATAAAAGATTTAGTCTTGACTGTCTGGGAAAGTCTTTTCAGTACATGACTTTATGTCAAAAAAATTAGGCAGGAAAACCATGTGGCTTGTGGCATTAACTGCTGTATTTTGCTTTGGCTTACCCTATGTCACTCTAAGAGGAGTTTTGGTATGCACAGCTGTGCACCTTGGCTCCAGGGGTAATTATGTTGGTGTAACTGACAAAGTCTCCCTTGCAGGCAAACCCCTGGTTTTCCGAGGTCTAATGCATGGGAATAGCTATGGTTTCAGGAACATCCTGAAACATTCACCCCAATAGATCTTACCTAAACAGTAGTTTAAAATATCTGCTGGGACATACTGAACTACCATTTGAATGACACACTGTGATCATCTCAATCAAACCCAACTAAGGCAATTAAGGGAATGGCATTGGTCTGATGGCATTCATATCCTTCTTACAGGCACTAAAGGATTGTGCCTGCTTGGATGAGCAGTGACAGAGAAAATGCTTCTCTCCATTTTCTCTGGCAAATAAATGCTTCTGTGTACTCTTCTTTTGCATGTGATATACATCCTTCAGCTTATCCAGGCTTTCCATTGTATCATACATATTTCACTATAACAGCCACTGCTCTATTGCTCTTAAAATTTCAGCATAAAGAAAACATTAATCATCAGTTTCAACTTTCCTGTAATTTTTTCTTCCCTGTGAGCAAGTCATTACAGTATGTCTGATTATTAGGAACAAGGAATAAACACTTCCCCTCTGTGAAGAACAGGAAACAATGTTTGGAGAACAATCAAGTCTATTCTCTATGGGAAAAAAAATGTAGCAATGAGGGAGAAAGGCTTGACCTTTTTCCAAATTAGAAAAAAAAGAATTCCACTTTCAACTGAAGAAAAAGAAATTAGCTTATGTCTTCACCCAGACTGACCTCTTTTCTAAACATGTATTTCATTGTAAAGTACACTTAAATATCAAGTATAACTAAGAAAAGAAACCAGAACACTAGGAATTTTGGACTATGTATTTTGCTTTTATCTTGTGAAATTCTTGTTTATATCTGTCTGCCATTGTAAATTATGCTTTCAGCTGAACATGAAAAAAAATGCACAAGATTCAAAGAGAGGCCATTCCCCTATATGAAGCATACATGAACATGCACTGCCACCTGCTCACAGCTGTGGTTTACATGGGAAAGTCAGCCTGGGAAATAATACCAGCAAAAGCAAAGCAACTGCTCTGACCACAGTCCAGCTGAGGTCTTGTAAACATTAACGGATCTTTGTGGTTTTCATTTCATTCTGCACTTTTTCCAATATTTATTAAATATCAGGGAAAAAACAAAACAAAACAAAACAAAACAAAACAAAAAAACAAACAAACAAACAAAAAAAAAAAAAGACACAAATTAGTCTGGCAATGCTATGTGCAGTGGTACATCCATCACTCAATCAGACCCAGTTCAAAGCCATCTTCTGTGTGTCTCCTGTCACCTAGCTTATCCCATTGCATTTGATACTACACACTTCTGTTGTATTGCACAATTCTTCCCTTTGTATTAATTCTTCAGTGTGGGGCAATATGTAATTTTGTTGCCAGAGCACCTAAGGAGTCACAATATGGTTCCCAGTTTGGCCCAAAGGGAGGAAGTACCAGATGCCAATTTTTAACCGATGAACAATGCTTCCCTGTGTGTCAGCTCAGACATGTGGTTTGTGCATCTGGGAGCTAAACACGAGGTTTAAATGTTCCCACTCGCACCACACACAGCAGAAATCCAATAGAAATCCAAATTTTTCTCTTCACCGTGCAGTCCAACAGCTGCACTGACTGTCCCAATATCACCATTAAAATCCCCGGGCTGGTGCTCCCTCTCTGGGCCCCACAACAAGTGCCATGAGAACGCTGCCATCTAAGTATTTTCCTTCTGCATTTCAGAAGAAAAAGCAAATTTGCCAGTCATATGCAGCAATGGTGTTGCCAAAGCTGACAGTTTTAGTATTAGTTTTGCCCTTTTGGGTGGTATTTCCCAACTTGCAACAACAGAATCTCGGGGAAGGGAGACACCTTTTTTCCTCTTTTTAAAGCATATTTCCAGATCTTTGATTAGGGGGAAAGAAAAGTCTTGGAAGAAAAATGAAACATACACAATTGTTGGGGCACAGAAGGCAGGGGGCCACAGCAAGAAAGCTAATAGTTAATTTTAACATTTTTTAATTCATTATTTTATGTGTGAACTCATTTTTACACACAAAATCCTGGGGTTCAGACACCTGAGTTATGTTAAAGCTGTCACAGTTCCATCTCTGAGCTGCCAGCCTTCACGGCTGCTTGCCAGGAACAGTGTAGCTGCTCTGATCTTACCTCGACCAAAACCAAGATGACAAGAAAGGGCAGCAAGAAGATCTGAACTGTTTTTTCAAAGAGGAGAAAAACATGTTGCAAAGGAAAATACAATGAGTGATGCCTGTCAGATACAAATTCCTACTTGGAGCTCACAGGAAACATGAAACATTGTTCTTTAAAAGGCTTCACACTTAAAAATTGCCATGAACTACAACCCTAAAACTCATTGCCATTACACTACAGAGCTTAAAAAACATCAAGAAGATTGATGCATATGGGAAAATTCAAACACTGACATGCACAAGGACATGAAGATGCTGCAGAGAATTTGAGCTAGTGAGCAGGAAACATGTGACGCAGTACCTGCAGCATGTAAAGATTATGGGGGTTTTATCCCAGAAAACAATATTCCATCGGTGCTTGCCAAAGCACTCAGCCTCCATCTGATATCAGACTGAGAGCTTGTTGATTAATATGTGTAGGATAACCTTTCTGGCACATTTCACTAAAATTACTGGTTGCGCTGTAGCCATGTTTCAGATTTTATTCCCTCTAGAACCAGACAATCTGTTAAAGGCACTCAGCAAATAATATGCTTACTGAACTTCATGTTGTATTAAAAAGCTATTATTCAAAGGAATGTTCTCAATGGTTCATTCAGCTCTGGGCAAGGTTCCGCCATATGGGCTGCTGTTGACTGAATTTGCAAATCCTCCTACACGTGCAGTAAAATACCAAGGCATCACAAGAACAAGTTAACTTTATAAATCTCAGTCACCTTTTCCCTTCACTTGAAACAATGCTGCTTTTTGATTATTTGTAAAATTCCACTTGGATAAAGATATAATGATCTTTAGTTCCAACACACCACTGCACTGCCACGTATTAACTTCCACTTAAGAAATTAATCTTGCAAACTCAAAACATTTTTTCTATTTGTCTAAGAAATCTCATGTCTGGAGGCTACTTTAAAAATATAAGGAGCAAATCTGCCAGTAGTTGTCTCAACACTGAGTACAGAGCAAAAGGCTGATAACCATATCTTAGAGATTTAGCTGAACATTTATCATAAACGGTGGGAATATTCTAGCAAGTTATACTTAGCACTCATTCATTAATCACAAAAATTGATTAATTTATATTTTTACTTTCCATGCAGCTTTTAACGCATATTATGGACTGGATTCCACCTACCTTGTGCATATTTTCTATTTTAACTCAATTTTTAAACTGGCTTGTTTGTTTTGACTGTCCTCTGCTGGACACCTCATTTGTAGAGTTAAAAAAGAAACCAAACCAGAAGCTGGCAGTTGTACACTCTATCATATCTTTTTAATCATACTAAAGAAATTACATATTATCCAAAAAGCTTGCTTTCCATTTTTATTTTTGAACAATACAAAATTAGGGCTGTCTATGGACCTGTATAAGAGGTGATCCTCTGGGAAAACAATAGCACAGTGGTAGTGACACCATTTCTACTCTGCCAACGTGCAGTTTAGAGCCTGCTGGTTTTGGCACCAACATATGAAGGATTTTCCATAGAGATGTGCCATAAAGTTCTTGAAAGGAAAGACAATGTTGGCAGTTGTTGTGTTTGGGAATTGAAAGCTATCAGAAAGAGAGATGCTGTGCTCATAAACTTTGCTAGTTTCATAGGATCATAGGATATCATGCATTGGAAGGGATCATCGAGTCCAACTCCCGGCCTTGCACAGGACAGCCCCAAGAATCACACTGGGATGTGATGCCTGAGAGCACTGTCCAAATGCTTCTTGAACTCTGTCAGACCACTTCCATGAGGAGTCTGTTCCAGTGCCCAGCCACTCTCAGGGTGAGGAACCTTGTAGCATCTGAGCTAAATCCCTCCTGACACAGCTTTATGCCATTCCCTCAGGTCCCATGGTTGGTCATGACAGAGAGGAGATCAGTGCCTGCTCACGAGAAGCTGTGGGCTGCAATGAGGTCTCTCCACAATCTCTTGCAGGATGAACAGACCAAGTGACCTCAGTCACTCCTCATAAGGCTTCCCCTCTTCCCCTATGTTCACACCTCTCTTTTGGACATTCTCTAATAGCTTTATATCTTTCTTTAATTGTGGTGCCGAAAACTGCCCTCAGCACTTGAAGTGAAGCCACCGCAGTGCAGAGCAGAGCAGGAAAATTCCCTCCCTTGCCTGGCTGGCAATGTTGTCCTTGATGTCCCCCAGGACACACCTGGCCCTCCTGGCTGCCAGGGCACAATGACTCAAATTCAATTTGCCATCGACCAGGACTTCCAGGCCCCTTTCCTCAGCACTGCTGTCCATCCCCGTGTCCCCCATTCTGTCCCAACACCCAGGGCTGCCCCATCCCCACACATGATGAGTGGCTGCATGTATGGCAAAATTGCCATCAGCAAGCACAGCCCAGATTCAAGGCATGACTCCAGGAGTGACATGAGATCTTGTATGAAACTCTCAGCTGTGGGTGGGAGAGAGAAGTCTGTGTCCTGTAGAAACTGCACAGAATTTCGAAGCTGGATCTGACAGCGATGTTGCAGGTCTGAGTGACAAGCTGGCTGCTGATATTATCCCCACTGACAGGGAACATGGCTGAAAGGATATGAGGAAAAAGATTAATATCTTCATTAGACTTTACCATCTGGCAAAAATCCCATAAGATGATATCAGGCAGAGGCCAGTCAAAACAAACTGGAGGTTTGATGTTTCAAGACAGTTTAAAAAAAAAAGACAATGAGGAACTGTTTGAACAATGGTGAACTTTCAAGTTCCTTTTATAGTTTGTCTTGAATTTTTCCCAAAAAACCACTATACTGGTGTGAAAAATGGCTTGCAAGGGGGAAAAAAATTCCTCAGTTTCTTCATTGTCAAAGAACAGCAAAGGACACAGAATTAATATATATTTGGTGCAAACTCCCCCCGCTCTCCTCCTAAGTGATCCTTAGCAGCTGTCCATTTCACTGTCATCTCCCAACAGAAACTTTCGTATGTTGGTATTCTCCCTTCCACTGGAGAAAATCTGTCCTTGTCTGAGCTGTAGATGTTCACATGCCATATGGCATACATACTGTGCCTGGCCTTGCACCTGCTGGTAACTACATGGACTTTCCTGGTGGTCACCACACTGTTGGCTTGGTTTCACTGGACCCACTCTGTCCCTCTGGCTAGGGAGGGGTGACAGCACTTGTCTCTGCCAGCCTCAGCTGCCAGTCTGCCTCCACTCCCGTAGGTTCCTGAGATAAATGCATGTGGACAAGCTCATCTTCCAGTGTTCTCTTCCTTGCTCTCCCCACTCCTGGAAATGCAATTCTTTCTCTGTTGCTAGTGCTGGAAACCTGCCTTTCAATGCAAGGCTGTCAGCTGAATTGTGCTGAGATACGCTTACTCTTGCTCTTGTCTTCTCTGCTTGGTTCCATTTTCAAGCTAACTATATGACAAGTAGCCCAGCCTAGATAAACAATCCCATATCTCAGCATAAAGAACACAATTGTTTCCCAGTTCCTATGTGGCTGAAAGGTGTGGACATCCTTCTGCATGAAGATTTTGGCTCTGGCATTGTCTGTTTCACAACTGAATGCTCCCTTGCCTCACAATGTCTCCTTAATTAACACTGAGTTGTTCAGAGGATTTACCAAGCCTTGCATTCACTTCCCAGAAGAGCCTGATCATTTCTTCCAAAGTGAGCAAAAGTTTTCAAGGAGATGCTTTATGGTATTCATTTTCCAGTGGCTGACTTGACCTGCCATGCTCCATTAAGACAGCCTTGTACACTAAGAGTGCCTCAGAAATGGAAAATTATGTCTTACAGTAAATTAGAATCCATCCCCCCAAAAAAAACTGATTAATTCTTATAGGATATGTGCTGGCACAGTTCCAAGCAGCTGGGTTTGCACAAAGCAGCCTTTTGTTCTTTAATAGATTCTGGTGAAGTTTTGTCCCTGTCTGTGAAAATTGCCTGTATTATTCTGAAAATAGAAGCAATTGAGCTTTCCCTGACCTGATCTGGAGGAAACATTAAAAAGTTCATTTAGTTATGAAATCTATTTAATTTATGCTCTCAAAGTTCATCACAAAAACTTTTTTGAAAATTATTTGGGAAAGCAAAAATTGCCTCAAACATGCTGTTAATTACCATCCATTTTGTGGCTGTCACCCATTCCAGTTCCTGGGGAGTGCTCTAGAAGCTTTCTGTGTGCAACAATTGCACAGCAGTATCCAAACCACACACAAAATTTCCTAATATACTCCAGTTTCATGCTGGAGAACTACTAAAAACATCTATTTGTATGGCTTTCTCTGGGATGCAAGGTTAGGTTCCCAGCATCATCATATTGCTTTTTCAAATGCTAGAACACAAGCAAAGCTGTGCCCTAAACAGAGATCCTCATCTTGCATGAAGGTTTTATTCTACCACAAGGAATATCTTTCAAATAATCACATCGTGTTGAGTAGTCAAAAGACATTTAAGGATTTATTCAATTTTTAATTAATTCTTTCATCCTGCTTTTTGTTTTCAGTCAGGTCAGCTTTAAAATGTTTACAAAGTGAGATTGGAAAGCTCAACCAGTGAGTTCTGCATGACTGAATTATACAAAAAATAAACAAAACTACAATTCTAATACCATAATTATCTAGATGTCATTTTGGATTTTTCATTTTCTATGGGGTTTTGTTGTCTGTATTCCTTTTTTAATGCCTGTCTTCAAAGTATTGCTTTATTTTTGATCTTACCTCTCGCTTTTAAACAATTTCAAATATGTCTATAAAACATCATATTTTTAAGGGTATCACTAATTTTATTCTCAAAATTACATGTATTTCAACCTCCCACCAGATCTCTTTATTTGTTGAAAGTGTGATCAAGCCTGGATTAAGGAGTTGAGGCTAAGGAAACATTTAACTAGAATGTAGAAAGAAGTCTATGTATCCAATGTATGCCTGCCTTTATTGTACTAGGCATCTTCATTTCTAAGCAAAGCAATTTAAAAAAACAGGTGATAGTTTTTGAGGCATTATTTGATACACTTGGAAATAATAGGCAAATTTTCAGGCTCAGAACCCTAATCAATTGTAATTCAATGATACCTCTTTCAATTTCTAATGTGGTTACTATCACAGGTCAGTACACCAGGCAAGAGTCACCATTTTCCCAGGTGAATCAAAGTGCTATCCAAATTATATTCAATTAGAGACTTAGCTACACTTACAAACCTGTGCTCTAGCTGTCCGCAGAGACATGCAGGGCACCTGAAGTGCAAGACACATGAGAACTTGTACCTGACCTGGACACCCATTCCCACACAAATATAATTAGGTCTTTCTGCCAATGCTTTTTATATGCAATTAATTTTTTAACTACTTGCATCCTACTTTCAGGCAGAAAGAAAATGACACAGAACAATAACTGTGTAAAACCTGAAGCTAGATCTCAGACAAACTCTGCATGCAAACTGAATCTGAATTTGAATCCTTCCAAGTTAACAAGTGTTTCCAAGACTCGAATAAAAAATAACTGAATGCCTGTAATTTTTAGAGTGCTCTGCTTTTGTCAGTCCATCGTATTTCCTAAATGCTCTTTTATATGTAACTGAAATGTCTTAGATGCGTGAAAAGTTTCATACATTCGAAGTTCTGAACTATATCCAAGCTACAGGAAACAGGCCCATTTAACAAGAGGTAGATCTGTGTAGGTGTAGATAAACTGCTTGACAGAAAAAATGCCTACAGCTCTGATGCTAGATTCTAACACTGATATTACTAGCTACTGAAACACACTTTTATCTGCTCTCAGAGCTACAACAAAAAATTATCACTACAAGAAAGCAGCTGCCTGTAGAGATACAGAAGAAACATACAGAAAAGTAGGATATGAAAAGGAAATATGTGCTAACAAGAGCCAGTGGAAGCACACAGGGCTTCATTAAAAGCATTCTGGTCCCTTGGGGGCTTTGCTTCACAACCCAACATCCCTCGCCTGAGCCAACCAGCTGGCAAGTGTCACCCCTTCCAGGACTTGACTCCAAATCAGAATGGCCTAATTAAAGATTAATGCTCTCTGACAAAAATTAGTAACTCCTTCCCATGCTTCATAGAATTCATAAAAGTATTTTCATACATTTTCAAGAAAATTAAAACTGTCTAATTGGATTGCAGCTTCAGGAACTGCAGGTATTCACCTGAACATAATCTTTTGATAATTTCAAAGCTGATTTGAAGCTGTACTGCCATGCACTGTCAATCACTCACTTGACTGGCTTCCAAAGCTGCTATCAGATCCTAAGTCAGCTGTAACTCACAGCATTTTAGGAAATATTTTTCAATAGTAACATCAGGTTCATGCAAAATTTTCTAATTAGAGTTTAAAATCACTCATCACATCATCAAAGTGAGAACTGAAAGGGAAGCCAACTGTTTCAGTGTGTCATACTCTTTACCACAATATATCTAAAATGGTAAGTAATGAATGCCCATTTTAAAAACTGTTTGATTGCATAATTTTGTAACTAAATAATTAATTTGATGCAGCATCTATGACTACATCTTTAATGAAATAGAAATCAAACAAATTATATGAATGAGCCCAGAAAAAGGTATTATGAGCAAGCATTATCAGAATCAATGCACAGTTCTATGCTTTGATAGTTTTTCTTCTGTGGTGCCAGGCAGAAATGAATCCCACTTAGTGATTAAAAGAAGTTCACCTCTCAGAATTCATTGTGATGCCCACACACATTGCCACCAGAGATTTTGTAACAAGCAGGAGGAAAATTTTTCAGATGGCTACGCTGAAAAATGTCAAATGTTCAAAGTTTTCCAGCATCTGAGTATTGCAAGAAAATTCACCCACACAAAACTGAGCTTTCTCCAAGAAAACTTCCTTGGTTTTAAGCCTGTTTCGTTTATTCAGCTTTTCCATTGTATTTAGACTTAGTTTGCTACTTTATTTTACTTCTTTGGGTTTTGATTTTGATTGCCTCCTTGGAGAAAAGTGCTTGACTATCTATTTTGTGAATCATAGATCTAACCCACCAGGGTGGGAAAAACAGATTAGCCTGACTCTCAACTGACTGTGTACCATCATTATCAGAAGCCTGAGCCAATGGTTACCATATTCACTGGGACTGCTGCCATCAGGTCTTCAGGGAATGTTCCACCAGACTTTAAATGAGGAATGACCTCCAGATAAAATGGCTGCACCCAAACGGTTTAGACATTCTGTTTTAGCTGGAAATGTATGTTGATCTGAAATTAATTTAAGATTTATTTTCTGATGTAAATATTCTGCTATACTTGATCCATACTAGTTTGCAATTTGAAAGTGCAGCATTATATAAAATGCAGCACGCAGGTTAGCAGCTTTTGAACTGATCATGAAACCTGAACAACGGAGCTTTAAATGGACAAAAGTTCAAGATACTACATATTTGTATTAATTCAAAGGTGAAAGATGTTTCAGAATGCACTAATATCCTTCCTCATAAACCACATTCGCAATTTCTAATTTATCATATCCTTCTACGTCAGAAACTGTTAAATTGGTCTGAATGAAAAACCACTCTGAACCTTATTTGCAAAATGTCTAGAATAACATTCAGATTCATGGACCCATAGAACGGCTTGGGTTGGAAAGCACCTTAAAGATCATCAAGTTCCAGCCCTCCTCCAGGGGCAGGAACACTTTGCTCCAGATCAAGCTGATCAAAGCCCAATCCAACCTGGCCTTGAATGCTTCCACGGGTGGGGCATCCACAATTCCTCTGGGCAACCTGTTCCAGTGTCTTACCACACTCACAGTGAAGAATTTCTTCCTAGTATCTAACCTAAATCTACTCGTTTTCAGTTTTAAGCCTTTTTCCATTATTTTATCATTACATGCTTTTTGTAAGAAATTCCTCACAGGTGAAAACTTCATGTGTAGATAAGAATATACTCATTTTTCATGTGTTCTTGTGAGACCCTTGGAAAGCATTCACAGGATATTTCTGTGACACATCTTTCCATTAACTCCAGATACAAGATTTTGTATCTGGGATTAACGGAAAGATGTGTCACACCACACTTTATCTAGCCATTCAATGTTACCTACTGTACTTCTGAAAAGTTGATACTTATTTCAGCAAGTATGGAATATATTTGGGGATCATTTAACATGCTGAAGCACCTTACACTGTAAAGAATTCTCTATTAAATAACTGCCAGCATAAATGAGAATTAGAACCCCATTAGGAACACATAAAGAACTAATGTGGATAATTTGAAGTTTCCATTTTTGTGAAATCATGCCTAGGGGTGTATTTAAACTTTGCTAATGTTTAGGGAGGAGCTGGGTAAATTGAGAGAGAACCTAGATATAACCCACCATTACCTAATGTTCCATTAGCTATCTTCCTTCCAAATTATCTTGCTAGCCCCTTTATTGCCTGTGACTCATGATGTGAGAGACATACCACAAAACACAGAAATCTGACTGGGCAATCTTCTAATTTAGCCAGAAGAATATGGTAAAAGCTGGATGTCTACATGTAGGCTGGAGGAAATCACCTATTTTCATTGGGAATTAACAGCTGCAAACTTGGCCAAAAAAGTCATTTTCTGGAGGATCCTAGTGGTTTTTCTTCACTGAAAAATATGAAAATTGCATAATCCATTTCACTCCAGAAGGCTTGAAAGGATCTTGGTGACATCTGTTTGCCAAGTGAGAAACAGGAAACAATTGCAAAAGTTTCCCTAGAACTGGAGGTTCAGATTTGAGCCTTAAAGAATGCAGATTTTGCTTTCAATAATGCAAGTAAGGACTTAATTATGAACTTGAAACATATGCATGAGAAGAAAGGAATCTAGCAAAGCTGACCATACACTGTGTTGTAACACAAGCCTGTTGTGGCTCCAAGAGGTTGTAAGAGCAGCCCCCAGGGATGGGGGCTGGAGGAAAGCAGATTACAGACAGCTACGTGAGAAATTATGGCTTCCCTTTATCTGGCTCCTACAGTGAAAGTCATCCAGAGTGCAGGACTTTTCCAGGCTTTAGTCAACGTATAGTAACAAGGAGGGTGGCAGTTCATAAAAAAATTTGGTCAAGGAGATTCTCTTAATGTTTTTAATCATTCATCCAGTCCTTAAAAAATAGAATAGCCATAATATGGAGTTCCACAAGTTGTTTTTGCAAAACCGAATCAGTATCAAACCACATTTTCAGATCTACACTTCTGAAGTACGCTTTTCTCTGATGATCTGCAGTCCCTTCTTACGAGGTGTATTTACACAGTTTTTGGCAGGACTTATCCTCCAGCCAAGAGAAAAAAATACTTATTTTTGTTTGCTAATTATACCATTACCTATGCTTAAAATCAGAGAAAGAAAACAGGTTGAAAATTTGACCCCAACTATATGTTGGAGGCAGGCTGCCAAGAAGTACTGAAACACATGTAAGCTTTGTTTTCTTAGCAGGAAAGAGAGCGATTGTGAAAGCCTGGGGATATCTACACTGGGTGGTAAAGCTAACAGCAGAAAATCAAAGAAACCTTAGCACTAAGCCAACAGTGTAACAAAAAAAAGGAGTCAGCTCTTCATGGCCATGCAGATTATCACTCCGATAAGACTGTGATAGAGGGTAAGAATTCTTTCCCAGTATGGTGTTGACACTGCATAAGCTTTAACCTGTTGTTCTTTGGCTTTCGGATCTCTTGCTTCGCAACACAAACACTAACAAATTGACAAAAGCTGTGTTTGCACATTAGAGCTACTTGCAAACTAGCATTTCAAGTTCAAGTTTGGACGTACAAGCACACAAAGCAAAATGAAGTGGAAAGCTGTGATTTTAATGGGGATTTAATCTCTTTTGTTCTTTGACCTTTTGCGGCTCTCAGAATACATCAACGCTTCTGTCGCATGAGTTGCCTTATTGGCTTAGTTTGTGCTGATACAGCCAAGCAAGCATTCAAGTGTGACTGCAGTGCAGGGTTTGATGCTGTATTACACTCTTTCTAACAGCAAGTACAAGAGTCTTATCAGCGCTACCCAATGAGGTACAAATCCTGTGAATCAGCCCAGGAGGCTCAGCTGCAATCCCAAGTGCAGTGAATCCTACAGCTGGAGAGAAAGAGCCTCAGAGCTCAGTCAGAAAGTGACTTTAGAAGGAATGGGTCAGGCAGCTGGCAGTGCACTGAGTTTGGGGGAACTGCCAAGCCAGAAGGTCAGGGAAAGGCAGAACAGCGCTGAAACAGGACTATAGCACAATTCTATCAAGTCTGATTATTAAGAAAACAGAACACTGCATTTTACTGTATCTAATAGCAGAGGTTTATTTCCCCTTCCCTTTTAAGACACACAGCCAAAAACCCTGCAATGAAAGTCTCCCAGTCAAAAGTGCAGCAGGCACTGAATAACTACAAAAGGAACCCACAGGAGAAAAGGCCCACTGCAGGAGAAATGAGGGCCACAACAGTGATCAGTCAAGATGGACCCAGATATATTTTGCGGATTACCTGTGTTGTAGCAGGTCTAACATTCTTTCACCAAACTATTAAAGAAAAGAGAAAATCCCAATGACTAGGCTTCTGACATTTCTCATAACAATCTATTGCTCACCTGGGCCCTCTTCTCAAAAATTCGCCTGGGTACACCCTAATAATGACACAAAAGAAATAAACTGGGAGATTCTTTCCAAGCATTTTTCCATCCAAGCTGTAGCTGAAATTCTGGATAGTAGCCGTGATATCTGCTATAACAGATAACAGTAGTAGAATGAGTGAATGGGAGTTTGGGAAGAGAGCTGCTACTGTCATTTGGGCTTGATCATATCTCAGATCAAAAGCCTCAGATATTTTTCTCACATAATGAGGGTTTTTAAAGTCTTGTCATATATAACAGGAGGAATCCTTTAATCTTCCTTCAGGATGATGTTTTTATAAGGCAAGTCTAGCTTTTGTTTGAGTATCACCTCTTTACTGCAACTATGCAACAGCTGTATTCAGAGTATGCTTCAGCCAGTTCTCACTTTTGCTTTTTGACTGCACATATCTATTTCAGGAGACCTGAGGTAGGGAAAAAAAATGCCAGGTGACAAGAAAGACCGTGTCTTAAATATGGGATACATCCACTTGTATCTGAAAATTGTGGGACCTGCAGTTGCTTCAGAATTCCCAGAGCATAGGAGCACGTTGGACTGCCAGCCTGTACCATCTGTCAGACATAATCCTCACACTTCAGAAGGCTGGATTTCATACAGTTAAATTCCATCCAAATCTCAAAGTGTTTCACATAGTCAGCTGAAGAATACCTCTGATAAGGCATGCTTGTACAGCTTTACAGACCTCCACGGAATGCCATGCTAGCTTTTCCATTGAAGGAAATAGAGATAAAGTTCCTGAACAGTGAACACTGAAACAAAATGATTAAATGAGAAGTAAATGGATTGCAGAAGATCAAAAAGGAAATAACTACTGAAACTGAAATTTTTAGAGAAAGCTCCTTATTTCAGTCACATCATGGTACTGGTATACCCAGTACTAAATATAGAAAGGACAATGCATCACAGTAAGGATAAAAATGTTTCTGCATTTTTGTTCATTTTGTTTTTCCCAAAAGAACAAAATCCATGGAACTGCTTTTGGAAAACTATCTTTAAGCACTAGAAGGTTGCCATCTGTTTTCTTTCTCTTCTTTCATCAAGGACAAAGCAGACTCACAACACCCCAAGCATCCCCATACTTGCAGATAAAGATAATCCTATATATTCTTATAAATAAGGGGAAGCCTGAAGAGCTTACAACATTTCATCTGGCTGAATAGCCTTCAGATGCAAAAAAAAGTGTGGAATTCCTGGATGCGACCCAGCCCAACAGTACATCTCAGACTGTGAGCTGAGCACATGAGCTTGGGGCATTATCTGTGACCCCTTTCCCTTATATTTTCCAGCATGCACAATTGTTGCATTAGAACGTTAGAGGATTAAAGCTTACCTAATTCTTACAAAGTCCATATATAAACTGGCTGTCCTTGAATTTGTCTAATCCTCCTTGAAAGCCCTGATGCACAGGGCTGAAATGCAGAAATACGGGTGGAACAGGCTGAAAGCCTTCAAAGAACAGTTGTGGATCCTTCTTGGATCCCATGGATACTGTTTAGAGAACTTACATTCTAAATTCTATATTCATGCCATATTTCAGAAAACTCTCCTTATTAATATGTCACTCTCCTAAGGTGTCCCTTTGACCTGAGGGTTCAGTTCTCCAGCCTCCGAGAACACAAATTATCCTAACTGACTTAAATTGTTTTATCTGGAAATGGGATAATTCAGTGAAATTGAAATTAATTCAGACAAATGTATTTGACAGAATTTAGCCTGAAGCATGCAGTAATGTGCAAAAATAAGTAATATTTTAATAAAACAAAATAAACTACTTTGTGTGGGAAAGACTGTTTAAAAACTTTTCAGTATCATTGTGTTTCTCGTTAGTCTCTCTTGGATCACGGCAAAAATCATAAACTTTAGAGGCCAAATTTTTTAGGCTACTTTAACTCTGTGTGAGTCTCTATTCCTCAAGGAGTCCAGTGTGTCTCTGCTATTCCTGTGTTTGCTCTCATGGCATGTTAGAAACTTTACATGTCACTGACCAATACTTCTGTTCTGGCATTATAAATGGGCATGGCCTTTTCTGCTGAATGTTTGTGTAAGTAGGTATTGTCAGAATGGCTAAAGAAGGTAGTAAATACCAATGCTGCAGTAAGCAGAAGATTCACAGCTACACTGAATCAGCTCAGTGAGAAGGAGTTGCAAGTCTCATCAGTAAATTGCTAGAAAATATTTCTACAGAAAGATTCCTATGATCTGTTTTGGATTGTTTCTACGAAGAAGCATTTTCAAGGCCGTAGTTCTTTCTAAACAGTAACTAATGATCCACATATTACAATAATATGTATTAGGGGTTTTCTTATTGCATCAGAGATCTGAACTGAAAATCTGATAAAGATATTTCTTTATTTTGTATATTCCTACATATTACATGACAATAGCAGCAGAGATTCAAATGAGTCATTATTTGTGAAAACACTGTTACTGTTACTAATTGAAGGACATATTGACTTTTAAAATTCACAAATTCCAAAATAAAATGGAAATTCAATATCTAGCATAAAACTTAAAAAAACATCTGAGTTGATATTACTCTGGAAGTTTAGCAAAGATACAAACATATTGCTCTTTTTCTCTACAATTGTCAGAAAAAAAATTAAGATTATATAAATGTGTTAGCAAAAGAAGAGTTAATCCTTTGAGAACAAAAGTTTCATCTATTATAATGTTTTATTTAAACTTCAACTTGTGTATACCCAAAATTGGACTTAGGCTCACAAATACAATTCTACATGTAAACAGCAAATTAAATGAACAGCTCACTCTTTATTAGCCAAATTGACCATTTTTAAGAAACAACACAAAGTATAAATACATGTACATGTATTTTCGTGTCTGCATACACACACATGCATGAAAGTGTTCCCAGGTTTGCTGCAGGAACCTTGTCCCTTAATGTACCCTGAATCTGCATTTGTAAGCTTGAAACCATGAATTAATCTGGTTCTTATTTATTTATTTTAATATGGTGTATTACAGAATACCCGCACAAGAAAAGAAGGAAACTGCTCTCACAGTGCTCCACCGTTTTCATGTCTTCAGCTTCTGAAGCATTTGAGACTATTAACTTGCTGGCAGGCTCCCAAGGAATTTTAAGGCATCTGTGCCTGTGCTACTTATTTTAAGCTCTGTCTTCCAGTGTTACGAAATCTCAAACTCTTTGAGAGCAAACTCTTTTGACTTTCTTAGGAATTCCATTTCATGTGGTTCTGGCTTTCGGGCAGATTCAAGAATGACATAATCGTCCTTTTCCACCCACAGGTTTTGCCCTGCTGCTGCTGGTTACGCCCTTCCACGTAATGTGCAAGACGAATCTTTGTCTGATTCCATATGCTCAGAAAAGGAAGACAGCCCAGCAAAGAAGACTAAAGCACAGTTTCTTGGCTTTCTATCAATCACCATAGGTTGAATAAGGCTTCTTTAGAATTTTTCCTCTCAATTAATATTACTTTAGCTACAGTGCAGTTCCTATCAGTCCAAAGTCATGCTGCTTCCAAAGGATGTGAACCAATTTCCTAATAAACTTTACCCCGGCTACTGAAGCAGGTATCTTAAATGTAGTAGCAGAGAATAAACAAACTTTAAGTGGTCCTTTTGTATTTTACTCTAGCATTTATGCAAATGCACTCAAAAAACCACAAAATTCTACATTTTCATTTTAAAAAATGCTAGAACTTGGCTAGTATGCATTCATAAGAGCTACTGCAATAATATTTTGCATTATTAACAATTCTGGATTATGTACCAAGCTCCACAGCAGCAGGATAAATATCATAGGGAAAAAACACTTTCTGGAGTTTGTTATCAACATGAGAGAACTAGAAGCAATCTGCAATCCTGTCTCACTGTCCAATCTCACTAAGAGTCTCCTGGTTTATCTGAAGACTATGAGAGTGTTCATACATTAAATATGGCATGCTAACACAGCACAGGGAGTATTTCTTTGCCCTTTGAAAGTCTCCAGAAATTTTGCTTTTTACAGTTATGCTTTTCATGCTTGGTCAGATTTTTAAGTACTGCACAGCATTGTGGCTACTCAGGTCTCTTGAATCCAGGACTACTGAGAGGCATTGATTCAGGCTAGCTTCAGGGCAATTTCATAGACAATTACATTGCTGCTTTAAGAGCTGGCACTGAACTGCCAGGCAAATAAAAAAGCATGTATCATGCTCAAAGAAACACTAGTCCCTGTCCAGAAGAAATGGAGAAGAATGCATCAAATTATGACCATAAAAAATAAATGATCCAGCCTGGAAAGATAATGGATTTCCTTGTCTTTTTAGGAAATGAGCCAATTCTGGAAAAAAATTGCAACGGGGCAAAGTGAGGCAGTGACTCAGCATCAGGATGTGCAGTCCAAAGATAGAAGACAGAGTTCTCATGGGACCTTGCCATAATCAGCTACATTCACAACTCTGCTGGGCCCTCGCCTAATTCCAGTGCAGCTGAGTGTCCTGCCTTTCTGTCACTCCCAGCAGTGAGGGATAATCCATTTCAACAGGTATCTAGTAGGAAGAAACCTGTGGGATTGGCTAGAAAATGAGATAAACTGATTGTGATGGCCATCATAGAGTGAAATTCATTGCAACAGGAATTCCATGTGCAATGTATCCTGATGATTATTTCTTTCTCTAGACTCTGTTCACAGTGCAAGCCAAAGTAACATTTTTGTTTCTGTGATGAAAATTATCTGGCTACTAAGTTACAACACTTTTAAGAAAGGGATGATAGAAAATCCTGTAAAATTCTACCTTGGTGTTAAAAAGTCCAAGGCACTCTGAAACACATCCTCTTGAGGCAATAGTTAAGTTCCAGGAAGTTTTAAAAAATTGATCTGTCCTTTGCTGACAAAATAAAATAAAAGATTATTTAGCTGGCTAAGGTCTTAAAATTTTACTAAGTCTTTGTAACTCTGCCTATAATGAGATCTATTTCTTTTAGTAATGCAATTATTGTTAATGGGTTTTCTGATACTAAGAAAGAAAACTGATTTTAGCTGCAGTGGAATTGCAGTTATTTAAAACATTAAATTCACCCATCCACATTAACAGTGACATGAGACATTTTAGTTTGTCATTAATAACCTTACACAAGCACTTTCAAAATTCTTTCACACCCTATATATTTTTATGATACATAAAGACAAGAGTTGCTATTAAAGAATCCAACTTCTACCATTGCCTCATGGCAAAAAAATGATATTTGTCTAGAAAGATGGTAAGAGTTTTTCTAAACAGACAGGTAGAACATGTATGTGATGATAGGCTATGTCAATTGATATTTTCTTTCTGGAGCATTTCAAGGTTAAAAATCTGAAGTGCTTATCCAACCTTCCCTAACAACCATACCAGTGGGAACACTTGGGGCAAGTTCTTAGTTACAATCATCACCTCACAGTGGTCAATCTTAATGGAAACCCAAGCTTGAATTGCTGGCTAGAGCTGAGCACACAGAATAAACCTTTCCTGTGCTGCATTTAACACCACTGTTGTTAGGAGATCTGCTTTTTGATAATATTCTCAGAAAATACTGTCAAGAATTTTGCAAAAACAAAACGTACTTACTTAGCAGCATATTCACACAGAGCTAAAGCTATTTTTAAAAAAATACCCAGTTAATCAATAGAGAGAAAATATCAGATCATCCACCCACACACCAGAACAACTTGTATTGAAAAAAATACATTGCAATGAGTGACTCATGATGAATTGTACTCCATACTGGACAAGTAAAAACTCTATTTTTCAAAATAATACTATTGTTAAAGCCATGTTCTCCTCACTCCGTATTTAAAATTCCCTCCTGTCCAGTGCAAACACTCCTGCATTTAAAAGAGCTGAATTTAGTTCTCAGATTTCAAAAGATCAAAATAAAGTAAAGTAAAAGAAGCCCTTGGAAATGCTGGCATTTTAGTATACCTAATAAAAGAACAAATTCCTGTACTAGATATGTTACAGCAAATGTCATCAATGTATCAAGTGCTTACACATCTCTTTTCCCATTTAAACTTGCAATAAAATCTTCTACTGACTTCCATGAGGGAAGTAAGAGCAATCCAGCCTAATGTACTGAAAACCCAGTTGCTAATTTCCAAACAGTTTAACAGAAAGAATGTTAATGGTACCTATGTATTACCACATATTATCATTTGGTTGTTTTTCATTTCACTGGTGAGATAGAAGAGACTACACTGTGTAGAGCTGCAGCTGACATATAAATGTTGCTTTTAAACCATATAAGGTTTCTTATTTAAAAGCAAACCTGGAAATTTGGGGAAAAATTAATGCTATAAATTAAATCAATTTTACTGTCAGTTTCTGCCCCATAAAACATTTTTAAAGACTTTCTTTCAGATGGAAACAAGATTGTTTCATTCATTCATGGGCAATACTTTGGCTCCATGTGCATTTATATAAGTAAGAAGAATTTTGGACCTCCTTTCTATTACATCAATAAGCTTTTCAATTCCTTTTCTGCCTCCTTGGCTCTCCCAGTATATCTTGTCAAGGAACAAAGACTGGAGCAACTTCTCACGTAAATGCTGGCTCCTCAGAACTGAAACTGCAGATGCAGGGAATCTGGAAAAGCACAAAGAAATTCATCAGTTTTTGCCATTACCCTTAATGGCAGTATTTATGTTGTGGTTTAGCAATCAATTGTACAAATATAGGCTGCTACTCAGCAGGAAATCCATGGAAATCCATGCATGCCTAATCATATGTATTTAATTGTACCTTTTACAGCTGTGGGATTACTCATACATTTTTAGATACATCCTGTCAAGGTCTTGGGCCAATGATGTATATTCCAGTAGCTTAGTGTCTCATACTCAAATTGGGAAGAAATTATCAATCCTTTTACAAAATTAATAATTTAAAACTTACTCATTGATTCCTTGTAGTATTTTGAAGTCAAGATTGTCCTCATTTCTGTCAAAGAAACCCTTATTGTCTATAAAGGCCAAGTGCCTTTGGTCATGCTTTCTCTGAATGATGTGTGTCAGGTTAATGGCATCCTGATCATTGCATTTCAGCTTCAGTCCTTGCTGCATGCAGGAATCCTCCTTGAGAGGCTTGAATCCACAACAATTTCTGTCTAGTCGATTATAGATCTAAAACAAAGTACAGCAGAGTGCCAAGTGAAAACAATATCAAAGTACTTGGGGCAAAGTGCCACTGTAAGACATTGCTCTCTAACCCAGCTGACAGGAAAGCAAGCTCAGGGCAAGTGTAAATAAAGACAGTGAAACACCATAGAAGACCTGGTCCTCATACCTCAGGTACTGCTAAAAGCACTTTCTCAGACAGTGTATTTTATCCATTTTATAGCCATGATCTGTTACATCAGTAGAAATTCTTTGACTATAATGGAACAATACCACTGTGTAATGGAATAACAGGACGGTGAATACAATTCTGTTTCCTTTGTCAGAAGTTGTTGGTTGGCTTTTTTTTTTTTTTTTTTTTTCACATTTTCTCTGCTGGAGAACAATAGAAATAGCAACATCTGACACACACAGAGGATCTTCATTTTGTGGAATCTATTAGGCTAACAGTATGTAAACTAATGAAAAGACCAGTGAGGGGGACAACAAAACCATCAAAAGCTATAAAATGTAAGAACAGTTTATTTATAATCACAGAGCAGCCTCCCCGTGGTACATACTTTTATGACATGATGGTCTAGATTATTTTTTCCCATGCAAAACCTTGATTATTCATCACTCAGCACTTAGCTGGAAAGAATACATAAATCTGGCCTAACTTTGCTGTTGTAAATATTAGGCATCTCTTTTGACTTGGTCGTTTCTGTTCCCTTTCATAAACAATGACAAGAACAAGGCACATCCAGAGCAATGGATGCCATTTTAGGATAACCATCTAATACAGGAAGGATAAATCACTCCTTGAAAGTGCTTCCACCCCTTGACAGTAGATGAGAGAAAACATTCAACATTGCTACAGCCCTGAGCACATGAATAGGCCTGGATTGCCTTTAGAAGTCTCACCTTGCACTTCCACATGCCCAACCTTTGCCCCTGGGCACAGGAACCCTCTTTAAGCTCAGGCAGCTCAACCCTCCTCTGAGTCCTTCAGAGGAGGGGGTGTGTGAGGGTGTTTTTTCCTGCTTGTTTCTGGGTTGTTGGTTGAGGTTCCTGCCTGTCAGTCTTGGAGCTGCCTTGTCTGTGCCTGATGCTCACTGGGCTACAAATGGGGCCTGTGGCTTTCACCATCCTTCCTGCTGGCCTGCCTCTCCTGCTGCTGGCCCTGCCTGTCTTAGTGCTCCATTTGGTTCTGGCTCATCTTCCCAGAGAGCAGACCTGCTCCCACTAACAGGTGTTCAGAGAGTGGAAGTCTGGTCTGGTGCATATGACTTAATGAGTAGCTCATCAAAGGCCAATCGTTTTTTCTGTCTGTTGTTTACTGTTAACTCTACAAACTGCTCTAAGCACAAAAGCATTACTGTTCACATAAGTCTTCTAAAATTAAAATTCTATTTTTGTAACATCCCAGCAAAATGAACAGTTAAGATCCCACCTGATGAAGAAGTTTGTTGCATGTTGAAATGAAAAGGCCACCTCTTTAATCAAATGGAAAGCTGAGAATTGGGGTTGTTTTGATTTTGTTTGGGGTTTTTTATACGTAGTTCTATTTCTAGTTGTATTTATGATAGTGTTTGTTTCCAAATATCAAAATCCTGAGGAAAGAACTTCTCTTCCTCTTTCTGCTTTCATGAGCAACATTCATTATCTAAAGGCTGTAGAGCCCTTCTGGCTTCCAGTGTTCTCTCTCCTAGAATCTCTTATTCAATTTATCCAAAGGTAAAAAAGTAAAGTAGAGTCCTTCCAGAAAGACTCCTTTGATGTAAAGACCCCATTCCTTTGCACTTCTCTACATGCATTAAATAGACAAGGAGATCTTGTTCTTACAGACAACCTTCTCATAATATCTTGCACCATTTCAGTGCTAAGACATAATGATGAAACAGTCTGGAATTGATGCCTATAGTTTAGCAGAATTTTCTGTCATACATCCATGTACATAAGAGGTCCAAACCCTCAAAATTAAAGAATCCATTTTGCCTGAGTTCTTGCAGGAGGCAAGTAAAGGTCAACTACAAGCATTTTATACCCTGCTCCTCTGTTTTACAGCATTTGAAACCAGAGATTAGGAAGATCTATTAGAGGTGCTAAACCTATTCTTCTGAGGGAATTATATTTAATAGAGAATACCTTTCACATTATTCTTTATTTCTGAATGACTCATGAAGTACAGATTTTATTCTTTTTAATACAAAACCCTTTCCTGGCATGTTTTTTGTTTTCAAGTTTTGATATTCTATTGTGAATAAAATTTGAGAGCACACAGATAAAATTGTAGTCTTTAAGAACTATAAGAGTCACTTCCACTCATTTTTTGGAATGCGTGTTCTTGTCTGGTAGGCAACTGGAGATATAAATCACTCTGACACCAGCTATTAGTACAAAAGTAATTTGTCTCCTGTCACGTGAAATTCAGTCCTGTTGTATCTTATTTTAACCAACCACTCCTTCTGAATAATAGAACAGCAGATTTGTCATCCATCAGTTCTACTCTACTCCTTCTTTACTAAGTCACAGTCTAGGGATTTTTTTTAAAAAAAGGAAAAATTATCTACTACAACTGTTACCTTGATTCAGATTGCAGCTCACCAAAGCCACTTCAGTCACCTCTTGGGGCTGGGAGGTGCAGGAAGGACCACAGAGTAAACAGAGATTTACAGCTGTGAACACAGTCAAGATCTCTGTTTGGAGAAACAAGGAGTGAAGGAGAAACAGTACACCTTCCTCAAGGTGAAATAAATCAAGGCAAAAGCCTTTACTTAGTCTTTAAAAAGAAATTAGTCAGTTAGGTTTCCTGCCTGATTATAAGCTGCATTTTGGATATTTTAATCATAAGAAATAACCAGAAATAATTTCAAACTATGCAAATACCTTTCTTTCCCATTTAAAAAAAATTAAATACACTAAAATTACTTTTTCTAAAAATGGTGTGTTTGCTCACATGATTTATGAGAAAAATAGTTGTGTTCAGTAAACATTTTACCTGCAACAGAAAATCAAAGAGTGCCATCTTGGACCATTCATGATGATGAATCTCAGTACAGCCCCATTCGGCTTTGGGAACTTTACCATTCTGCCAGCATTTCTTCTTCAACAGCTGCTGATATTGTCCCCATGTTAACCTCACTGAAGAATGGGTACTATTATCTGTTGGACTCAGTGAGGAATCCCAGAGGATAACAGGACAGGCTTGACCACCTGAAAAAAGGAAATATTATCATAATTATACCCAATACTGTCAGTTTTATTTGAATGTTCTTTAGACATTGCCTAAGCATTAGTAATTATACCATTTTACAAATCTGGCAGGAGAGCCAGCCAGGGACTAATATCTTGACATTCTTTGGTTAATGTGGTCTTATCCTACATCCATAACCAGCACCACAGGAAGGGAAACATAGGCATAAATGCCTTCAATATATGGAAGATTTTCTTTGTTTGAAGCAAGAGATTAATGTACAAAATCATATACTGAACCAAACTATTAAAAAGTTTCTAGGTAGGTTAAAAGCCTACAAATGCCACTGTGAATCAACAATATAATTTCCCTCTGATTCCAGTGAATTGCTGATTTTCAAGAGCTGGAAACTTATGCCAAAGGGGGTTTCTTTGCATAATAGACATAGAGACACCACAAATCCTATATTCACACTGAATTTATTTTGTTATTTTTAGTATTTTAAACCTATAATGTATGACTCCATAGCTCTGAAAGGATATATGAGGATACTAGAGACTGTGAGCTTAGCATGAATAAAAAGCTTGACAAATTTGGGGGTTTTTACCTAGATGAGATCTGTTTATTATAGCAGATATTTTAGCCAAATTCTTTAGTTCCTCTGTGTAAAAGAATATTCTTCTCTTCCCTGCAACTAAGACAGAGGACTTCTCTTTGGTGAATTCTAGTGTTCAGCTTCACTGTGAGAATAAACCTCATCAAAGAACTTAAAATGAGCTTTTCCAGTATAAGAACTGCTAAATGTATTTCACACAACATCAAGGAACAGACATATCTATCTTATTAGCAAACTCTCCTTTTATTTCTGATGCAATGCTACTGCTGCTTAAACTGCTAAGGACCCATGACTGACTGTGGCTTGTACACATTAAAACAAAGAAATCCTTTATATTTGAGGGTGTGTAGACAGAAGATCAAAATTTGTCGTAGTACAGAGAGGAAGAACCATTTAACTTCAAAGATTAACTGCTGTTTACTAAAAAGTGCTGGAACACATATAAAGCTTTAAAAATTATTCATATTTATCTTGAAGTTCATTGAACTTAGTCTACACTATTGCACAATTTATTGCATAGTTAAGTGCAGCCTAAATTGTCTCTTTGGCTTCCATGTGCCCACAGTGACAGATCTGCAAAAAAGCTTTTAGAAACACATGAAGACAAGAGGTCCAGGCCACCTTCTTCAGAAGCAAACCAGACAGAAAATAGCCCATGGAAAACAAGTATCATTGCCAACAGCGAGGTAAAAGCTGCCAATGTCAATTTGTAAGCAGCTAGGACTGTGAAAAACAATCTCCACACAGCTGAATCAAAAAGCAACTTGTTCAAAGGATGCTGACTGTTGTAAAACAACAGGTAAGAAGTTATCTTTGCCTGTACCTAGCACTGAAACTGTGCAAAGTTCCATCTCCCATTCACTAAACAAGCACAACAGACCAGCCTCACATGCATCCAGCCCAAGAGAAAGGCCAATTCCTTTCCAAACCAGAATCCTGATCTTCTCTCTGCCATGGCTTGCACACAGAAGGTAGTCCTTCCAAAGTCAAGCCAACCCAACAACCCACCACCTCTTTAACTTCCCTCCCAGTTGCCCAGTGTTTCCTTAGAAATACAGAATGCCTTTCCATTTGGAACATCAATCGCTCTTTCTTTATGATCAGTATTACTTTCATCAGCACACTCCGCACTCTCCTCCACTGAAAACATCAGCTGAGCACTCCTGAAAATCAGTCTTCTCCTCTACTGAGGTGCATGAATAAGTACTTAGGTAACTTATTTGGGAAATCCTACCCATTTCTCCATCTCTCTCATGCTGGCTCTATCCCCTACATTGCAGATGACTTTACCCAAGTTAGGCCAGCTATGGGCTGGACTTCTTTTCCAAGAAAGTTGGAGGAAGTCTATCTAAGCATTAGAAATTCTCACACGCAAAAAAAAGGACAGCTTTCCTCAGGACCAAATCTGATCTATTATTTTTATATCTCCAGTAACAACTTATGTAACTATTCGTGAGTTCTTCCACAAATCAAATACATCAACAGTTTTCTAAGAAAACAAACATCTCCTGTCTACCCAAAAAGGACAAGATAAACAATAGTAATATAAATACTTGAAAACTATGAATAATATCATGCCAATTTCCATTAAGATACAAAAACATTTTTAAAAGACTAAGGTTAAATACAGGAAATGTTTGCATTTCAAAGGAAATGGGAGAAGAAAAGATGATCCAAAAAAAAAAAACCTTTCAACTCTGTAATATAAGTTGGATTACAGGAATATGAAACAGCAGCTTCAGTAAAGAGCTGTGACTCAAATTTTTGACACTTTCAGGAAAAACATGAAGAGGCTGAATTAAAGCAGATAAAGGGGTCTGATTCATAGCTGCATGAATTGGCATGACCCCAATGAAATCAGTGGAGCTTTTCTGATGCAAGCCTCATGGAGGATGGGACTGAAGTTACCTGAACAGTGAAGGGGATGAAGGTTGTACCTGAACTACAACCACAACTGGGAAGACTGAGTACATTTCAGAAAAAGTCCAGTGTATTTTGTATGTGCTTCTTTCCTAGTCAACTTTACATATTAAGACAGAGAGTTACTGCTTTTCCATTGCTGCAGCTGCACTGCACTGAATCTCACCCAGAACTGATTGGCTTCATGTTATTTTTATCTGCCATTTTAGATCTATATATCTACCTAACTAAGCAAAGGCAATCTTCGGAATTGTATGGGAAAGATTTTTCAAAACCCATGCTGAAACCATCTTCCTAGTAATTCATTCACATTTTTGAACATCAAAACATTTCTGAAAATGTCTAAGCTAAGTTGAGTAAGCTAACACAGATGAAGCCTCAGGCTACTGAGATTAGACGACCTCAAGGTACTCAAACTTCTTCATGTGCTGCTCAGTGATGTATCACTGCATGGCTTCTTCAACACAGGCATCATCTTAGATTTCCACACCCCACATCACTTTGAAAATAAACTGCATGCCTCTGAACTTCATGTGGTTAGGAACCACATTTTGCTATTGCAAACATTACTCTCATTTTGTGCTCTGACTTAGAGCCTACGGCACTTTTTCTAACTTCCTCAAAAGAAACTATTTTCAAACAAGCCCAGAAGATCAACACTAAAACCAGAAAATCTTTCATGAGGTAGTTAAAGCCCTTTCTCAAACTCACCATTGTTCACTGCAAGGCAGTACATCTCATCACTGCCACATTTGCAAGAAGAGTTTAGCTGTCCATGTACTAGCAAGAAAGGATAATTTAGTGTGGAAAATGAGAGGAATCAGAATACAAAGCACAATTTTGAGAGTTTAAGTTTTTAGGGAAAATATAAGGAACAGAAACTGAAAGCAGAGAGAAGTTAGGCCATTTATTTTTCTTTTGTCCCTGTGCACCTCATTGCAATGTTCTGTTCTGTGCTCATATGAATGTCAGTATTAAGGAATGCATGAAATGTGCATTAGTCTCTCTCTAGACTATGGACTGCATTATTGCTTGTACATGAACTTCTCTACCCAAGAGAATACTGGAAATATGCCTCTCGTACCCCTTTGAGAGGTACAGCACTCTGTGGAAGTATTTTAGAGCACTCTGAATACATAAAGCAGTGTTACGTTTTTATTTTTTGCCCTGACATTGGTGATTCACGTTGCATAATTTTTTATGAGATTGCAAGAGCAGGCTGATAGCACACAGTATAACACAGAAAAAACTAGGACACCTTTTATGATCATGCAGAGGCCAGTAAAGCAAAACAAGTGCAACCAGTGGCGTTATCGTGTCATTCACCTATTTGCACTAAACCAACCATGAATGGTGCTACCCAAAGGAAGAGTTTCTTGACTGTTTGGGGGAAAAAGGAGGTTCTGGACAAATAATGGATTGAGTACACAAGTGCTTATTATTCTCAGTTTAGTCAGATTCAGGATATCAGAAAACCAGAGGGGAAGAGAAGTAGCCATCAGCACACAGTAGTTCAGTCCTTCAGCAAGTGGTGCAACAAAACTGTATAGCAACAGCTATTGTACCAAAAGCTGAACAAAGAGCCCAGCCTCACTGCTACTATCCAAGGAGCCAGAGCACTATCCTTACAGCTGTCATCTGAGACAGAGAAGCCAGCCCATGAACTCCAGCTTTAGCTCAAAACTAACAAATACTGCCACTGTCCCGCCCCACAAATGCAGTTGCTGAGCTGGAAGCCACACATGCACTCATCTGACTTAGCTCCTGTGCAAAGGTCACTAAGGTAAGGCTGTGACAAGCAAGCAAGCAAGGTCACTTATGTTTCTTCTAGTCTCAAGTTAAGGTTATGAAATAATGAAGTTTCTTAGTGCTGTAGTATTAATGTGATCATCCCAAAACTCAGACACATAAGGGTCAGCCTTCATTTATTCCACAATAGACACAATTTTATGACTATTTCTTGGTGTTTTACAGGCTTGTCCTTCTTTTTTTATTGGTGTTTAGAGACATTTTCACATGTCATAGGTAGCAATGGAAGAAATTAATGACTGCTTGTATATGCACAAAATTTCTCTTTTAGATTGTCATGCCCATCTCAAAAGGGCTTTTCCTATCTATACTACTCAGTTTTTTTCAGCCAATTCATTGTAAAAGTATGACAGTAAGAGTTACCATACCTGATTTTTCCACCCAGGATAGAAGATGGAAAAATTAGACAAGCCACAAAAAAATTCAGTTAACACTTGAAAAGGTTCACAATTAACTAGGGAAGGTGAGGGCAGCAGACATGGAACTTGAATACAGTATTTTGCTAGACTTTAAAAAAAGTCAGTGTCAGATCTGTGGGAATAAGGGAAATAGAACCTGTACAGGGATTTACTAAGCAGTTCTTTGAAACTGCTTTTGACAAAATGAATGACAGTTTTGAAAAGCCCATTTTTTAAGATTTTAATGCTACATCAAACATGTCTGGTTGGATCACATCACAACTGAGGCAAGCTAAAGGGATGTGTCGGGGAAAGAGATATGTCAGCCCAGAAATAGTGTACATTCATACACACATGCACAGTCTCTAATCCTGCACTGCTTGCTTTCCCATGTGAATAACTGATTCATACAAGCCACTCTAAAAAACTCTACAGAGTCCACCTATCTTAACTTAAACACATATAGGTCCTTTAAATTAGCTAATTGCTCATATTATTTTTAACAATTATATTTTTGGTCATTTTCCTAACACAGATATTTTCACATTATGCCAGACACAAGCACGTAAATAGTAAAGAGCTCAAGTAGTTACTAGGCATCTGAGTTCCAGCATATTTCCAGGCTAAAGAAATCATGAGAGACAAGGTGCAGCCACTGTTCCAAGTGCTCTGCTCAGCCTTTAGCTGGAAAAAATGAAGTGAGACCAAAATAATGTTATTTTTCTTCTCATCACCTAGCAACACTCCTCTTGCAATAGGAACCTAGCCAGTTATGAGGAAAAGAAAATTAGAGGGCAGAATGACACACTCTGTCCCAGACAGTCCAGAACATACTGTAAGGTGACAGACACTGAGCAACACAATGCACAATTAGCCTAACAGCAATTTTCTGAGGTTTGCAGTCAATCATCTCTGCAGCCACACTGTGCAGAGTTCCCCCAATCGAATTGCCTTAATGCCTTTTGACAGGTCTGTAGCAATAGAGCTTGCTCCTAAAAATAAAATAGGCATAATCTATCTTCCATGCTCTGCAAGTATGAATAATATTCAGAAGCCTGCAAACTGTTGTTCCTAGAGATTCATTCCCATTGTTGTACAGGCTGCCAAAGGGAAGGTTTACAAAGCAGGAAGACATTGGAGATCACGAGGTTGTCTTCCTGCTGTCAGACTTTAGAAAATCGTTCTAGCATTACTTTTCTTTTTAAGAAATGCAGACTGATATAAAAATATTTGGTATAAGCTGATTTCAAAGAAAGAAATGAACACAAAAAATACAGCTAGATACTTTTGCAATAATTCACTAAAATGCAACATAGTTCTTTTGGATTTGTGATGGTACAAAAATAGGACTTATGCTGAAGACATATTTAAGAAGGTAGTAATTTTAACGTAGACTTCCAACTTATATTACATGTCTGAATTCTATCTTTAATTTCACTAAAGGTCAAAAATCAAAATTTTAATTGGAAACTCTATACTAATCATGTAACAGCCATATTGAGACATTTACTCTGTGTGTGTTTCTTTGGATAATATATAGATATGTGTAATGAACCTCAAAATGTACAGTAGAATTCACTGAAATGTTGTTTATTTTGGTTTTAACTACCAGAGGAAAGGGAAGTACTTTTTAAAAAAATTTCAGTACCCAAGGGGATTAGTGCCATGAAAGAAGATTCAAGCTTCTGCAGGCAGGTTCCCTACCTCACTGAGTAGATTATCTGACCCCGTTCCTACCACCTGAGAGATGAATTTTTGTGACAAGTTCAAACAGTATTTTATTAAAGTCAATTCTAAAAAACATGAAGTTTATTTTAAAAAGTAAGAAATACCTATTGAATCAGAGATTCTGGAATCTCTTTCACCAGTTTCACTGCAGGCAGCCTGTACAATGTCATGCAATTGACAGATTGCTCTTTCTCTTTTTTCTTGCTCTGACTCATGTGAGGAAACTTACTGCCTCAGCAACTCTGTGATATTTGCTGCAAACTTTGGGGTATTCATCCTTTGGACAGGATAACTGCACAGCAGAAGTTACACACAGACACTGGCTTTATTTACCTGACCAACAATGGGGTTAGTCTTCGGGCTGGCAGGAGTTAAAGGGGGTGGCTGCTGCTGCCCCACGGCTAACACAGAGCAAGAAGGAAACCTCTGCACCCCACTTGCAAGATGAAAACCACAAGAATGTGTTACCTTGGAAGAACTCTGATCTCCTGCTTACAGAAGGTAAGCTCCTGTTTAGCCCCAAGATCCTGTCCAAATGAAAGGCAAACACCTCACTCATGTCGAGAGGTCTTTTGACAATTCCACAGTGTCCTTGGTCACAAGCAGTTCCCGTAGTGCTGGGACCTCTCGCAAATGCCACCAGGACTGCTTTGCGTGAAGGCACCTCTTGAATGCTCTCTATGGGAGAATCTGCCAGCATGCGCATGTTTAGGATGTCATCTTTGCTCATCCATGAGGGAGGGCTCTCGCTGTAAATCCTGATATTGCTTTCCTCAGGCTGGAGCTGTGCCTTTACAGCTCCAGAAATCCTCCCAGGTCTCTGAGGACCTCTCTCCCTGATAGCTATTCCTTTATGCCTGTGTTCATTCAGCTGGTGCTTTCTTGCCTCCAGAGCGATCGCTGCTCCCATTGTGCCTACGGCATGTGTGGCCCTCCCTGGCTGTTGGGCAAAGGCCTCTTCCCAGCCCATAAAAGTGGCTTTTGGAAAGTGCTGCCCATAGGACAAAGGGGTTGCAGTTTTCTTCCTGCGCTTTGGCTTCACTGTGCCTCTGATGTTGGCAGGCTTGCTGCGCTTGGACCGCAGGGTGATATAAACTACATTGGGTGGCAGCAAGGTCCCATTGCTACCAAGCTGGGGTTCCTGGAAATTGGGTGGTGACAGGGTGCCATCCAGTGGGATGCCCAGAAAAGGAGTTTGAGCTGCATCTTGGAGACTCCTGGAACTGATCTTTTGATGTCCTCCTTTGAGCTGAGGTAAAACATGACCCACTTGGCTGACAAGGAATCCCAGGTAGATCACACAGGCAGTGCCCACTAGAAGATTCCTCCTTGTCCTTGGGCGCCTGCAAGGCCAGAGCATCAGAACCCGTGAGGGCCACAGGCAGCAAATAAACAAGTTTTTGATTTTACTTGGCTGATCAAAAGGGGTCATTTCTCTAGTGAATCCACATGACGAAAACAGCATAAAGTCTTCTGTACATTCCAGCCAGGATGATGATGCATGATTTCCCTTCCCCAATTTCTGTTTCTCCTTTTCCAAGCAGCTTCCAGCATGGGTGATGGACAGAGGCTACTGATATGCCTGGGAAAGTGGTCAGCACTAAGGATGCTGACACTCCACCTTCTCAAACTGTTAAATTCTTATCAGCCACCACAGGGGAAGTGCTTGGCTTCAGAGAATGAATGGAGCCAGCTGCATAAGCAAAGTTTACTGACTTGTAGTCTAAAACATCTATGTATCTTCTTTGCAAACTGCAAAAGAAAATAGTGGCATTTCCTTTCATTACTCACACATAGCATCTCTGGCTCTATATTTTTCAGAGAAAAGAAGTTCTAGATGAGACAGTATACATGTAGGAATTTGTCAGGATACATCTTTTACTTTCTCATTACAGTATAAATCGAACACCAAAACCATTAAATACATGCTCAATTTTCAATCTCAGCTGGATGTATTCCAGCATTAGAAGAAATGCTTGTCAAACCCAGATAATTATCTTTTTCTTATGAGAAAAATTCTTCACTAAACCTCATGTTATGGAAATGCTGTAAATGATCCAAATATGAATCAATGATTAGTAGTTAAATATGCACATATTCACTAATATAAAAATATAGTAGCAGTGCCAAATTTCCCTAGTTGACTATAAATATAGTTCCCATAATTCATAAATACACAATAAAATTGAAAGATGGTTAATCCTCTTCACTCTTGTGAAGCCATAAAAAGAATCTAGCTATAGTTTTTAAATTAAAATGACAGTGGCTTATATATCCTTTCCAAGAAACAAAGAATAAGCTCACATTGTATATATATTGCTATAAAAATAAAATTTCTTACCTATTCAGCTTGACACATCCTTTGTTCTGGTAAACTCCTTAGATTAACAAAAGTAACTGAGTAAAAGCTGGCATCTAGAACATATTTCACTTTTAAGTATGGTTCACATTTAGGTATTTCATTGCAAGCTAAGAACTCTTGAGAAGCTAACTTTACTGAGAGGTGCTTGCATATGAACTGCTATAAACTTACATGAACCTCACGTTATAAAAAAACCCAAACCAAACAAACCCCACACACAAAACCACAGCAACTTCTATTTTAAATTCTGCAATGAAAAGTCCTGTGAGGTATGTGCCTTTCAAAAGTGCATTCCATCTGTTTCTAACTCCTGAGGGCCCTCTAGTGCACTGCATCCAAATGTACTGAAGAAATTCCCTTTTCTGCATTTAGTTTTCTGGGTTTCTTTGGAGTTTGAAATACTGCCCACTCCCTGGATTTTAGAACTTTTGGGAATCATATATTGTTGTAAGGAGAAGTAAAAAAACACATAGCCACTTTTAAAATGCTATTAATCTGCTACTAAATAGCTCAGGAATGTCTCCTATTTGTGCTTTCTCGAGCAAGGCATAGCGTAGTCCCTGTACAGCTGGAAAAGCTGGGGCAGACAGAAGTTAAGGACAAACCTCTGACATGTGACTCCTTTCCTAGTCTAAGTATAAAATAATAAAATGTATATGTTCACTGTAATTCAAAGAATGGAGATATTCTCTTCTTCATGGCTAATACTAAAGGAGAGTAGACAGTTAAGAAGTTAGTTTATGTTTCATATTGGTCCAATATGAATTTATAAAACTCTGTGGGTGCATTTTTTTTCCACTTATCCTTACTTTTTGTCTAAATACATACCGTCAAGTTAAATTTTCAATATCCGTGCCCATTACCAGTGAAAGAGCCTTCCTGTCACCTGTTTTTTCCAAGTCTGAGTCTTTGGGGGAACGGGATTGTAAGAAATCTCTTCAAATTTGACTGATGGGATATATCCCAAACAAAGAGAATTTATTCCAAAAGCTCCAGACAAGTTGCTTGAATTGGAAATACATCACACTGCAACAGTTGTTTCAAATACCCAGCTCCTGCATGTACACAGCACCTGTCTATTATTATCATTTACAACTAAGCAGCACCAATGCATTGTACATTCCAGTTACTAACAGCTCTCCTCTGTTATAACAATTCTCTGAAATTCTCTGTAATCTATGTAATCTTTCTGCTTCTCTTTAAAGATTATCTGGAGAAAATTATAAAAGGATATGGAGAGTTGTTCTTCACTTCTCATTTCATTTGTAGCCCTGAAATCGTAATGTGGTGTACACACTGATGTACAGTGTTGACTGTTGGGGTTTTTTGAGGCTTTCTAAATGTGATAATAGCAATGGTATTTCCTTTACTTCTCATGTTCAGAAGAGAGAACTCAGGTAGTAGTATGTTCTTTGGAATGGATGGTGGTAGAAAATCAACTAAAAAGAATATAGTATCTTGTTAGTTTAACAGGTTTGCCTCTAATTTTGGATTTTTAAAAGACAAAATATCAAGTGACTTTTTTTTTATTTCAGCACTTGTGTATAGCTCCAGTGCCCTAGCAGATACCTTAAATAAGGAAGGCTGAAATGACTGTGAAGTTGTCTGGGAAAAAAAAAATCATTCATAAGAAACAAAGGAAATGGGTTTTGTTCAGGTGGGTATTGTACTTCTGTCTGGAATCATTCTAACCCAAACCTGCAGCACTAAAGGGCACTACTAACCTGAAACAGTACTTTCTCTGTGATCATAAAATATTTAAGACAAACTTTTAGAACAGCAGTTGTTGTCTGACCAAATTCTGGCCTAAATTATTTCAGTTTGCTATCTACAGCTAGCCTGTAATGTCTGTCAGATTTTGTATTTGTTCCCTGCTCTAAACTATAACTGTGATACTGCCATCTGCACGCATTAAATTCAGCTTTTCATGTAATTTCTTCATATAGCCATATGTCATGGTCAGTGTTGTATCTTCCTAAGATTAGGAATACAAGAATATAAAAACCAATACATGAAAATAGCAATGAATGGAAGAGGGGAATTAAAGACGTATTTTCTAGTTCTTCCCTTACCTAGGCATGGTTTTTTAATGTGAATCAATAGCTGGATTAACTATTTCCAATTTTTTTCTTCGGTTTTTGTTTTGTTTTGTTTTGTTTTGTTTTTTGTTTAACTTTGAAATTCACCTTCACCTACACCTGCATTTGAAGAGGTTTTCTGCTGGTGCTAGACAAGCTGCAAAATCTGAAGCAGCTGGTGGCCTGCACTGCTCCTAGCAGGAGGTCTCTGGCCAATTTGGAGAGAGAGGTGGAGTGTGCCAATGCCCATCAGTCACAAGGTCCTGCATCTTGACTTCTCTTTATCCCTGAGCACCTGAAAGGATGTGATTACAGACTAGGATCCTTAATGTGTGTGCTCTTGCTTTCTATCTGCAGGCACTTCAACGTAAAAGGTTAACATTTTTCCTACCACTTTTTTTCTGAATAAAATAATTCAACACATATGGTTGCACTGCCTTTAGGATTCTTTTTTCTGTGGGCTATAGGAGATTATGATATGGAACATTATTTCTCTCAGATGCACTATAGCCATACTGTTTCCATAGAGACGTTCTGCTATTCATCTCTAAATGACACATGGACAGACATTTATGCTAAAATGATTGATAAATGGTGCATTCCTAGCTTTACTGAATCCATACAACTGACAACTTATTCTCCAGAGAAACAAAGTAAGCCCTTATTATGGATAATCTAGATTTGATTTGCAAAACAGGAAGCATTACTTTAGAAGGATCGTGCTGTGTTTGTAAGGAAATCAATTTGGGCTGCCATCTGGAAACTGTACTTCAAGAGCACAGAGAGAAATATTTGCTTCGTGACTAAACATGCTGACTAATAGTCTGTGCTTTAACTGGTCCGGATCAAATCCTTACAGGGAAATCTGCAGAGATGTCCTCTTGACGTCTTGTAAAAGACTTTTTTTCCTACTTGATTTTGGTTGCCAAACAACACAGGGGCTTCCAAACCAACAGGTGGTAATTTTTGTGCTTAAGAAAAATAAAAACCTGGATGCCCTGACCAGGCTGGGTGGTTTCCTTGCCTTGCTGCACACCACAGGGCCAGCAGCTGTAGCATGGCCTGGAAATGTCCCTGCCTTCCCCAAGATGCCTGCTCCCCTCTGCAGGTGCCTGCAGCCCCCAGCCCCGTGACAGCCTCCAAGCAGCCAGGGAAACCACAGGAGCGAGAGGAGCTGCAAAGAGGCCATGCTCTGCGAGCAGCCCCATCTTGGAACTTTGTCTGTGTTCCTGGGCAAGGGCTGCCACAACTTGGGTGCCTTTTCTGAAGCACAAGCCCTGTGAGGAGCAGCTGAGGGAGCTGGGGGTGTTTAACCTGGAGGAGGCTCAGGGGAGGCCTTACTGCTCTCTACAACCACCTGAACAGATGTTGTAGCCAAGGTGGGGGTTGGTCTCTCTCAAGCAACCAGCAACAGGATGAGTGGACATAGCCTCAAGCTCAGCTTGGGGAAGTTTAGATTGGCAATTAGGAAAAATTTCTTCACAGAAAACATTGCAGTATACTGCCTAGGGAGGTGGTGGAGTCAACCATCCCTGGAGGTGTTGAAGACTGGACGTGACACACAGCAGGTGATTAAACACTGGAATGGACTGCCCAGGGAGGTGGTGGAGTCACTGCTCCTGGAGGTGCTTAAGACAGGATGTGACACTTTGTACACTCCATGGTATAGCTGACATGGGTCACAGCTTGGACTCCATGATCTCCAGAGGTCTTTTCCGACCTAATTCATTCTGTGATTCTTTAGTTACGGTCACAGCACCGGCCTGTTGAATCCACAGCCGCACTGCCACTAAGGAGGGAACTATCTCATCCCCGCGCTTACGGCGGGGAGGAGCAAAGGTGCTTTTAACAGGCCATAAGTGCATTAATTTAAGTTTTCTCTAAGTGATTCTTCCCCGCCAGACGGGAAGCCAGCACCCCAAGAAATCTGCTCCGCCATGGCGGCCAGACAAAGGCAGTAGAAAACCACCCCC